>JAROYD020000042.1:0-443216 GCA_029618875.2 Dynastes tityus
CCTGAAGATGTTCCCATAAGAGTGTGGATGAAACGTCGGCCAAAGCTACGACAACAACGCGGTTCTAACCCGGAAACTAAGAGTATAGTATTATTGACAACCGCGGAAGCCTACGGACCAGAACCAATTACTGTTGGATTTGCTTGTGTGTATTAGTAATATTCATGTGCAATGGGACCTGGGAATTTAGGCACGTTTACAAATCTGATATTTAAACAAACGCCAATGTAGCTGTTTTCTTGTTTCCTACATATATGTTTAGCAAAACTAAATACGTATGGATTGCGAAAAATCAAAACCACTTGGTGAGTCACATAAACAAACTGAACTAGTTACGAGGAAATAGCTGACTTTAGCAACCACCATAAATAAAAGAAAATGAGAGAAACAAACGTAATTTAAAATCGGAGCCGTTAAACATAGAAGCGAGCTGAAACTTCTCTCAGAAGTTCTAACGTGACTGTTTCAATTTATGCCCAACCCAAATACAAATTAAAACTTGGGCCCGCTTCAGTTTCATTTAATAAGCAAACGTTTATATATTTAATTATATCCCTTTGGAAGTATACTAAATAGTACTTACGTTACGTAATGAAATACAGAACTCGAATTACGTTAATTGCATCTTTCGTTTTAACAATTTATCCGGTATTTGTCTGTCGGAGCATGCCCGCGCAACAGCGGGATGGAAACGTGCTGACAGTAAGCTCGCATCTTATCTCGTTTATTTGTTTCAATCGCTATAACAAGCTTGTTTATCGACATTTATTTTTATCCACGCAGAACATTGTACCGTGTTTGTTTAACTCTCGGAACGCTTCGTGGTTAATTAGCATTTACAGTAATCTCCTTCTCGCTATATGGCGTATTAAAAAGGTTTTGTTTAAGCTGGGTTTTCAGGTCTCCACGCACAGATACAAAGCGTAGGTATAATATCTCGGTTACGAAATGTGTAATAATATTTTGCTTTAATGTAAATTCATATTACAGTAATTGTTTATTCAAAATATTATCACATCCTCCCTGTGTAACGGATTCTGCTCGCTTGTATTTGGCACAAACTATCATGCCGAATTATTTTCTCTTGATAGATATACAACAATATCCAAATAGAGAGCCACACTTGCGTTAGCTTTACGTATACCGCAGGATACTGCTTTATGATCGTATAAGCTTTTAGAGAAGAAACAAAATATTTCACTAATTAAACTATTGATAATGCAATTCAACTACATTGGACTTTTTGTTGCCATCCTTGTACATCTTCTGGCGGCGGACCAAAATTCGGCCACACAATTGCTCTACCACAGTGGTTCCCAACCTTTGAGAGATATCGGACCACTAAAGTAAAACTTGGATTCTTGTTATATAATTACAACACGCTTTCGTATAAAACTTTTGTTGTGAAACAAGACATTCCTAAAAATATTACTAAAACCACTATTAGGTTCTAAAAATGTTTTCTAATGAGATCTCTGAGCCTGCATTTGCTTCACTAGCAGAGAAATACCGTGGGGTTGCAAAACTGTTTTAACAAGCCAGTAATTTTTTTTCTCGTCCAAAAGCAATTTAACTTCCTCTCTTAGCTTCTGCAATCGTTCCAATATATTTCCCTTCGAAAGCCAACGAACTTCTATATGATAAAGTAGCATTTTATGTTCGAAACACAAACCAGCACATAGTTTTTTTTTAATACAGGCGTTTGAAGCACTACCTTTCACAAAGTTCACAATTTTTATGGACAGTTTTTTAGTATTTGATAAGTTTTGCGGTAATGTTTTAGAAGCCAGGGCTTGGCAATGGATAATGCAATGTGTGCTCGGTGTGAGGGGGTTCTCTTGTTTTATGAGTGTTTCTAAACCGAACGTAACTGGGAACATTGTGCTACATCAGTAGTCTCATCGCATTGTAGAGCAAAAAAATGTGACTTTTTAATTTTATTTAAGAACTGTTCTTCAACATCCTGCGACGTTTTCTAAATTTGATCCTTAACTGTGTTGTTTGACTATGACATCCCTTGAATTTTATTTTTTGCTTCCTCTCCTAAAACGCCTTCTACAGCTTTCAGTAAACATGGCTTCGCTAATGTTTCACTGACTGTGTGTGGTTTTTTTGATACTGACATCAGTTTTGAAATTTCAAACGATGCAGAAACAGCTTTTTCAGATTTTCGTATTTCGAACCACACGGCCCTAGCTTCATCCTTTTCAAATTATCCAATTTCCGTTTGAGAAACTGGAGGACAATTGCTGAACACTTTTTAAGTGTCGTTCTAACTTCGCAGGTTTGAACGCGTCATTGCTGAGAATAGTAACGCATATAACACACTGAGGTCTAGTTTATTTCGATTGAAGTGCATCCGAATTTGATATATTCATAGTCGCATTTTCATTTCAGTGGCGGTTCTAAGAAAGAGTAAACAAAAAAACACAATATTCAATTGTTACCTTGTTGGCGGAGTTAACACAATAAAGGCTTTGATGTGTGTATCTAAAGGTGTTACATTTATGCTTGTCAAACTTTAATAAAATCCTCTGTGATTTACATCGCTACAGTGTTGGCAAACTTGAAGGTTTTCCTTCAATATGAAGGTTTTTGAAACAATTTCCTATTTCGTCATACAGTAAAACTGAATTCAGTTTTACTTCAGATGATAATAGCTTGTCTATCGAAACGTGCGTCCAGTACGAGTTAAGTATTGTGGTAAGGATTTTAGTGAATTGTTTCATTATACATCACAGCTTAATGACGTCTTGTCTAAAACATTTTTAGACAAACTTTTGTAACATTTCCTGACAATTTCACAGAACCGCTTGAAAATGGTTACTCGGGTGTTTTTCGGGTCGTTGATCACAAATCTGCAGTTAGAGTAACTCTTTAGGAAAATTTCTTCAAATAAAGTTTGTAGGGGTCAAAAATAAAGCTTTTAAACCAAAGATTTTAAGTAGACGCGTGTTTGATCCCGTAATCTATCAAGTGTCCACTTCTGATCCCTGCAAATTGAATGTAAAGCAATTTTGACCAAATGCATTCGGTGAGCATTTTTCGCTTTTTATATTTCAGGAGCCATAAGTAGGGAATTTCATTTTGAAATCGTAAGGTAGTCCGCATTTGATCCCTTAATTTGGTCCCTACAGAAACTCTAGATCACTATTCGTAGGTCCTCTCTGATACCTACAGTTTTTATTTGAAAAAAAAAAATTCCAAACTGCTTTCCTAAGCAGATTCTAATAAGACCGTTTTCTGATCTTTAAGGATCCCATTGATCAATATGATCCACGATCATGAATATATTTTATTTGAAACTTTTCTCTCGGAAAGAAAAAACTGTTTTCAGAGGGAGTGCTAATATGCTGCGGTAGCAACATATCGTTCCGTTGATGAAAAAAGTCACCCAAGTAAAAAATTACCATTTTTGAGGTAATTACCCAAAATGAACCCAAAATATTAAATGGAAAAATTACTCGACATTTTAACAATGTATGTTAATGCCTTGATGAAGTATACAAAGTCATGTAATGACAAATTTTAAAATGACTCTACTGAAAAATTAATGATTTTGATATGTATCACTTTTCAATCAAAGAAACGAGATGCTGTTGCTTTTTCGCAAGAAAGCATGTGAAGTTTGGCTGTCACATTATATTGGTTCCTGTGTAAGGTCAAATGAGATTTCCTTTGGATTTCAATAAAATCTGATCACGGAAAAAACACCGTTTTTATTAGTCGTTTCCACGGCTATTGATTGCAATACACTGCAATCTATTTTTCTCGCTAGAAGCTTATTGTATTCCCTTTCCTAGTTTTTATCAGGATTTTCCAGTTTTCTCCTTGGAGTTGTTCAAATACCTTAAGAATATCCGTTTTGGCCCCTTAGCTGTATAGTTTTTTTAGCGATGGTTCGACAATTCGTAAATTCACCAGATTCCTTTTATTACATGACCAAAAATCAAACCAATTCTATAACTCGCACGATCGCGGAAGTTTCAATCGTTCCCTGAATAATGGTGCTAAACTTGCAAAAAAAAATTATTGTCATAGCTACAAGGTTCTGAGAATGCTGTTAAATTTTCAGTAGCTATGATTTGAAATGAGCAACAGGATCATGCGAGCAATTAAGAGAAGATGAAATATGCAAATGGAATGTTTAAAAAGTTAGGCTATGATACCCAATGCTTACGAAGTATTTTAGATTGAAGTTGGTATATCTCGAGAAAGAAAAGTTAGATCGAAACAAATTAAAGTGGGTTGAACGGGACGACTAGTATTATTAGCTGTTACTGTAACATAACCACAAAATATCACTGGCAGCCGTCTCTTTGAGGTTAGGGTATCTCGAAATCCTGACGTGCTAGAACAATTTTGCAGTCGGATTTGGATTCAGCATCAAAAACTATATAAGAAATGTTACGTCTATCTCAGGTACCAAAACTTTGTTGAATTATGATTAGAATATGTTACGAATATGTAATCTAATGTTAAAAAATTAAATAAATTGTTTTCCCATTGAAAGATAACACGCAGTCGTAGATTCGGAAATATCATCTTTCGGCAGTTTAAAAGAGAGTAAAAAACAAATAACATCGTTTACGAAAAGATAAATTGATGGCACAAAAAACTAACCTCAGAACTTTTACGTTTACGTGCTATCGCCATGATAGCGCGTCTCGTAACAAAGCCCCGCATTCTTTTGAATGACGAAACTTAAACTAACCTTGGTCTTGAAATAAACCTTTTGCTTTGAAAATAAAACACTTAGCCAAGTACGTTTTCTCTCAAAGGCGATTCAGACTAAAGAAAGTGGATCGTGCTAACGCCTCTTACCTTTGGAATCGATATAATTTGTCAAAGATAAATGGCGGCCAATTTTGATACTCGTTTCGCATAGATAATATTTTATATTCTTACAATTTAAGTTTAATCAATTGAATACTCTTCGTTAAAAATACCATATTACACCCTGTAATATGCCGTACTATTTCGTGATCTAACGTCTAACGAACTGACATTAGTGAGTATCGGTGTCCGTAAAATATAAACACTTCGTACTGGACTTGACGACCTATTATGTTATTTAATTTGCGAAATTATGATAAAGACAAAATAGAATTTATTCCCAGCGTGTTTATAGGAAAAAGTTAAAGGAAGCAGGACAAGGACGAGTAATATTGCCATTTCCACGGTATTATCGTTGGCTGGAGATATACCTAATAGAACACCAGGCAAGTGCTTTTGTTTCAAAATTTTCCAAAAAACCACACTGCGCAAAGCTTTAATACAAATTTATTCACAATCTGTATACGCAGTTAAACTTATTGTAACTCGCATAAGGAAAATGTTAAAGATTGTCATTATTCGTTTTTGTAAAATGTAACTGCAATCTCTCTTTTTTCAAACGATGGGGTAAACAAATGTTTGGAAATAAACGAAAAATAGAACTGCACTGTATTCTTGGTTTCCGGGTTGGATCCGCGTTGTTGTTGTACCTTCTGCTGACTTTTGTCCGCAAATAGAGCAGCAGGTTTGCCTTTCACTTAAAAATCTGATTTAGTTGATCTGCGCCCCTTCTTTTATCTTAAAATTCGTATCTTCTAATATTTATTTTAGAATTTGCGATCAAACTCATTCGTAGGGACGCGTGGCTCGCTTAGAGGCCACATATGTACCAGAATTATCATTGACTTTGAATTTTCTCTGACGTGTGGTGAGCGGCTAACGGGTAGAAGAATACCTAGAGGGGTGCATTTAAAGCCGATGTTGTTGTCTTGTCCCTCGTTATTGTCCAAAGTAATGAGTTGTTATTGTTGTGAAGTCATTAAGTTGCGTGTAAAATGTTATTATTGAGTATGCTGGAAAAGACGAAAATAGACATTGAGGTTAGAGCCATAATTTGTGCTTTTCTGTAATGGTTTTATTGCATAGATAAATGTATTATTATTTACACGAACTCAATGTATCCAATCTTCGAATGGACGGGAAGTAGGATTTCTTCTAGTATTCTGTGCTCCGGGCTGTGATACGAAAAGGGGCAATTACCGACCCACAAACACAATGGACGACTACGAGCTACTACAAGACACGAGAATCAGTTCCTCATGGATCAACTTACGTTACAAAATCATTGTCTTACTGCACCAGCAATCATCTCGAACATTTTGGAAGAACCCGGTGTATCCAAAGAATGTCAAATAATTCGCGAAGAATTCGTGTATAAACAGAACAACGATCCTAAGCACAATGAAAAAGTACACCCTAAAAAAATTGCGTGAAAATTACCCAGAATTTTTTTTCCTTTATTCGTACAATCTATCCAAGGATAATAGGTACTGCTCTTATCGTTTGACGATTAGTGGACAACTAGTCGCCAATTCTATGGCATGCGGAGAGTAGTTCCATTGAACTCTCTCTCCATTTATCTAACACACTAACACTTGCTAACTTACACACTAGTACTTTGTTTCGTTTACTGAAACGATAATTTAGCGATTAATTAAATCTTAATGAGAATTCATTGGGTTTGAATCGTTTTGGTATTTTTGTTTCTTCAGGACTATTCATCAAAGTTTGGGCTGCTTCATTAGGATAAGTTCGCAGCCGGGCCTTATATTTTTCACTTGTGTCTCTTACCACTTCGCGAACTGTGGGAATGCACAAATCATCACTGTGCAGGATATCGTTGGGCACGTATCAGGGGCATCAACGATCAAACGGAGGACCTTATTTTGAACACGTTGCAGGATTTCAGTGTTTGAGGTGCTGGCTGTTCCCCACAGTTGTATCCCGCATGTCCATTTTGGTTTAAGAATGGCTTTAATATATAATAGTTTATTCTGATTTCCCTTCGATCGTCCATCAGAATTTGTGAAGTTCTATTCCAAGATGTTTTATTTTACTAAATATGTGCGTACGCCAAGTTAGCCTCGTATCGAGGTGTAGACCAAGATATTTAGCAGTGTTCGTCTGTATCAGTTGTCTACCATTTAGGCTTACTATTGGGCAGTTGTCCCTGTTTAAAGTGAATGTAAGATGTACTGATTTGTGTTCGTTGACCGAGATTCGCCAGGTTTTTAGCCAGTCCTGGATTTTGTTTAAGATCCTTTGCAGATTGTATGACATCTTTGTTGGATTTGGGTGGTAAGCCTGGACCGCTGTATCATCCGCAAAGGTAGCTGTTGTTGTAAGGTTTGTGGTTGGTAGGTCCGATGTAAAGATAAGATATTGGATCGGACCCTGCACGCCAGACAGAATGCGGATACAGGTTGGAAAACTCCTCCCTGCATTTGACACAAAACTTCTATTTTGTGTGGCAGTTCTTTTTTAGTTTGTAATATAGTCCCTTATGCCAGACTATGTCAAAGGCTTGTGATATATCTAAAAATGCAGCCGAACAGTACAATTTTTTCTCCAGTGTTTTGTTGATCGCGCTAAAAATGCAATGGATTTGTTCAACTGTGCCATGACTATGCCTAAAGCCATATTGGTGGTTTGGGATAAGTTTGTGTCCTTCGATGATGGGATGTATACGGGAGAGGAATAGTTACCCAAACACATTTGAAAGAATCGGCAGGAGACTTATTGGCCTGTAGGATGTGGAAAGCTCCGCCGGTTTATTTGGTTTTGGGATCATGATGGCCTCTGCTGTTTTCCAGAGGTTCGGAAAATAACCAAGTCGTAACACTGCATTTGGGATTTGCGTTATGGCTTTGATGGTTTTTGTAGGTAGCTTTTAGAGAATTCTGCCGTTAATGAGGTCTAATCCCGGTACTTTGCTGGGATTTATTCCTTTATCGATCATTGTTTCAATTTCTTTAAGCTTGAATGGTTTACTTGGAAGCAGCCTCATCTTGAGGACTCTCGTCAGCATTTGGTGAGAAAATCCTAGATAGGTGTTCAACCAATAGGCTGGATTTCTCTTTGTTAGTCCTTGCCTAGGAGTCATCATTGTTTTTAAGAGGAGGAACTTTTGGTGCCGAATCTTTGATTTTTTTTTGTTATTTTCCACAGTAGTTGTGGTTTCTTTTATGAGCTCTTTTAGTCCCTTTGCAACTTTGTTTAATTTACTCCTGTTCGCCGGTGACCTATGTTTTTGCCGGAGGGCTCTCAGTCTTCCCTTTTCAGCAATCTTTTCCCGTAAAACAGTGGGATACTCCGAAAATAGGGAACAACTTTTTTACCTCTTGTAATAGAGATAATTTTGCCCCTGTGGGTGCAATAAAAATATTGGTAGTTAAGTACACTGTTCTTTCTATTTTCATTTACACATATGAGGGGTCTAGTATCAAAGCAAACATCCATTTTTGCCAAAAATGAGATAGACATGCTATCTAGTGTTCTTTTGAACTAGCATGATGATTCGAAGCAAAACCATCTACAACCCATTAATTTTTAAAGGTAAAGTTTAGCTTTGGGATCAAAATAAGGAACATTCGGAGTGCATTAGGCTTCAAAGACAGCAACATCCACTTCAGCCAATTAGCGTTGAGCTAGTGATCATTGGAGCTCATGCAGCGGTGTCTTTGCACTTTCCATTCAAGCAGTGCAAAAGGTTTTAACTGAAATGTAGTAGCAGTGGAAACATTCTCGTCAGGGGAGACTACTATAAGCACAGTCTTGATCCCTTTAAATCAGTTACCAAACGAGGCTACATAGCTAGATATCTAAAACCCAAACTAACAGAAAAGGACCAAATTGTACTGAATCCATTAAAATTAAGATATGTAGATACATTGCTTGATAAACACTATGGAAAAAATTGGAGAACCATAGGAAACCTCAAGTATTATTGAATACTTCTTCCTGAGGAAGTCCCCAATGCAGAAGCTGGCGAAGATGTAGCCGAAGAAGCTCCCACATGTGAATATGCGGAAGAATTGCCTGGTGTCACGGCGTAAAGGTTAATGAGTTTGTAAGCAAAATGCTTTTAATTTAGTTGTTATCTTGTTTTGTGTTACCTGAAATTAGTGTTCCTTTGTAAATTTAGTTGTATTGACATATTGTTTAACTTGCTTTTATCATCTTTAAATTTGCGTTTATGTTAATGTAAGCAAATAAATTTACTTTATGTTGTTTTCCAAATCATTTTCTTCTTACTATATCTGATGCTTTTATGTTTTAATATCAAAAACGTCAACATCTTTCATATAGGATTAATTGCGGCAACATCCAAATTTAATTGGCAATTTTAAGGGAACTCGATGATTTCTCATTATAATTGACAGCAGATATTTGATGCCAAGCTATTTTGGAACATTTTGGTGCATAGTTCAGTTGCATATATGTACTTGAAATCAAGTAATCGTTTTTTTGATCTTCCAGAAAAATGACAGAAATGGATGTTGCTTGCTTTGATACCAGACCTCTCATATAATACGTAATACGGAAACGCTTCAAGAATTCCAAGGTTTACATGTTTAACTTAAGCTAATTTTTGGCTTTCTCGATCTCTTCATGTGGTATGGTTTCCAAAAGCCTTGCTGAAAAATTTTGCTTGACAGAAGAAGATCAATGTAATTCTTCATTTTTAACATGGATGCAATGCATTTTGACGTAGAGAAGGCGTGTAAACCTCAAAGTTAAAAGATTAGTTTTTTTTTTAATTAATTTTTTCCTAGAAGTTATTACTTGCAATTGATTCATTTAAAGAATATCTAGGTGATACTCCCGAACTCACAACGGAAAAATTTCTTAATTTCAATTAATGTATACTGGCTTCCGTCGGTGAAATGTGAAAATCCGTGATTTCCTGGATATTTTCAACATAATTAGATATTCGAAAAAATTTCAACCCCGTACGGTGGGGTATTTGTAAATGATCTATTGACATGATTCATAGCCTCCCAAGCTTCTGCTAAATGGCATTTAGGCACAAATCTTTCCTGGTTTACTACAATCGTTTGCCGGCAATACGCTTGTTTGCGAGATAATTTCATTATTTGAAGGTGGATAGTGTTTGCTGTGGGCACTTTCATAGTGTCCACTTATAGGTTCTGTTAAATTTGGTAAATGTATATTCATTTTACAGTTTCATATTATTGTATTTATTCTTCACATTTTGATGAAGCTTACTTCAGTAAAGATCGATTCTGTTAAACATTATTATTCAATTTTCGGAAACACAAAGTTTTTTGAAATCCTTCAGGGTACGTCCCGGGTCTAATTTTTCCTGGAACATATAGTTTACTATTTGCACTAAACTTTTACGCAAAAACAAGCCGCGTCTTTTCGCGACTTTTTGAAATAGAGATTTTTTAAGAATTGAATGTCTTTATGAAACATTCAAATTTGTACTTGCAATTAGTGTTGCTTTCTCGTTATTCATCTATGAATTCGTTGCAGGTGGGTTAAGTTAATAACTCATAGAGTTATTTAACATCATGTAAGAGCAAAATTTATTATGAGTATGACGGGAGATATTAGGTTCAATTTCTTACCGGGGTTGAGATTTTTTAAAATAATTAATTGCGTCGGAAACACTAAGGAAATCACGGATCTTAATTTCAATTTTATAACATTAAATGTGTATTACAGTTCCTATCGTACTGCTAAGGTTCTACGCATACAGAACAAATACCAGGGTTTCATAATTCAAAGAATAAAAGATTTTTTTATTTGAAAAAGCAGTTCTAAATTTTTTCCTTTTCTTAGTTAGGTTAGTGCTAAAATAGCCCAAACGCAGCATTTTGTAGCATTTTCTATGACAGGAAAACTAGTCTTTTTACACTAGATGTTATGGCCACAATGATTATGAAAGCGGAGTGTAATTCTGCATAATGAGCAACATACAGCAGTTTGTTAGCTATAGTACTTTGTTCATGTGTACATGTGAAGTTTTAACTAATACCCTAGTACGCAATGGATTCACCAAACAGCGAAATGTAATTCTAACAAAAACGAAACATCAATCTTCTCCGCAGTTACCGTATAATTGGATACACATACCTACGTATGTATATGTATGCAGACAAATAAAAACACGTATTTTCCTAGTTTATTAAGACGAACATAAATAAAAATAAAAATTTTCGAAATAATACCGTACTCGGTATTTCCTGAAAATACTAAATCTCAATTTCGGAGCGAAAACTCAACGCAAAAAGAGACTTAATTCTAAAACACCCGACCAGATCTACAGTGGCGCAAAACCGTAATAAGATGACACAAGCAGCGCGGAATAATAAGGTCAGCCTTCGAAAGCACCGTTTTGTAAATTAGGTATTATGCTGCACCTAAGAGAAACTAATAAAAAATGTAAGCTAAATGAGAAAATCTGCTTTGAAAAGAGGAAATTTAATTAGGACATCTAGCGAAACGCTATTATTGCTGTATTATTAACTTTCTAGTTCCGTTTAAGCGCTCCAGAGAGACGTAGGATGTATTGAAAGGGTTTCGTCTGCATTTAGCGTTTATTACATTTAGTTACTACTACCAGAAAACGTTTTCTTATTATTATTATTATTATGTCCTGCAGTACTAATGTGAGAGCGAAGACTTTCTTATTTCAAATTGTAATCGTATTTCCCAACTTAATTTAGTATCTTCACTCTAATAGTATAATTAACAATGGGATAATCTGCGTGATTAAAAGTGTTGGTACTTATTTTCGTGGTGTTTATAAATGACTAACGTTATAATTAGTACTTAAAAGAAATAAAGCCTTTATGGTAAATCTATAAAATGTCTGTCTATGGTTAAATTTGAAACATTGATTTCCACCTACTGAAATTCATAAATACCTGGTGACCTATAACAATTCTATCAATTTGATTCTAAAATACAGCTATGTATATGTATTTGATAGTAACCGCAAGATATCTATCGATCTGCAGTTACCGTAAAATTCGAGAGCTATTTTGTAATGGCGTGGGCTGCGGTTGAGATGTGGTATATAGTTCTCGTAATAGCTACATGTTCAAGAATGGTTTGCTACTTTTATATGAACCTTAATATTTTAAGCAATGAAGTATGGTCTCTTTCACGAATAAAATCTGTTAAACATATTGAAAGTATTGAAAATATCGTTTTAAAGTTCTGGTGGGCTATACTATAGATAGAGGTCAGTTTGTTTAATGTTCTTAACTCAATGGCATTCTTGAGGAAATTGTATTCCTATGATTTTTTATATTCAAAGTTGAACACTTTGCAGTTTTCGAGTAACCCTCTTAAATATCAGTTTTGTTTCGAAAATTTGAATGGAATCAATTTTAATATCAGTATCTTTTACTCGAAATCGATTATGTAAATCACGGTTAAGATTCTCGTCAATAATTAAATAAATAGATGTTTATGTCATCAATTAAAAAGCTAATTCTTCAAATAACTTATTTCATTTTGTACGCCTAAATTCGCCCTCTTCTAGTTAAGAAATTCATTACTCATCTTCTAATAAAAAGCGTATGGACTAATATAAATACATAGAAGCTTTGAATACATGTACGTATATATTTACTTGTCGCCGTGGATTTTGTAAATGAGCTTTGTAAAATCACAGCTTAGCCTTTCCAAAGTTATATGTTCTCTTGAGGGGCTAAAATTGTTTGTCTTGTCCTAATAACATCTGTCACACTGATGGTAACTGAGTTTGGAGATATGACAGCAAAACAAAATATAATACTATACTAATTATTCTATTTCACCGGGGGTGTCGACACCAATAACTACGAACTACTTTAATCTATTTCTTGGTTACACAATATGATGGGCAACTGTATGCTTTTTCAGTCTACGAAATGCAAAACAGGTGGTGTGATTTTTGATAACGTTATATATCCATCGGTTTGTTTGCCTACACTGAGAGAAATGTAGTAGTAAGGCATACAATATAATTGTAGTTAGCGTGTTGTGGTAAACGTAACATTAACTATTTTTTTATAGTTCCAGTTTTACTAAATTTTACCGACACGCAATATGGCAATGAGTGACATATTGTAGTGAAAAAGAAAAAAATATTTGTAGTTACTTATTATGGTTACGTACATTACAATATTGTTGTTGAACAAACATTAGCGTTACAGACAGAGAAACGTTTGCTTGTATCAAGACTGTCCACCTCAATTCAAGACAATTACTGTTTCAATTATCCACAATACAGCTGTACAACTGTACAACTGTTTTAAATCAAAAGAAATATTTCCTTAGCGCTTTTTTCTTCGCTTAAGAGTAGTATATACTTGTAGTGAAATACGAGGATAAGTCACAACTGTATTAAACAAAGACAGATGTACAACAGATACATTATTTTTCGATATAGTCTCAATCTTTAGAAATGCACTTGGTCCAGCGAGCCACAAGCTTGCGTATGCCTTCCTGGTAGAAGGCTTTCGGTTGGTCGTGAAGCCACTTTTGCACCGCATCCCGAACGTCTGTGTCTAAGGCAAATTGACGACCTCTCAAAGCTTCCTTGAGCAGTCCTAAGAGATGAAAGTCTATGGTAACTCGCCTATTTGCTGTAACCATTTCTCGAGCTTGCTGAATATCGTCGTCGGTGGTCGAGGTTGACGGCCGTCCGGCTCACTCTTTTTGTGTTACGCTCGTGCGGCCACTTTGAAACATTTCGATCCACAAAAAATGCGTTTACGAGATAAAGCACTGTCCCCGTATTGTGACAAAAGTCTCCGGTGAATTTCAGCACCTTTCACACCCTCTGACCACAAAAATCGGATCACTGCTCGTTGTTCCTCTTTGGTGCAAACTAATAGCGGAGCTGACATGTTTGTGCTGTTGACAGACAAATAAGGTGATCGTGATTAAATTCCGCACACATGACCACAGAGGCGCCAACTCAACGCATGTACAAGCGGCCGCCACTGTGATAACCTTCAAAGCTTGTTATGGCGAAAGTGTAGATAATATTTGACTCACCCTCCTAATTATATTTGATATCCCCATTACTGCACATAATTGCACTTACCTTGTTTAAAACAATGCGATCTATCCGTACATAATGCAGCAAATTATTTTCATTCTTGCAACAGGATAACGTTTAAACAAAAGTGAACTTGATATAGAATCACACATGAAAAATGTGCATAGAAACAATAGTAACAGAGTCACCTAGCGTCTAATGATGTAGTCACGCCGTCCTAGAGAGTGGCAACAGACACATTAATATCGATGCCAACTCCTCGACACTGTAGCACTCTTTCTCCAGCAGCATTTTCTTCGCCTCTCTTTTAAAATTGGCAAAAGGAAGATCTTTCCATTCTTCTGGTAATTTATTGTATAGTTTAACTCCCCAATAATCAAACGCTTTTTGTGAGCTTGTAAGACGGTGGTACGGAACTCTCATTTCGTGAGGAGAACGTGTGGAATATGTATGATGACTTCCATTAAGGGGAAATGCTGCTTTATTCTGTTGAACAAAAGTAACTGCTGCAATAATGAACACAGATGGTAGGGTGAGTATTTTTTCTTTTGCAAAGTGTCTTTTGCAGCTCTCTGTGTATCGTAGGTTACATAGGAATCATATAGCACGTTTTTGTAGGACAAAGATTCTGTGAACCTCAACCGATGTGCCCCAGAAGAGTATCCCATAGCAGAGAAGAGAGTGAAAGTTTGCAAAGTATGCGGTTTTTGCTGCTCCATGTGTTGCAATATGCTTTAATCTCCTTATAGCATGAAGAGCCGACGACAGCCTTTTTGCAAGTTCTTCTATGTGTCGATGCCAGTTCAGGTTTGTATCTAGAACAACACCAAGGAAATTGATTTCCGATTTTGTGCAAGTGTTTGTGGTACAGAATAGGAGATTTTGCGTCTTGTTGCTGTTGATTTTTAATTTATTGCAGAAAACCAATTTAAGTTTATTCATCCCTTTTTCATTATTATTTATTATATATTTTAAAAAAATTATAGTTAGATTAGTACACGTGGTAAATAGTAATAAAAGCAAAAAAAAATGTTACATTAACTGGTATCTTTTGAAAATGTTTATGAAACGTTGTATATTATTGTATGGGTAAGTGGCATCCGGTTTCTACTATCTAGGACGGCATGGCTAAAAGTACTGGAACTAAGTGGCGCCAAGAAATATTTCAGTTGCTGCATTTGCAGGTTAGAAGATGGTGCTATTCTCTTTTCATATTGTTTTTTACCGGTAGTGATACCATCAGTACCATGAGCTATTTATTGTTACAATTATCCTGATTATTGTTTCTAAGCACATTTTTGATGTGTACTACATATTCTCTTTTATTTGAACATTATTCTGTTAAAAGCATAAGAATAATTTACTGCAGTATGTACGGATATCTCGTACTGCTTTGAACAAGTTGAGTGCAATTAATAATGCGTCTGGTAATGAGTACATTTTATAGTAATACTTTTTAACGACAATTTAGCCACAAGTTTATGGTAATTTACCTACAATTTGGTAGTACTTTTTTTACTATAATTTTATAGAGGTGTTTACAATTTTGGAGTACTATTTTTACAATAAATATGGAGTACAGGCAGCCACTTCAAAAAGCTGCAATAATAGGGTATTTTCTACTTACACCAATAGTTGTCACGATAGTAACCGTCGATTCTGGTCGGATACACTACAATTGTGGTATAATTCACTATACATTTCTCTCGGTGTAGTATTTGAAGTTACATTCCTTCCACGATATATGTACCATTCAGGCAACTAGTAATGGAATTTAATTATTATTTTCTCCTATAGAATAAACCTTAGGGTTTGAAGTTCTAAAGTTAATTTAATTGTAGGAAATAATCGGCTAATTCCTACTCTCGATAATTACCTGTCGATTTTCTTTCAATTCGATCTTGAAATTGTTGGTAAACAGAGGTGGTGGATAGATAAACTGTTACCCACTTCTGCCCCGTGTTGCTTGCAGAATTTATTTCCTATCTGACAATAATACCGTCAAATATTGCCAATATTGCCAATAATATTGCCAAATACTGATTGAATCTAACGTATTTAAATTATTTACCAAAAATGAATCCTCCAAATATATCAAGGCGGTTGGTATAAGCACCAACGAAAGCTGTTGATAAAATTCGAACTTTGTAGAATTCGAAATTTCGAATTCCTACTTTAAACAACGTTCAAGTTGAGTTTCAACAAGAAACATTTGAATTCGGAATTCGTATTTCAGATTCGAAGTTCGAGTTTGGAATGTTAGGTAAACAGTGGCATAGAATGACAAGTAGATGCTTATTCTGCATACAAGTATGTCTGTACAACTATTTTTATGTGTCCACATAGACTGTGTTGCCGGATAGGTGTAACAAGACGAAAAACTTTTTTACTATAATGTATGAAAAATAGTATTCTTTAGAAACATGTTTTCTTGTTCTAATAAAATAAGTAACAAGACTTTCGAAACAAATTTCTCCATGTTGAGGAAATGGCCGTTTTTATAATTTTTGAAACAGAATTTTTCCCAAATATTGTTTTAGTTCTAGTTCCGTTAACTACTATGTATTTAATCTTGTGGTAGGTGAATTACTATCATGCGGTATTTAACTGTCAAAAAGCAAACCTATTCTAAGGAATTTTGAAGAAGAGAAGAGTTATAAAAATACGTAATCGAGAGGGCCATGTTTTTTTTTGTTGTTTTCTATGTTACAACCACATCTGGCCGTTAAATCTTTCTTAATATCAGGATTGAAAATCCAATTACGCTTGAGACAATCGCAAGTAATGATGCAAATAGGTTTCCGTTTAAAGCGTAAATGTGGTAGTCTAAGGCAATAATAATAAAGCCAGCAAAATAAAAAAGATGTTTCCTAGTAAAAGTAAAATAGCAAACAATTATAGTAAACGTTCAAAGTGATCTCCTTTTGTCTCAATACAGTCCTTACTCGTCCTTTCGTCTTGATAGATGCGTTGACGAGGTCTTGGAGCGTTATCCTGTCACAAATATTTTGAATTGCTTTGGTAAGTTCTTGTATTGTGTGTGGTGTATTTTTAAAAACTGAATTTTTTAGATGCGAACAAATAAAATAATAGCTAGATCAGGAGAACATGAAGGAAAATCTACTACACGGTTATCAAAATATTCGCGGAAGAGGTTCATTGGTTGTAATGTTTTATGAGATTCGGCATTGTCTTGTTGGAAGTATTCATCCCTTACTTCGTCATCATGCAATTGGTTTAGAAAGGTTATAGTAAGTTATTACGATGTCTTTCTGCGTTTACCGTTTCTTGAAAAAATAATGGATCAATAATTCTTCTCGGTGAAGCTGCTATCCAAGCACCAATCTTTCTAGAACACAATGGTTTCTGTATCGTGATATAAGGGTTTTCATTGGACCATATGCGCGGGATTTGTTTGTTAATAAAACTATTAAGGTGGAACCAAGCTTCGGCTGAGAAGAAGGATTTGCCAACAATATTATTATCATTCATGTAATTTACAAACCAATTGCGATATTGCACTCTCACTACGTAATCAGTGGGCTTTAGTTCTTGCACGACACCATTTTTTTATGGATATTTTTCGAGATCTTTCGTAAGAATATGACAAATATCATATGACATTAGTTTCCTATCAAAGTTTTCTAATTGACTTTTTAGGAGAATGATATATTCCTTCTCACATTCGCAATAGTTTCAGCGGTTCTTTTCTTCAGTCTACCACTACCGGATTGCAATTTACTGCACCAGTTTCACGAAATTTAGCAACGCAGCGAACAATTTGCTGATATAAATCAAAATATGATACTGCAAAATGTAGAAACTGAAGACGATATTCATCCATACATAGTAGCACAGAATAAGATCATTACCATTACGAAAATAGCTTTCAATGATAAATGTTTGGTGATCTGGGGTAAACGTGCTTTGAAATTTATTACGTCAATAAACATCAAATGTAATTTGAATCCTCAAACTTGTAAATAAATGTCAAACATAATTTAAAGTTTGAATCAAGAGTGCGTTCTCAAATAACGTGTAAAGGTTGAGGAAGGTACAGCAAGGTAAAGTGACGTAATCGTAAAGTTACCCTACCCTCCCTCTAAAACTGTGAACAAATTTTGAAAGATGAAGGGTGAATTTAATATTTTTGATAATTGACAGTGTCGAGTTACTTACGTCAGGTTGTATTTTTGGAAGTGCTTTTGAATTATGACAGTTTTTTAATGGATAGGAGAAAGCGGAAGTATATTATAGCAATATGCATACGCAATATAAATATAAATATTTTCCCTCAATGAATTTCTTTCCGCCTTTTCTCGAAGATGAAATGGTAGAAAACATAAAAGTTCGTTTAAAACCCCTACGAGTCTATGTAAATGGAAATATATCTGGAATGGCTGATCAACAATTTCACTTTCATTAATTTAAATTTCAATCCTATATTTCAAACCATTTAAAAATTATTTTGGTGGCCTGAACTTTAGGTAGGCACAGATGGCATACGCGTCGAGTAGGGTATTGTTTATAATCAGATCGCATTTAACCAGTTTACAAATATAAATTGTCAAAAACCCAAACGTTGCATGCGACGTTTACAGTCTAAAATACTGAAAGAAATCTGGCGTTGCTAACAGCCATAAGTTGTTTCTTTGCATTTATTTTATATCTATCTATTGACGTAGTCTTTTTTTATTTTATTATGAATGATGGGACATAACAGTTGTTGTTTAGATAAGGCTTCGCGCGGGAACGTTCCTTCTCTATAGGGCCTTATTCTGTCAGCATACCCTCTCATCATCAACACAGTAATCCTTTCCGTATGACTTAAAAGGATTTTCAAAAATGTACTAAAGTGAAAAATACAAAGCAAATAGGTATTTGTGTCACAAGGGACATAAGCAAGGTGAATAATCCGTAAATTGCA
Organism: Dynastes tityus; assembly: GCA_029618875.2. Lineage (NCBI taxonomy): Eukaryota > Metazoa > Arthropoda > Insecta > Coleoptera > Scarabaeidae > Dynastes > Dynastes tityus. The sequence continues at coordinate 18,789 of JAROYD020000042.1, forward strand.
CTTGCCTCCAATCAGGGCAGTAATGAAATGGAAATTTCAAATTATTATAACCCTGCGAAAAAAATCGTAGAAACCTCGGCGATCCCGCGTTGTTTTCGCCCCAGAAAATCCTTTCGAACAACTCCACATGCCATTTAAAATTTACTGGCTCTTCTTCCCCACGTCATCGGGAAGTGTGGAGGTGGGTGTTTAGTGGTTAAATAATAGACTCTGTGATCCCATTATATCCTTATAAATTTCAATCCAATATTTCAAACCATTCAAAAATTATTATGGTGGCCCTGAACTTTGGGTAGGCACGATATGTGCGTGTGTTGTGCGCTTGCATCACACCGTAAACTTAACCACAACAAAGCAAATGGACGCGTAAGTAAGAAAAATAACGTCATTGTGGATCCGTGGTAAAGTTTCCCGCACTACTCGACTAGGGTAACTTAGGGACACTCCCAAAGCAGTTCATAAAAGTGGGGAAAGGGTAAATATTTATGACATGTTAACCAGCACCCTTAATTTATAAACGATCAAGGTAACACCAGAGTTTCCTGGGTACTATTTAAGAACGCAGCATTTAATTGTCAGTTGTAGTAACCAACATAAAAAATAATTCAAAAAAACATGTCCCTCTCGATTACGTTTCTTTATGATCATATTGTGAAATATTACAAGCAGAAGCACGGTGTGAAGAGCAATACGATCAGTGCAACTAGGTATTGGCACAAGAGGAGCACTTACAAAATTTTTGCTTCTAAATGGAAAAAAGAACCATTTTGCTCAGTATTAAAATTTTATTTCAATAGTCTTGTGTTATTTATGAGATTCAGAACAAGGAAGGGGTTATATGAAGATTGCCTTATAAATCTATAACAGAAGAAATCCCGAAATTGTTCAACCTCGACAGCACTAGTACCGACTAGTATAATTAAGGGCAAATGGAACTGCCCGAATTTAATTTCAATATCATCTCTGCTACTATTAAATAATTTTGTATATAACTAATAATGTTGGTGGGCTAGCCAATGATGATATTATTACACCATACGTGAATAAATGGTCTAATGCCTTTGTCTACGAAATTATGTATGTAGATATTTAACAATTATTATTTATTTCTTTTATCATGTTGGTGGTCGTTTTTGGATTTCAACAACGTAGGTTCAAATACCAATCGAGACTGTTGGTTTTTAATTACGGACAAAAATCGAAAGATGCCTTCCCTGTTAAGGAAGTGAAGCCGTAGGCCCCAGTGAATGGGATGTTTGATACTTTAAAAATCCCCTCCAAAGGTTGGAACACTTCTGGATTTGGAAAAATTCTAGTACGGATGATGATCACTATTGATGCCTAGGAGTGCGAGGTATATTCCACAGCACTCATGCTTCGCCCAACAACACAGCAAAAACAATAATTGTTGTTAAAATTTTACATATATATTGCATTCTACGACAAGGAAAAGGTTTGTATTGGCTAAACAAACTCAACACATATATGAGGCAGATGTCATACATTCTCGGTCTGACAGGCTTACACAGGTTCATGCTCAAACTCCGTTGTGTCATGTGCGAGACTTACACTATGAGTAGTAGTCTTTAGTTGCCAGCCAGACAACGTAACTAGTTGCATGAAAATGTCTCAGATAAGGGAAATTAAGTACCGCGCGATCATTAAATTTTTAACACAAAAGGGCATACGCCTAATCATATTAAATAATGTTTAGACGGCATTTATGGGTTTGGAGTCCATTGTCACAGGAGACAAAACAACGGTTCTGTATTATGATCCTCTATCCAAACAGGAATCGATGGAATGGAAGCAACCGGATGAACCTCGTTCCAGAAAACTGTGACACAACATTTTGAGGGAAAAACTTTAGATTATTTTTACAAGGGTATAGAATTATTAATTGATCGTTGTAATAAATGTACTGAAGTTAGGAAAGATTATATTGAAAAATAAAAATTGTTATATTTTACCAAGTTTATTTTTTCTATATCAGGCCGAGAATTTATGGCGCCTACTACGTACATATGTACTTGTATGTATTGTTATGTTCAACTTTGTATGTACGACAACACCAACTTCTCTCAGTTGTCACTTCGGAATGACTAAATGTCAGGCTGGCAATTTGAAATCACAATAATTTCCATTCTTCGAATAACGGCCATTACAATAGAGGTTCTAGTCGTTCAAATTCAAACCAGAACAGCAACAGACGTAATGTTCAAAGTGGTAACTCCAGCAACAGAAATACAAATAGTACCAACTCAAACATCCCGAAGGGTCAAGATCATGGCCAACGCCCATACCATTTCAATAATGTTCAGGTAGTCGAAGAGGTAAACGACCCCGAAAATTCTCAGACAAATCAGTCTTTTTTATAAACACCGTCCGCAGTCGCTTAGCTAACAATAACAGTCCAATAAGTTACCAACACCCCAAAGATTTATTCTCTGAAACACACCCAATTGAAAGCCCGCGAATTACAAATATCTTACCATTCTTAGAAATCTCTCTCAATAAGGTAGGCTTAAGTGCATTAGTCGATAGTGGTGCCGAAGTGAGCCTGTTAAATGCTCGAGTCTTAGAGCAGAACAAAGAGCTCCTCGCAAAGTCTGTATGCAATACTTCAGAAATACGATCTGGAACCAACAAAATCCTGGCGAAAGTGGAGAAATGTCTCTATAATTCCATCATTATAAACAAGCATACTTACCATGCAACTTTCTACATTATTCCTGGCTTGAAATACGATGCCATCCTTGGATACGATTTTCTCACACAGCACGAAGTCATCATCGACTACCAGAACAACACAATACGTATAAAACACAACCGTGTGCGATTTGAGTCTGTATCGAGGTAGCCCACCTGAGTATTGGAAACCAAAGCAAGCATTATTCAGCATAGCGCTAATATTGCAAATGAAGGGATTCAAGTGAATCAAAAATCCAAATATAAAGAAAACCAGTACGCCAGTGTGCAAAGCAGTTTATTCCAAGAAGAAGGCAGAGTAAATAATACCGAAATTGATACAGAAAGTAATATGTATTGTCAAAAGTTCAATGAAATAAATTGTAATGACAAATACAGAGCATTTATACTACAAATATTTACAAAACATCAAAAATTAGTCGATAACACTCCTGTGGTCGCCGACAAGAGGTACTCACACACCCTCCAGGTTGACGAGTTGGCTCCATTCTCCTGCAAGATGTATCCAGTACCTGAAACATTTCGTGCAGACGTCAATCTGGAAATTCAAAATATGTTAACAAATGGAATCATCGAAAGATCAAGAATATCTTACATCAATCCTGTTGTCATCGTCAAGAAGAAAGGCAATTCCATCCGCCTGTGCCTCGACGCTCGTATCTTGAACAAGATCACCTAGAAAGGACATGAAACGCCAGAGACCATCGAAATGTTGCTGACAAGATTCTCCAATGCAAGAGTTTTCTCCAAGCTAGACCCACAAAGTTCCTTCTGGCTCATTCCACTCTCAGAAGCAAGTCGTAAATTCTGTGGCTTCTCCATCAATGGCACAACATACCAATTCCGTTGTGTACCATTTGGTCTATCAACCAGTTCAAGTGCTCTCAGATTTGCCATGAAGCACATTCTCGATCCCTATTCTGCATTTTCATCCCATTACATCGATGACGTCCTCGTATTTTCTGAAGATGAAGTTTCCCATCATGATCATCTCACCAAAGTCATCGGCAGTCTGGCCAACGCAGAGATGAAGCTAAATCTAAAGAAGTGTGATTTTTTCAAGAGCAACATCTATTTGGGCTATATCATCAACAAAGGAGGCATATTCATCGAACAAGAACGTCTACAAGCCATTCAAGATTTCCCCAGGCCAAGCAACGTCAAGAAGCTACGAAGTTTCCTTGGAGTAATTTCCTACTACCATAAATTAATTCCACACTTTTCCGAAAAATGTCTAAGCTTCTACGAACTACTAACGAAAGGAACTAAGTTTATATGGGAAGAGATGCACGAAGCAGCACTACAAGACATCAAGAACTGTTTCTGTCAAAATCTAAAGCTAATTCATCCAGATTTCTCTAAGTTGTTCACATTGAGAACTGACGCAAGCAACAGTGCAATAGCAGGCGTTTTATTTCAAAATCATGCAGATGGAGAGTATCCAATCGCTTTCTTGTCAAGGAAACTTAACAATGCAGAAGTGAAATATTCCGTTGTGGAAAAGGAAATGTTGGCCATACTATACTGCTCATCCAAGTTGAGATATTTCTTCTTTGGAGGGAAATTCTTGATACAAACAGACAATTCTGCTCTCACATCCATATTAAAAACAAGGATATGCAACAATCGTATCTACAAGTACTCTCTAATCCTACAAGAGTACGATTTCGACACTGAGTACATTACAACAAAGCAGAACTACATTGTCGACATATTCAGCAGAATGTACGAAACAAGCAGCTCACAGGACCAGGCATTCACTATCAACATGCACCTGTTACCGAACATCAGTCACACCCTGTATAGCAGGCCGAATATTATAGCCGTACAACAGGCATCAGAAACACAAAAGATTAAAAGCGAATTAGGCAAAAATAAGCGATACAAAGATTTCTATATGCAAAGCAACATTTTAGTAAAGCTCGTAGACAGTATTGAGTTGATTGTGTTAAGAAAAGAGCATGCACTAAAGGTTTTACAACATCTAACGACGAGTGTGGGGTAGCATGGACAAATCCACTCGTCAGTTAATTTTTCTATTCCCTTATTTCGTCCAAATTAATGTAGAAATCGTCTGGAATAAGCAACAGCGTAAATTGAAAGGTACAACAAATAATATTTCATCAATTAAATTTTTATCTAAAAGGCTTATCTAAATTAGTAGAGAATTTTCACGTTTAAAGCTTGTTGGTGACATTTTGGATCACAGAATCATCGAGATACGACCTCCTAGTTGAGTCACTGCGTTCATTCTCGTATGCTATTTGCAGAAATAATCTCATTTGATCGAAATTCATCGTAAAAGTTTCTATTTGGGTTGAATTATCAAAATTGGCTGTGAAATAAAACAATCGCCGGTCTTTTGCGATTTAAAGTAAAAGAAAGGTGAACGACGTCACAATTTTTCATCAATCTTTATTCTGCCTTGGTTGAATCAAAGTGTGTCTTAACTCCGATCCCCATATAAATGCTCGATTGTGAAATCGAAGTCTTTATTTGAAGAGAAAAGGGTTCAATATCCAGAGCAGGCAGTTTCCTATAGTAGTTATATAAACAGAGGGAGTTTATATAGCACTGGCATCGTTCAAAGTTCAAGGTTAGTTACTTTTAGAATCTTAAATTTCGTTAATTTCATTTTATGAACTTGGGTGTTCGTTATAAAATTGCCGAAAGGGTATCCAGGGATATCCCCGAACCTACAAGAATCGTTAATTTAATTTAAAATTAGAAAATTTAACAATTTTCCGAAAAATCCCCTGAGAAAGATATTTCAGTATATACATATGCATAATGTAAACACATTATGTATATGTATGGTAAATTATGTTACATTTAGGCTTAAAGAGTGAACGAATCTGGCGCAGAAGATGGGTTCGGTTCCTTGCCGTGGGCGGCTTTTTTAGTGATTAATTACGTCGGAAATTCCAAGGAAGATTATAGATTTCAATATTTAAAGTTATTCGTAATAAACTCATGTATTTGCTTCATGTCTATAACATATTATATTGTTATGCAGACAGTGGAGTGGAAATACTATAATTATTAGGGATAATGCTGCTTTTCTTGTGTGCGACGGGATACATCTTTCCGTGTATTTTCTGTGTGGCGTTATATAGAGTGAATTGGTAAATTTTAATTTTACTGAAAAAACCATATTATTGTACTACGAATAAATAATATTGTACCAGTGGTAGTACACAAACTAAATTGTTTATTTTGGAAACCATATCTTTATGGTTATGCTGACCATCATCATAATTTTCTATGTATTTACTGCAAGAAGCAGCGAGCGTTATTATAGTCGTAATATGCAGACGTAAAATTTAAGTCTAGCGTACTTTTATGCAAAGTCATGAAAGTGAAATTACGAAGTCGTTAGAAATTATATATCATCGAAGTTTTACATAATCCATAATACACCGAATTTAAACCAGGTTATGAAAAGGAATAAATTTTACTCTAGTTGCGCTCTCGCGGTACTTTCAAGTCACGTGTTATCATTCCCAGGCGTATAAATCTGAAAGTGTTAAAGTTTCCAATTCTGAACTCCACAGGTCACACGATGATAGCATTACTCAACGCCGCTGCAACATAATCTCTGATACACGTGATAGTTGCTGGCAAATTTAAAGTTTTATATAACAAATCAGTTAGTTACGTGATAGTGTTTACTATTTGATATTTATTACAGTTTCTTTATTTTATATGTGAGGCCCTGATATTACTTTTCGTAAAAGTTAAATGTATCTAAGAGAGAGAGAAAAATGTAGTTAGAAAATTTTGCGAATTTTAGCAATAGATATAAGTTTAAATAAAAGTTTTTTAATTTGCACTGCAATACTAATAATTTACCATGAGTAATGTTCGAGTTTTATGCTTACTACTCATTAAAGTTTTTTGCCAATACTTTCAATAAGTTGAGAATTGTTAAAGCGCTTGTTGTACACGACATATGTTAATACTGAGTTGCACTAACAGAGCAGAACATATTGTTGGTTACAATAAAAGGTAAAGACCACGTAGTGCCGGATTTAATATCGAGGCTAGTACTACTTATTAACGCTTTGAGTGATGAAGAGATTGATACTAGTAGAATAATAAGTTAATGAGCAAGGTGAGTGGTGGACGGTTGAAGTACTTCCAGTGGTGAATTCAGGAGAAAAAGTTGTGTCGAACCAAGCCTAAGTACGGACAATCACAACTGTTGGAAAGGAGTGGTGCCTAAGGACAAAAGGCAGCAAATTATTTCTGTAGCATATGAGCCGCCTCTCCCTGATTAAAGAGGAGTTTTCAAAATTTACCAGAGTTGTAGAAAAGTACAGAACAATACGGACAAAATTTAATCAGCCTTTGTAGTTTATTAGACCTTCGTAGAAGCTTAGACCCAAGAAGCATCTTTATTTGTAATTTAACGCTCTTTGTTAAGTTTTTCTTTAATTTCTATTTTCTTCAGGTCCTTAATGTTAATTTTTAAAGTAACTTTTTTCTACAAACACGCTGCGAATAAATTCTATTTTGTTTTTATTTAATTTCGCGAATTAAATAATACTTGGTAATAAGATGTCAAGTTCGGTAGGAAATCCTCATATTTTACGGTTGACGGTTAGACGTTAGATCGCGAACTCGTATAGCGTATTAGCATAATATGGTATAAAAGAAAAGAGGTTGGTTAGAAATTTCAATTGTAAGAATGTAGAATATTGTCTATATTAAATGTATATCGTAGTTGACTGTGATTAATATTTAACAAAAGTTGCAAACAGACGCCAAGATAATCAACCCTTTATAGTTCAAGTTGCTTTTGAGAGAAGTATTTCGCTAAGTGGCTTCTTTTCAAAGTAATTTCAAGCGTTAAAATTATATTTCAAGTTTCCATGGTAGAACTTGAATTAGTTCTGTCATTTGAACGTGTTGTTTTCTAACGTACCGTAGCGTGTAAACGTTCAATTTTAAGTGTAGCATCTATCATCGATTTACTTTTGTAGACGTTATTATTTGTAATTTACTCATTTGAATGGTCGAAGGGATACCTAGGTGGCAGTCACGAATCTACGGCTGAAAATTATTTTTTAGTTAGATAAGAAATTCAAATGCGCTTTTGTCACACAATATTATATTATTTTATTAAATGTTAATTGCAATAAAGTGTAATAAGATAAAGAGATAATAAATAACAAAGCAGGTTAAAATAAACGAAAATAATAACGAGAAGTAATCTAATAATAATAATCAAGAAGTATAATTTTCACTTTTAATGATACAGAGCCCTGCCGGTAGAACGGAATGTACTCGTGGTCCAGCCACCTTCACGCTCAGTTTTAAAGCATTTCCACTCCTGCTATCAGACACAATTGTACACGGAACGAAAGAGCAGATTTTTTTCTATTGGCGCAGCTGAAAACAACCGGGTAATTACATTTGACTTTATTCAATTATAGCGAACCTTTTTAACTAGCGTGTCGCAATTTTTGCAACAGAATTCAGTCCTCCAGGAACAGATAATTCCTGGAGCAAATCCCCGTTTGGGGATGATTGCTCAAATGCTAGATGTTGGGGAACAGTAAAAAAAGGGATTAAAAAAGATTGTTAACGCGCTTTGGGACATAGACAATGAAACCACGAAAACAAACACAAATTTTATAACGCCGCACACAGGCAGAGTCCTGCTGGAAGTACTATGTCATGAAGAAACTCAATTCTTCCAGCAGGACCAAACTTTATGTACAATGGTCCTTCTGGAAATGTCTTCCGGACGGACAAAGCGTTATACAATCTATCATTAACATTGAGATTTGACAGGATTAGCGATTGTTGTGTTAACACCAAAAAATCAGTCCACAAAGAATTGAAATCGATCTACTTCTTCCAAAAACGCAAGCTTCCGTTGTTCAAAAGTTAGTATGGAAGTGCGATACTTTAAGACTTCACTGTATAATTCGCTTGTAATGGTGAAGAGCTCCATAATGCTGTGCGAGATTCACTATAGGACCTCAAATGTTAAATGAAAGAAATGCTATTACCAAGTAAAATGTTTACAGTTCCAGAACACTTATGTGACAATAAAGATCACGTGTGCATGGCAAATTAATAGTTACATATGGTACGATTATTTCCGCCTATTACCAAGACTTTAATGAAAGCAGACGTTAGTGAAGGGAAATTGTTAATGTTTTGTTTGTTGTACTATTTTTAAGAGAAGGTAACACCATAACAAAGCCGAAATTGCACAATAAAGAAGTATTAGTAACTATACTTTAATAACTATTACTGCTGCAAATTCCATTTAAACACCATTACACTCTAATTTTCTTATACCAGCGTATATGTACCAAACACAGGCATATGGTGTTTGTATAAAACAACAAATGATACCAACAAAAAAATAGTTAAACTAGAATTTCCGTTAATTAATTGTGTTTGTAGAACGCTTTTGAAATTGGGAACGATATTGTTTGCTTGTAGCTCGATTAATGGTGACGCTACGTCTTTAATTTGAAACCAGAGACATTGCTACTACCTAGCTATTCACTACATAGAAACGATTTAATTTCTGATGCAAAGTGGAAAGCGGAAGATGATAAGATACCGGCACATCAGTAGATAAAATATATTATTTACGAGCTCTAGGATATAATTCAAACAGTTCCTAAAGAACCTTCGTGATACAAGTGTCTCCATATTTTAAACCACTGTCAATATTTTACGGCGAAGTGTTAAAACGAGACCCGAGATATACGCTTAAGAGCTCCTTATCGCCGCGAAATCTTGCAATAAATCCTGATTGACAGAAAATTTGCTGGGGAATATATGCACCTGCAACTGTAATACTTTGCATAATAGACGTTGCTGGCAGCGAGTTTTCAAAGAACCGCGCAACGAAGGAAGCGCGATGCGTGTAAGTGGCGCTGGAGACTTATAACGCCTTCCCGTATCGCCGGTTGCCACTCGTCGAACGTATACCTGCACATCTTCGTGCAAATTGAGCTGGAGAACCTATTACACAGCCGTGATAAGAGCATGACAAATGCCCAGTAATATCGTCTTAAAAATCGTGAGAAGAATTCCGAAGAAGAGTTAAGGGGAAAGTGGTGAGTTACGTAACAGTCGACGGAGGGAATTAAAGAACAAAATGCATGCAGAGCGAAGCGATAATGAAAGAGAGGTCACGGCGACCGCGCTCTTACGTCCACGTTTACTTTTAACAACCAAACTGATCAATAAATAACTACTTTCGTTCGTCTGTGTCAGGCACCGGAACGCGATTGTATCTTATTCTTGCTGTTATTTTCTTAAATAGCACGAATAGGACATATACATGTATATGTACCTATATCACTCGTATCATCCCACACCAACACGAAAGAACATTTCATCCAAGTCCGGATACTTATGACAGTAGGTGACGTGACATCGTGATATGTCATTTAATTAACTGTTGTACATACAAGGGACTGTTTGTGATTTTTTTTGCTAACAACAGGTTATATAATCTACAGTAAACAATGTGGAATCCGTTCGTCAAAAAAGAAATAAGGAAATACCAAATTAAAGTAGCACTAGCAAATGTGCTTACTGGGATATCTCGTATTTTCAAATTTTGAATCTTATTTCTGAATATTGCTATTTATAAATATACTGTTATTTAACATAAGGAAATAGAAGTACATTAACTGCTGTCGAATGATCCAAAACGTTACATTAACCCCAATCATCAAGTCTACTTATGTGCTATGAAGAAAGTTGGATTTGGAAATTCACTACAACACTAGCATATCGTATGGTTTGCTGTAGTATAGATAAGAATATTCTTTAGGTAGACAAGATCCTATACCAAATATGCACATAAAGAAGTTGCCAAAAAAGTACATTAAAAGTAATTTGAGTAGTTCATTAAATAATGCACTTGCAAATGCATGCTTTGCAAGCTTCGATCGATGAAAAGACGATGTTTCTAATGCTACAGCGAAAACATAATTATAATTTATTTTGCATGTGTGAACGGTAGGAGTGTAGAAAAACTTAAATGTCAATTCAAAACGCCCCTGAAACTGCAAACTAGCACTTCTACGCTCAAATATATAAGGAAAGTTGTCTTAGATGAGAATTATTCAATGTTAGGAAACTGTAGACCCACTCCGCCATCTACATATTACATATATCAAAGAGAAATAGGAGATTGTCATGTATTGCGATCAGTCGGGAACAACATTGGTTTTCCGGAAAATTCCAGCAATTCTAAAATAAAAACACTAGAACCACTTTAAAGTTCATGAAATGTCTGCAATTAATTTAACATACGCTAAGAAAACTTATAAAAGCTTTCTGTAAGTTGTAGTGATTATAAGTACTGATACCAACGCCCTGATGCTACCTTCGCTACCTGTTTCGACATAAGTCTTTTGCTTTCGGCTTCCAGTTTTTAATGTCCTTCTCTTTTAAATCTGTTACCACCATTTGCTTCCACTTTTTCTTCGGTTTTCTTCTTCCTTGCTTGTAATTCGGTTTTCTCCATGTAATTTTCTTTACTACTGCTCCTCTGTCAAACTTTCCCATTTTTCTTCAAGTTTGTTCTTCTAACTCACTATTTTCGCAATCATTTTCTTTTTTGAAACCCATATTTCCTCCGCGATTTATACTGATTTGATACTCTTTCTATAAAAATAATTATTTTATACCCATCAAGTTCTACTTGGTGAACTCCGGTCAAATCCACGCGTAACACAATCTTCTTTTTTATCAGAAATAGAACGAAGGAATAGGAACACAAACAGAAGCTTATAAGCATTAATAGTAGATTTTTTATTTCTTATTATTATTATTGCATGACTTGTACTTCAACTACTTTGAAAAGAACTGATGTATCGGAATCATTTCCTAGAAGGCCCATATATTTGGCGGAACAAATAGGACGTGGAGTGGCATCAGCAACCAGGAATGGTTATTACTTCCCACTCTTTGTATTCTCATGTTAAAAATACCACTTATCTGTAAGATCGTTGTCATTAGATTCACGACTAATGACGTTCAGCCACTTGCGCTCCAGCAACACCTGTCAGAGTAGACCTTTTCTGGCGCCTTTTTCGATTCTACAACGGCTTATATAGTCGCCGGTTCCCCTCTCTCTGTCCCCGGGGATTTATTAGGTAAATATATCTCAAACCATCAATAATTCCAGAGAAACGATAACATGCCTGGTCTTCACGCCACATTCTTCCGCCTCTTATTTCTCATATTTAATGAAACTTCTTCCAGTAAACACGTAGAAGATAAATTCTGTTTTATTTTCACAGTAATTTTCCACATTAAATATCACTCTGTAAAAAGTTAAGTTCGATAGGGAACATATATATCTGGCGGTTATCGATACTCACTAATGTCAGTTTATTAAACCCTAGATCGCGGACCCTTGTAGCATATTACAGACTGTAGTATGAAATTGTTTACCTGAATTTAGTTAAATGTGGTTTATTTTGAGAGGTATATTTCAAAGTAATTTAAAGTACAGTAATCGTATTTTATGTCCAAGTTTGTACCAAGTTCGGTCCATTGAAAGAACATGGGGTTGCTTATGTGACACGCTAGCGCAGAGAGTAAACTTCACAGTTTTAAGGTTAATTTCCTTTTTGCCATCAATTCATCTTTCATAAAGGTTAATTTTATCAGTTTATTGCCGAAGGAGTTTCTAGTTGATACTCCCGAATCTACCTCAGAAAAATATCTTTTAGATAGATACAAATTCAAATTGATAACATTGTAATATATAGAAGTATAAACTTGAATTAATCCTCCTTCAAATTGAACTACAAATGAGCAAGCGTTAACACAAATATCACAATATTAGTATCAAAGGCCCTAAGACAGGTTTCTCAAATTTCATTTTTCTCTAAATCATAAATAAATCTGCAGAGCATGAACTAGCACACAAAAGTTCGTCATATAATGCCTTGAAACGGGTTTCAGTAAGCTAACATACATGGTGCTTGGTATACGTATAAAAGTACTTTTAATTTAGGTGAATCTAAAACGAAATATTCCACACCGCTTTCCAATATGAACGTGGTAATTTAACGATGTGAGCTAATGTAATACCATATTTCATGTAAAATATCATTCTCCAATTGTTTAAAGCTATTGCAATAGAATTTTATGACTATAATGTAGTAACTCCTACATGTTAACATTTTGTATGCCTTCCTCATCTTAACGGAACTTCTAGTATCCAACTAATATGCATGCTATGAACGACAGCTGGTAAAGGTAAATTTGCGGTTTTCTTTATGCAGCATATAGACATTAAATTTGTTTACTGTGTGAACGAAAGCTGCTATAGTTAATAAATTATGTTCTTATAATATAATAGAAAACCTAACAAGTTGAACAGCAAAGATACGAACACTCTATCTCCTCCCGTCTTTAAAGATAGCCTATCGGTATTTGTTTATAATGAATTTGTATACAGTGGTATGTTGGTTACAATGGACATATTCTCAAGTTCCGGCTGAAACGGCATTTGAGTCTTACTGAAGTGTTGTAAATTTTACATCGTCAAACGCACCTGTCATTCCACTATCTATAGTGTATTCGGTATGGCTACTCGTTCTACGTGAAATTCCCTCTAGCGGCTATTAGCTCCTTTTCGGTAGCCTCCATTCTTCCCCAGGCCTACGATCTTTGAAGCGGGGGTACTAGGACGTTTATCTAACTTCAGCCAACGACATACATAGTGGAACGGTGAAGTTATTCCTCTTCAGTTCATTTTCCTATTCTCGTAACTCTTCGAAATTAATGAGAAACGTTCCTATAACAAACAACAGTGTAAATTCAGAGGAATTTCGAGCGTAATTTCGCCAATTAAATATCTTTCGAAATATTTTTGTCAAGAACGTTAGTAAGTTTTATTGTTGTTGGGTTGTCAGTGGCATTTTAGGTCATAGGAAAGTATAATTTCAGTCGTCCAGTCGCGTCACTACATTCGTTTCATCATGCTACTTTTGAAAATAACTTTATTCATCGAAAATCCATCGTCAATTCATATTTGGAAAGGAATTATCAAAATTTGCTGTAGATAAAACAATCACAATCGCGATTAAAATTAACGAGAAGAGGGACACCAATTGATTTTCTCGCTTTTGGTCAAGCTTTCATCGAGTTAACTGATATTTTGGCTGCGCTCCCAGTTTCAAGCGTTAATATTTTGAATATAAATTCAAGATAGATGTGAAGGTTGGTGATTAAGGATACGCAGGTTTCCTGTGAATGTAATATAACATAAAGTTTATATTGATATCGTAAAATTCAGGTTAATTTCAATTTTTAGTTTTCATTTCCTTTAAAATCCCATTTGTTGATCTTAAAGTTTATCTAAATTGCCGAAAAATTGTTTTAGCACACTTCCGAACCTTCAGTTCATGCAATTAAACAATTAATTTTCGAAAATTTAATTTCGTTTTTAGCAATTTCCCACAATTAAAACAATCATTACATATAAGGAACTTTGAAATAGTTAACTTTCGGCTGCAATAGACCAAAAAGTCTTCAAGATATTTTCGGTTCCATCCCTAACTACATCCGTATGTGATGTGATTTCTTCATTGCTAACTAAGAGTAGTCCTAATTTGCTTATTGTGTTGCGTTTAGAGGTATATTTCCCGTAGTGGTCTACATGGTCCCCTAGAGGTCGATTTTTTTTTCGCCGGGGGTCCATATCAGCGAGAAAAGAAAAAGTGGGAGCCGTGAGATTTAAATCATACATCAAGTCATGATCAACATTCAAACGTTCCGTAAATGAGATAATACATCTAACACAAATTGTGTGTACATTATGTACATACCATAGACTCATAATAGACATAAAAATTAAATTGACTTTTCATAAAATTGTTTATGTATGTTGTTGCAACGCTTGAGTGTTAGTAGAGTAATCTTTTACTCTACTAAGCTCTGTCTTACTCTCGTAAGACAGGTTCCGCCGAGAGACATATTCGGTGCTGTTGTTGGAGATTAGCAACATAAACTGAGAGGCAAACGCAATTGTATACAGCAAAAAATTGTGCTCAGAACCACGCTGATGACGGCGGATAGGCAGAAACATGTCCATGTGTTAGTGCTATTTTTTTCTGCTACATTGTTTTTGCCGGGAGTGATTCCACCAATACCATGAACTATATTAGCATTAACTTTTGATCTTTTCATCAATTTGAAGTTGCCCCCACTTCTGGTTTTCAAGTAATAACGTCATCGACAATTATTGTTTTGAATGACAACTCCCAGACTATTTTCATTTTCTAAATGATAGCGCGTAAATTTTAACACCTCGCAGAACAAAATTTTCGAATCTAATGGAAAGCAAAACTTATAATATTTAAAAAATAAAGATAAATGCTGTTATTCAAGAAATGAAATGACGTTAGGACTAATTCGGCTTATTTCACACGTATTTCTATTTTTCAAATTTTCTAGATTTTGTTGTCTATCAACTTACATTTTTGATTTTGAACACCCCATAAGAAAAAATCAGGGGGGTAAGATCTGGAGACACGGGAAGCCACTCTATTGATCCTCGCCTACCGATCCACCTCTCGGGAAAGCAATTGTTTAAAAACTTGTGAACAGGACGTGTAAAGTACAAAGGTACACTATCTTCCAAATATTGCCATTTGGTAAGTCAGGATTATCCTTGTTTGGAAACATTTCTGCAAGAGCATGTACAAGCACATCGCTCAAAAAATCCAGATATTGCTGCCCCGTAAGAGTTTCGTCAACGAAGAAAGGACCAGTGATTCTATTTTCAACTATCCTTCCTCACATATTAATTTTACGAGGGTATTGAGTATATGCTTCAGTAATCTAGTGAGGATTCTCTCTACTCCACTACCTAAATTTTGTCGATATACTGTTCCATTTAGGCAAAATGGGGCCTGATCTGAAAAAAGAATTTGGCGAATGAACTGCGGATTACGGTTGCATAAATCCTGCATTACATCACAAAACTGCATTCGGCGATGAATGTCATCTTCATTGAGTTCTTGCAGTCGTTGTATTTTCTAAAGATTGAATTTTTTTGTTTTTAATACACGTAATATTTATTGGCGAGAAGCTTCATTGTCTGCTGCAATCAATCGAGGTACACCAAGAGTGTCCTCACCCACACTTAGCAAAATGTCAAAGTTCACATCTTCATTCATTTTCTTATGCCCCCCTGCATTTGAAATGTGTTTTTTATGCCCAGTTTCTTTAAATTTTCTCTCGATGTTACTCACCGTAGATTGGCTGATGTTTCTATCTGGATATTTCGCATTAAACAAATTGCGCACTTCTTGCCAGGTTGTGGTTTTATCGCCGCATTCAACAGGAATTAAAGTTTCTATCCGCTGAGTTTCACCTAAATGATCCATACTTTCAATTTTTTTATTAAGAGTAACGAGTATTTGACAGTCTATAAAACTAATTATTCTGTATTTGTTATTTTCTGATTAATATGTACTTGATCTGTAAAAACTTATCTTTACCTTTTGTTGGGTTTTTTGTAAGTAGTCAAATACATATATGAACAGGTGGATAGCATTTTGATTTGATTTAAAGGAAAAAATCATTGAATTAATTGAATAGCAGCATTTATCTTTGCCTTTTGTTATTAATAAAGCTCATATTTTCCACTCTTTGAATGACTATTATTCGAAAATGTTGTTATGTGAGCTATCAATATTTTGATGATACCATGTAAACAATTAAATGATCTAACAAAATACCTGTAAACTAGAGGTGGGGGAAACTTACACTTGATACAAAAATGGTAAAGAACACGAAGTACCGGCACACTCCTCACCACACAAAATATTAATTAATTAATTCGGAACAGCCGTTTTGAGGGCTCCTGGGCAACCTTATTATCAACCGAATGTTTATTTTTAAAAAGTAAAATTGATCTGTCCGAGTATTTCTTAGAAAAACAAATTGCTTCAACTTTAATTAACTTATTCCATAATTTTGCCGTGAACCAGTATGTATGTGTACGTAGTTAATAAGCTCTTAGTGGCCATACATGTGGTAAATCGCATGATGCGGTGAATGGTAGTAGTCTAATATTTCCTTACTTTATGCTCTATGGATCCCCATTTTCAAAACAATGCAAATCGGTGATTACTGGTCACAAATTAATTTTTGCGTCTGACATGCACATGCATTAAAGCTGACGCAACGCTCATTGGTAGAAGTGCAAACTGCTGAAAGTTGTTTCGAAATTCGAAGCAAATCGATACTGTTACCGTTTTGTTTGCATGTCAGGGTTTGTGTTACGTTTACATATGCTAGGTTAACACACCTGTTTTCCTTTCCATTCCGTTACAACACTAACAAGCGTGCTACTCTACTTGGAAAAAATACTTCTACACGTCAAAATGTTACGTTAAAAATGTCGTGTGCCATTTATAATTTAACTGATTAATCTAATAGTTTAATGTAAAAAAATTGCTACTTTAACTTCTATTCACTGTAATATTTTCTGTAATCTTTACTAAACTTACATGCAGTATCTTGCTACAATCGTGCATAAGTAAAATTTTGTTATACATGTGATTTGGAAGTAAACAGGGCTTCAACCGAAAGTTCGTAAAAGCCGATTCCCATAGAGAAAACTACGGAATTAGGAGGTTCTTGAAAAACAAACAGTAACGTCAGGAGAAGGGGTTAATTACAAGAAAGGTGATTGTTGGTGAAATTTACATTTGACAGCATAAGGTTTTTTGTTACTACAGATCCAATTTAAATAGATACTTTCCAACAATTGTGTAAATATTTACGCGGTAATTTAGTATATTTAAGTATTCTGGTAATTGTAGATACTCGCAATTTCTTCCTCTAGCAGGATAATCTCTTAAGATGGTTATTACGGCAATATTAAGTCAACCAAGAGATGTTCAGCAAACTTGAAAGAATGGCGAAAAATCAAAACCAACCATATTTTACTTTGACTATACAGGTTATACTTATTCGTGTACTAAATCAAACCCTTCATAGATTTTATTATTTATCATTTTGGGTTAATTTGATGTTCTAATGAGTCTATGTTTTAACTCGCTAAACTTTGTTACATTTAGAAATTGCTGGTAGAATTTTCCCGAGTTATTAACCCTTTTAGCGTATCGATTTCTGTTGGCGAATCAGAGTTATCGATATTTTGGGTTGAGCGCGGTTTAGGCGCCGATTCATAGATGACACCGAATTGTCAAATATTAATTTCGATTGATTGATTGCTCAATCCTGTTGTGGGTAGCTAGTTTTTTATTAATTTCGTTCCATAATTTTCGTTGAATTTTTAGAAGGTAATTTTACTCATTAATTGTTATGAAATCGGCTATTTGGCAATTAAAAATATATTTCCCCTTCTTACCGAGTCGCAGAGGTCTCTATATCGGTCAGCATGATCTTAGAAGTTGTCAATCGACACATGCTTGTCGAGCATTTTCGAGTCTAGTAGAGTAGCAACGTGTCGCGCTCATTTTTGTAGTTATATGTGGATTAAGCTAAGATCGTGGGATTTCTGGATTGGTTTCGAATTTGCAATCGCTTTTGGTTTCAGCGGATTATATCCACCGAACTTATTAAGGCAAGATTATTGGAATATTGTTGAATTCTTGCTTGCTTGCTTAGGATTTGGAAAATGGCGTTAGACCACGTGTTAACCGATAACTCTGTAAATCAATAAAACTCTTTGTCGAAACATCTCATCTGAGCAGGTATAGTGTGCAATAATGTTTATTGATATTTTAAAGATATTTTTGCTAATTGATTTGTGGTATTTTTTAGGGTTTTCTTTTAATTCTACTTGTAATTTTTAATTTTGGTTACGTATCCTCGTCGATTGGATAGTCGTATTACTAATAGTACCACTGGGTCTGGTTTCGTTCTATTCGTTCCTGTGGTTGTCTTGAAGTTTTGTATTGGATCTCTGTGAGTTGGAAGCATCAACTGAGTCCGTTTTGTGATCAACTACCAGTTGTGCACAATCCGATTAGCTACTGTGGAGTTACCGAGGATATAGTGGGAGTGTGAATGAAGAACTATTACGGTCAGATCTAATTATTTATTTTGCCTTCAGCATTTTATTTATCTGAAATTTATTTAGTAACTGTTAGTAAAATAATTGAATTACCTGAATGCTACCATCGGCATCACACTTTTTTTTGATTATCGAATACATTTATTTGCTTCTGTTTGTAACTTATCATTAGAGTAACGCAACTGCGCTGAAAGCCAGTGGCGGACGCATAAAAGTTTACAGAAAATAAATTAAATGTGATACGTGTTCAAACACTTACCGTTTTAGTCCTCCGTGAAATCACAAAGTGGGTAATGTCTATTTAATATTTGTAACATTAGATATGTTTCCAAAGTTGTTTCGGCAAAGTGAGTGCGGCGTGAAGAAAAAGTCTTTTTGTATGCCGAAAACGAACGTTCTACATCTAGTGACGTTATATTTGCGTAAGTAAAATACTCTTTCAAATAACTTAACGGTTCTCTTGACGCACCTCCACAAATTTGTCTTAATGTGCCAAAATCAGAGTCTTTATCTAAAACACTTTGAAACCTTTCTAAAACACAAACATTTCTAGCGTCTTCTATCGCGCATAGCTGCGCGTGAACATGTTGCACTATTTGCAAAGATTCCACGAACGATACCGAAGAATTTTTTAGTTTTTCTATCGCATCCGCTAGTCCCACGTAATTGTTCTGAATAATTTCCAAATCTGTTTTAACTTGACTATCCCGAAATTTCAAGCGGCTTACCTTGACAGCCGCAGCTTCCTTTGGGTTGAATTCTAAAATCACGTTCTTTATATTCTCAAAATATTTAAGATAATAAAATGCAGCCTCTCACCATGTTCGCCAACGGGTAAGAATAGGTTGTGGTGGTTCAGGAATACCGGGGCATAGTCTATGAAATTCCCGAATACGTTTTGGGGATTTTACAAACACAGCTTTTGTATGTGCTACGAGACTGAGAGTATGAATTTTACATGTAATATGCAACAAGTTAGCACAATGTTTTTTAAGAGATCGACCTACAGCAAGCATGTTTGCGGCACCATCACTCATAAACATCAACAGTTGATTCGTTGAAAGTTCAAACTTCTCCAATGTATTTAACACCAACATTGAAATTACTTCGGCAGTGCATTGTTGTATTCGTCTGGAAGCTAGTAAAATTGAGGGCGACGGCCGATGTGGTTCCATTTTGCGTACCATTTCATTAACCACAGAATGTTTTTTACGATCTGTTGTTTCGTCCACACATAACCACAGTTTTTTATCTTGCAACTCCGATTTAATTCTTTTCTCGACATGCTCACGAGCAGATGGCACAACTCTCTGTAATGTTCTCTCACTTGGTAACTTAAAGTTCGAATATTCATTCCAAAACGAGACGTATGCTTTCTTCCTTAGTAAATGAAATGGTAAATTACATACAATAAACACATAAATTAAATTTAAATTTATCATAATCTCGTGTGGAATTTTTTTTGAAACATGCCCTGCACTATTTACGTGCCGTAGACAATCACTTTTCGACCAACACATTAAATCTATTTTACACACTACACATTGAATTTTAGCGTCATTACACTTTAAATCAGGCATTTCTGCAATAAATTCTCTTATTGTGTCCAACTTTGGTCGTTTTCGCGACGTAGGAAACATTTTCAAAACAAACGTAGAACTACGATATAGTATGCGACAGCGTAGATGCATACACAACAGATCGGCTTTCGAGCCGCAGTTATACTGACGCTTATACCGAATTGTCCCGGCCGTGTTTATTTTGTGTAAACTTTTATGCGTCAGCCACTGGCTTTCAGCGCAGCTTACGTTGCTCTACTTATCATTCAAATTTTAGTCTTTAATGCAAAATTGAAATAATTGTTGTAATCGTCTTGCGGATTGGCCAAATGGAATTCGAATAATTGTTTTGTCTAGTTTAATCGTTATTAGCGGATCAGTATACTGATGGACATTTTTAAGTATCTTGTTTCAGTTTACTAGTAGCTTATCTATTTTTGGCTTATTTGAATCGGAACAGTTTGTAACCTCAATCCACAGATCGTTACTATTTAGTGAACCAATTTGATTGTATGCAATTTCAGACAATTTAGTAGAGATTAGTTAAACTTAGTAATCAACAACTTAGTAACAAATTGACATTATCTAGTATACCGGTGTCCACAATGCACGAATAGGTTAGAGCTGATTGATATATAGATACACTGATACCATCGGGTTGACCTGTTGATGTTTGTAGTAGTACTGAGATTGTATTAAAGCGTTGTTGTTATATTGTTGTCTTGGGTTTTCGCTATACCTTGTGAACCTCTCATTTTACCCTACCTCATAATATCTCACGTTCTTACCACGCGGTCTCCAGATGGGATTTGATAAGTGGCGCGACTGAGTATTAATTTCGACCTTCGTTGTCCCGCCGTCTTCACTGAGCAGGCTGGCAACCCACATGACGGAAGACAGGTAGGTGAAAGGTCATTAGGAATCGCTTAATTGGTATTGTATTCGTAATTCGTTTTGTATACGTCACAACTTGAATCAAGCATCTAATTCCAAAATTCGAGTGATTTGTTTGGGGCTATTGTCCAACGTATTCTGATTACCGGGCTACAACTAGATTAGTGCTGGCAAAATCCGTCAATTTCTTAATCCGGATATTCGAATTTCGGGAAAACGGATATCCGAATTAACGGATTTTATTCGAATAACCGGATTTTATTCGAATATATGGATTTTATTCGAATATACGGATTTTATTCGAATATACGGATTTTATTCGAAAGTACGGATTTTTATCCGGATACTCGTAAATTCAAAAAATCCGAATAAAGTAATATTCGAATATTCGGATTCATTATTCGAGAAGCAATTTACAATATACACCCAGACTTCAAATATCCAGATCCGGATTTATCCGGTTTCTAAATTAATTCGAATAAAACGAATAAATCGGATAATAGTGCCGGATATTCGAAAATCCGGATTTACGAATAAAACGGATAAATCAGATAATAAATCCGGATATTCGAATGTACGGATTTTGTATTGAATTCAGAATCCGGATATTCGAATATCCGGATATCCGGATAAATCGGATTTGTTGCCAGCACTAAACTAGATGTACTAGGCTAGAGAAAGCGCAATATGAAACTGATCTGCGTTGAACAATGGCGACAGAAACCTTAACCACGTTTAATGTGAGTTTCCCCTGAAAACTTTATGAAGATTTGTAAATTATGTTAGAAATAAGCCATCACTGATTCTCACTTTACCGGCTGATGATTTTCGTGATTAGGATTTAGATTAGTTAACTCTTAAAGGATAGTTACGTCTTAGCTTTTAACTTTATAAACGTGACCATCTCACAGTTTTTGACAAATGATAAATGATTGTATAACAATAGGAGATTTGTTAAACCGGAGGAGGATGAGTTATGTATCTCATCTAACCATTCAGCAATTGCATAACTTAGGGAAACTAGGTTCTACTCTAAAAGGTGCAACCAATGTTGGAAAGGACACTTAACATTTTATTTATTTTATTCTGTAAATTCATAACTTTATTTGTTTTATTTTGTAAATTCAACATATTACTTGTCTTATCGGTAAACTTAATATTTTATTTGTCCTATTTTGTATAAAGTCATATATTTCATATTTACATTCATTGTCACTTTAACGCGTACGCATTTAATGTAAAAATAGATTTAATTTCTTATAATATACACAAATATTACAAAATCTTCAATGCACAAATTAAGAAACTATTTCAATGGTTTAATACATATATTTTTGCCTCCGTCGATGAATTATGAAATCTATAATGTTCCTTAAAATTTCTGACGTAATTAATTAATTAAATTAAAAATTATATCTAGGGCGAGGAATCGAACGTAACATCTCTTGCTTGTCGGG
Organism: Dynastes tityus; assembly: GCA_029618875.2. Lineage (NCBI taxonomy): Eukaryota > Metazoa > Arthropoda > Insecta > Coleoptera > Scarabaeidae > Dynastes > Dynastes tityus. The sequence goes on from JAROYD020000042.1 coordinate 41,465, forward strand.
TAGGCATTTTAATCACGACACCACGAGGACTATGCAAGGATCACTCACTCTTTAATTCGGCTCCCCACCCTTCACTGCTCCATGTACGGGGCTACGCTGTAGCCGCATGGCCGGCACCTCTACCTATCCGACCCAAAACACATCCGCCCCTTCGCCCTCCCCGCCACTACTGCTCCTCACCTTTGAATATGTCGTTCTATACTAAATTAAATATAAAGTTATGCGGGTAAGTATTTTACTAAAATTCTGCGTGAGTGCTGTGACGATATACTATAAACAGCACCCTACGTTTCTAAACGAAAAACTCTACATAGCTTCATATTTAACTCACTAAACAAGGGACGCATTTTAGGTATAGAGGGATGTTTACAAAAAATATCCTGGAAGAGCTTCTCTATCATATTTTTTAAAAATACATAGGATGTTCTGTTTAAGAAAAATGAAACAACATGAATCAAACTTGACAACGATAACGATGCCCTTGTGGAATTTGGTTGATATAAGAAAATCTTCGGTATTTTGCCAAAAACTCAAAGAAATACTCAATTGAATAAAATTTGAATCACCACCCCAGCTTGTAAGGCGTTTAAGATATCGGCCGTTAAAGAAACAGAGTACAAAAATCTCAAATTATGTCAATTATCTCAAAAACTAGGAAAGATAGGTAATTGAAGAGGGGTTTCATTTAATAAACCAAGTTTGTATCATGCGCCGCGGAATCTGAACACACTGTATACTTGAATATAATTTTGTGTTGTACAACATTTGTCTCCGAATATTTTTTATTTGAAAACTTTTTCTCTAAATTGCTTACGGAAGGAAATATCTTCCGTCCACCCACTAGGCGAACATGCTGTATATGAATACTTCATTTTCGAAATGAAATTATTAGCCGAAGCACTAATAGTAACAAAGCCAGTATAACGCTAAAAGTTTAGTGGAAAATTCTACAAAGATATATAGCGAGAGTCGCGAAGATACTTGCAAGAAAGTGCCTCATTATAAGTTCCAGGTTTTTGTATTGCGGCTCCGCTGCGAAGAAGAGAATGGTAACAATGAATAAGTTTTTATATTGCACTTCAGTCATTGTTCGATTAACGATCATCGTTGAATCGGTGTGGTCTCCGCAGAGCTTGCCCACCCAATCGGTAACGGTTACTTTCCTCAATTGTCTTCTGAATTTATAAGTGACAACTTTATCTGTCTTGAAATTTAATAAAACTGCTAACTTCAGCAGAACTTGGCGAACTACATTATCCTTTGCCACTTTATTAAAGGGATATTGTATATTGTCATCTGCGCTAACTTATAATTGATCGTGATATTGTCCTTGGGGCGATATTAAACGTAAAATTTTCATTTCGACACTATTATTTATATTTTGACGCGGGTAGTAGATAAAAAGCAAAGTGCATACACAATTGTGTTTGGTTTTTAATGTTTATTTGAAGTTCTCTGACATTTTGGGAGGAATAAAGGATCCTGTATTTTACTAAGGCTTTAGCGTATACGTCTTTAAAAAAAATCGTCATATTGACAGTTTTTAAGTGCTAGAAATAATGTAGTAAGAGCTTCGTAATTTGTTTACTGCTAACACAATTCTATTATTCCAACTTATCGACTTTTTATTTTTTTCTACTATATACTGTAAAGGTTACCTTTTGAAATTTGGCTTATGTGTCTCTTTTCTTATTTTGCTTTCACCTTTCGTGAGATGTAACTGTGTTAGTACCATCTCTCGAAAAACCCTTGTTTAATTTGTTTACCCTTTTCAAATATGAAATCGTTTTTGAATGAAAACATGCCTACAGCGATAATAGCTGAGGAAATTGAAGCTACGTCAGTGTTTTGGATTACACAGGGTGCAGCAATAGAACGTCCGTCTTTCATTATTTATTCAGTTCTTAAAATGTTTCTATGTTTAAAATGGACTAGCATTTTTGTTAGCTTTAGTAATTCTTAAGTTAGTATTTTTAATTATTATAATTAATAGTAGTATTTTCGGTTGTTGAGTACTTCAAATAACGCTTATAACCTAGCCTACCTTTGTTGTCCGTGACTTTATTTAGTAATGTTGCAATATCGGATTTCAGATGGTTATTATCCTTAGATATAATCACTTGCGTTTTAACATTTACTGCAATGGAGTGACTCTCTGGTTTGAATGGATCTATTTCTCCTTGTTGTACCATGTTGCTGAGATTGGTTACTCTTCTTGAGAATATCGACTCGTTGTGATGATGTTTTTGAGGTTGTTTTATGGTGCTTTTTTGTATTAATCTGTTTAGTTTCATTGTTCTTTTACGATCACTTTCGTAATTGTTATAAAAAGTGTCTTTATAAAGTGCCCCCCCCCCCATGCTTACTTTTAAACGACAGAAGCTAGCATTTTTAGAAAAAAATAGGTCGATTTTTATTTTTTTGTAAACTAACTTTAACCGTTATCAGCCAATTGTATTCCTGGTTTCACCGGAAGTCGACTTCGGCTGTACAAGAGTAGTGTTCCTTGTGTTCCACTTTGTGGTAATTGTTGCCAAATTGACCGAATATTGAAATTAGGTACTTGATGGTTATCTGACGTGGTCCATGTGTAGGCCATTCTAACATCAACAGGAAAAACTGAAACTTAAGCACATTGCCCGTCAAAAACTAACAAATTTAAACAAACCCACCACAATTAATTAATTACAATAAAGTTCGATAAAGGAAAGGTGAAACAACAATTAACAAAATAAGTTAAAATGAGATAAGATAATGACGAGCACAAAGAACGAAGATACGACAAATGCAGCTCATAAGAACAATAAATAACAAGAACGATTTACGCTTTTGGAATTGAGATTTGATAACTGTTATGATTACTTCGCTTAGCAGCGAGCTCTTTAGATCAGTCTGGTGTCACAAGAAACAATTTGGCGCTTTTTCTTAGCCAACTTTACGGAAAAACAAAAACAGATTACCAAAACCTTCATAGCTGCATATCGTAATATTTCTTAAATTAAAATATAACGTACGTGGTATCGTTGGATTCGTCTTTTGCCTACCTTTCCAAGTACTTAAAAATATATAGGGTATTCTACTTAAAAAAAGAAAGTTCACATCGCTTCCGCTGATACCGGAAATACAATTGAAATACTGACGACGGCAAAGGTTACTTCACAAAAAATAGAAATCGACCTATGTTTTTTTAAAACGCTAGCTTCTGTCGTTCAAAAGTTAGCATGGGATGGGGGGGGGGCAATTTAGCACCGCACTGTATAAGTAAGTTTATACGCACATCATGTTTCCCTTTTGATCTAGTGTTTGCTACAGATTTCACTCACTGTGTTATTATTTTAAGTTTTTAATAAGTGTGTACACATATAATCTCTAACATGAAAAATATCGACCATTCACTTCTATCATTTTACGTAATATACTCAATTTTACATTGACCTTTAATACATTTTATTAGTTTAAATTATAATATTTCTTCATAATCGTTTGCTTATTACATATATACGACTTGACACATATGTATGTATGCGTCGCAGTCAGATTGATTAATCCGGCATTTTGCAAAAAGACTAGGCGTTTTTTCCAAAACGCCGGCATTTGTACTAACCAATCGTAATCGTGCTATCGGACTGGATATTTCCAGTCTTTTTTTAAAACGCGTAAGGGCCAGTAGGCGAATTGAATAATTACTATCTGAGCATTACAGACAGCTAAATTATGTCACTAGTATTACAAAATATTCACTCTAAAAGTCCTTCATCATTTCTTTAAGCGAACAGCTTACAATTGTGAAAGATTCCACAAGAGGGTAAGTAAATAACACTGCAAAAGCATATGTTAATACGAGGGTGTCTCAATTATAGATTTCAAAATAGAAACTACAACAGATCTTAAAAGTCAAATTAACTCTTAATTAACTTTTTATTATCGTTGAGAAATTTTGGAAATTGGCTTGATTGCAAAATTGTACACGGTAGGCCACGTAATCCTAGAAGCCAAGGTGGTGTAGAGAGAAGCAACCAAGATATTGAAAATATGGTATGTGCATGGACGGAGGATAATAACTAACGCTAGCCACGAGCGGTACCGCGCATCGGCGTAGAATCAGTTCGGATCGAGAGGAACGGTAGTATTACTTCGTCTGCGGAGCAGTACGGACATTTTCGCTGCCGGTCATTTGCGCAATTGTTTATCTGTCCTAGAAAAATTATGATTTCGTCAGCAAAACGACCGCGGTCGGACAAACTTCGAAAATTTATTGCAGAAATTCCAGACTTAATATATGAAGGTGCTAAAATTAAATGTGTAATCTGTAAAATCCCGTTAATGTGTTGGTCCAGACAACATTGTCTACAACACGTAAATAGTGAAAAGCATGTCTCAAAAAGAAATTGCGCACGAGACAATGAAAAATTTATATTTAATTTATGCGTTACGTTTATCGCATGTAATATACCGTTTAATTTACTAGACAAGGAATCATTTATCTGCTTTTGGAATAACTATTCGGAGTGGAAATTACCAAGTCGAACATCGTTACGAAGAATTGTGCCATCTGCGCGCGAACATATTGAACAAAAAATAAAATCGGAGTTGAAAGATCAAAAATTGTGGTTATGTGTCGACGAAACAACAGATCGGAAGAAACATTCTGTTCTTAATGTAATGGCACGCAAATTGGAACCTCATCAATCGGCACCTTCAATTCTATTAGTCTCCAAACGAATACAACAGTGTACTGCCGAAGTAATTTCAAAGTTAATGTTAAATACATTGGACAAGTTTGAACTTTCAACAAACCAACTCTTGATGTTAGTGAGTGATGGTGCTGCAAACATGCTTTCTGTAGGCCGGTCTCTTAAAAAGCATTCTGCTAATTTGTTACACATTACGTGTAAAATTCATGCTCTCAATCTTGTGGCGGATAGTATCAGAAAATGTTATCCTGAGGTAGACGCTTTAATAGCGCATACCAAAGCAGTATTTGTCAAGTCACCGAAACGTATTCGCGAATTTCGCAGACTGTGCCCCCGTATACCAGAGCCACCAGAACCTATTCTAACTCATTGGGGAACATGGTTGCAGGCCGGGTTTTATTAACATAAATATTTTGACAATATTAAGAACGTGGTTTTACAATTCGATACAAAGGAAGCTGCCGCTATCCAGAAAAGCCAGTCGAAATTTCAAGATAGTCAGGTTAAAATGGATTTAAAAATCATTCACGACAATTACTTCGGGCTAGCAGATGCAATAGAAAAATTACAAAATCCTGCGGTGCCTTTAGAAGAATCTCTACAAATAGTGCAACATGTTCACGCACAGCTATGCGCGATTGAAGACGCAAAAAATGTTTCTGTTCTAGAAAAATTTGAAAGTGTTTTTGAGAAAAATTCTGATTTTGGCACATTAATGTGAAGGTGCGTCGACAGAATCGTTAAGTTATTTGAAAGATTATTTTACTTACGCAAATATTACGTCACTAGATGTAGAACGTTCGTTCTCTACATATAAACGCATTTTCTCCTCATGCCGTACTAGTTTTGCCGAAACAACAGTTGAAACATATCTAATGTTGCAGATATTTAACAGACATTATTCACTTTGTGATTTCACGGAGGACTCTTAAAATGGTAAGTGTTTGAGCACGTGTTATTTAATTTTTATTTAAAAGATGAGCGAAATTATTTGCGGCAGCAAACATCTCTATTAGCAGAATAACTCTAGTGGAACGCGAGGCCTGGTCGACTCTACGCTACTGTGCGGTACCGCTCGTGGCCAGCTTTAATAATAACTGTACGCATCGATCTACTGGAAATTACTTTGTTTAATTTCAGAAAAACAGTTCGTTCCATAGAGTCATTAATTAGCACCATACAAAGGTTTGTTTGGAGCTGATCCAAAAGTTGGCCTTATCAAAAGATATACTAACAAGGGAAGATCCCGAACCCGGAAATTCAAAAAAAATTGAAACTTTGGGAATATATAGAACATATATAGGTGTGCAATACGCAATTTTTTTTTTGTGCGGACATTCACTTTTAAGGGGCGAAACACCCCATCGAAAATTAACAGATTTTCAATTTTTTCCATACAACTTCAGTAAAAAGAAAGATAGAAGATAGGTGTAAATGCAATAGTTGCAGCATACATCAAGCTCTTTCAAAATATGTGACTATCATATATACAGAGTGCTCCATTAAGCCCTGCGCTTACACTGCTGGTGTTTTTGTAACAATACAAAGAATAGTTTAAGATATAATCTGTGTGACTTTTAATTCTATTTAAAACTGTATAGGTGTTACAATATACAGGGTGTTCCTAAAGTAAATGTCACCATATCCTTGGTTATATCTAACAGAACTTCATGTACTATGTTATTATATATAGGTATATATATTATTGAATACTTATTGCAAGGAATGATCTCAATCCCACAAATTTAAAATATGAAATTTGAGAATATGTAAACCACATGCAAAGTTAATGAAATTTATTGTATATCTCTGCGGTATTATATTGATTAGATAACACATTGTTTTGTTTGGTAATTACATTCGAAGTTTTTATCTACTGGTGTAAACATTTTTTTTTAAGTCAATAATCAACCAAATGCAATGATAAATGATAACATTGCTTATATAAATTCCCCACCTGATATTAATAGTATTTGTTGTTAGATTGTGTAACAAACCTGTGGTGTTGAAAATGGTTGTCGTAAATACTTTAAATGTAATTCGCTTGCTCATGGTAACGTTTGACGTTGTCAATAACAATAATCTAACACCTGTGAATAACCACGAAGTAGAACTACACGACATAATAAAGGATATGCTTCTTGACGTTCAAAAAGATACTTCATTTTCGCTGGAAATTGACACAACACTGGAATTTTTGAATCCAGTTAGACCACTTTCCGTAGACTTCGTAGATGATGAATACGCACCTACACGCGAAAAAGTTCTAGAAGCGATGGAAGCTGAAGATGAACAATGTGTTCCAGAAGAAGGCGGTATTGTCACCTTAGAATATAAAACCAAAGCTGTGGAATATTGGAAAAGTGGGAAAACGAAGCGACTTACGTTAGCAACCGTCCAAAATAAATTTCGAAAAGTTTCAACTCTCCAACAATTGTACAGGTAAACAGTGAACTCCATTTAATATAACTACGATTTGTCCTAATTTTCTTTTATTTGTTCTAGATGGGAAGAAACAGTAAACCGGGGAGGCACACGACGGGAAAAATTGCTAAAAATTTCGGAATCCGTTTATAATAACTTTGTGGAGAGTATTGATAAGGGTGATATTATTCATGATTTGGACATTCAAAGATGGGCTTTGCAAGCTAATCAAGGAATACATTTAGAAAACTTTAAAGCATCCCGGCATTGGGTCTGGAATTTTAAGAAAGCATATAGAATAGTTTCAAGAAAAATAAATAAATTTATTACGCGATCATATGGTACAGATTCCGAAAAGCTAAATGAAATCGCTTCAACATTTGTTAGCCATGCAAAAGATCTCATAAAACAAGTCGGAGAAGATAATACATCCAATGCCGATGAAAGTGGCTTTAATCTAGGACTTCATTCTGGCCGCACGTTAGCTGTGCAGGGTTCAAAAAGTGTTACAGCAGTTGTGCAGTCAATATCCGCAACAACACATAGTTATACCATACTTCCCACAATACCAGCTTCTGGAAAACTTCTTTCCCCTCTATTTATTGTCATGAAAGAACAAAGTGGTAGCTTCGGTACGCGTGTAACACAGCCTTTGTTTCAACCGTGGAATGTTTATGTTAGGGCTTCAATGTCGGGAAAATTAACAAAAGAACTGTTTAATGAATGGCTCACCCGTGTGTATGTGCCAAATGTAGGAGCTCAGAGCGTGTTATTCTTGGACTCTTGGACTGGCCATTGTCCTGCTACATTGCAAAAGAGTATACTATCAAGCAAACATGTTGAAATATTGACGATACCGAAAAAACTACGGCAGTGATACAACCACTAGATGTATATGGTCTCCGCATATGGAAAAATTTTGTAAGAAAATTTTCCGATCTTGTGCTACTGTTTGGTTATGATATTGTGTTGCATGAACGCAATAATGTTATCAAACTACAGTCCCTTATTCACAACCAACTTTCGGCACCAAAGTATCACGATGTATTTGCTTATGCTTGGTATAAAAGCGGATACATTGATCAAAAACCAAATAAGTTTGAAAATCCGGTAGTTTTTGCTTTTAGACAACAGGATTTTATACATCCTGCTAGGTGTTCCATATGCGGTAGCCAGGCCATCATACGATGTGCGTGGTGCAATGAAGTCCTATGTTTTAGACATTTCTTTGAAGAATTTCATCACCATACAGAATAATTATTCAGTAGCCAGTATTTCACTACATAATAGGCATGACCAAAAGATGTAAAGTGTTATCTATAAACATTTCCTATATATCCTATACTTTATGACTAATCAGCTAATCACATATAAATTATTTTGATGTACTTATCAATATTTGTATTGCTTAAAATGTTAAAAATATGATATATTTGTTATCGCTTAATAAAATCGATTAATTATAAGATATAACTTTGGTCTAAAATACTAACCTTTTCCTCTTACAACAGCGAGTGATTAAATCAAATTAAAGAATTGAATATTACATATGTCTTCTACATATTTCCGAAATCAATACTCTTACTGTTATTATCAAACAAAACAATGTGTTATCTAATCAATATAATACCGCAAAGATATACAGTAAATTTCATTAACTTTGCATGTGGTTTACATATTCCCAAATTTCATATTTTAAATTTGTGGGATTGAGATCATTCCTTGCAATAAGTATTCAATAATATATATACCTATATATAATAACATAGTACATGAAGTTCTGTTAGATATAACCAAGGATATGGTGACATTTACTTTAGGAACACCCTGTATATTGTAACACCTATACAGTTTTAAATAGAATTAAAAGTCAAACAGATTATATCTTAAACTTTTCTTTGTATTGTTACAAAAACACTAGCAGTGTAAGCGCAGGGCTTAATAGAACACCCTGTATATATGATAGTCACATATTTTGAAAGAGCTTGATGTATGCTGCAACTATTGCATTTACACCTATCTTCTATCTTTCTTTTTACTGGAGTTGTATGGAAAAAATTGAAAATCTGTTAATTTTCGATGGGGTGTTTCACCCCTTAAAAGTGAATGTCCGCACAAAAAAAAATTGCGTATTGCACACCTATATATGTTCTATATATTCCCAAAGTTTCAATTTTTTTTGAATTTCCGGGTTCGGGATCTTCCCTTGTTAGTTATTTACTTTATCTCTTCAATGTCTTACAGATTACCCTGAAGATAACCTTTTAGCCAAAATCGACAGTCACCTTTTAAAATAAAACTTTTCCTGGTATTGAAAATACAATTTGTATTTTTCCAACTTACTTTTTCTTGTCTGGTACGTGTGCTTTTTAATAAAGAAAAATAATGAAAGGTATAGTAAATTTTATTAAAAGGTATAATATTTCTTATACATGGTATTCTTTATTTTTTTGAGTGTATAGTAGGGAAAGTGTTTTAAAATTGTCTTGTCTATTTAAGCACTATGACTTTATAATCATATTAAGATATATTTTGTTAAACTGAATTCTACTTTCTAATTCAGTTGAGAATAAGTAGAGTTTCCGAATAAAAACAAAATAGGAACCTGAGATTCCGGAAATTATTGTACTTTTAACATTTGCACACTGGAACCATCTATGCATACTACATTACTCTACCGTTCCAAATTACTATTACTTTGTTCAAAATAGAAAAAACTGTTGCTTTGTATTCATATGAAAAAACATATAAAATTCAAAAACCTTTAGCTATCCTGCACAGTTCACAATGTGGTAAAATATTTTGGTAGGTAAAAATGCGCGTTGGTGCGTTCAGAACGAAAGTAAGTGTAGCGTAACGAGACTAGCGTGAAGCTTCATAATGAAATCTGAGCAAGAGATTCTAACCTATTCCGTAGCCTTCGCAACAACGGGATTTAAGTTATTTATATTAATCTTTCAAACGAATGGGACATTCTGCGAAAATTATTTTCTGGCTAATCCGCTTAAATTGAAACAACTGTCCTGTAAGTTAAAACAGTTTCTATAGATGACAAATAAACGCAAAGAAGCTTAGAAAGCAATTAAACTTAAACAGCTATCTAACACCAGTTAGCGTTTAAATTTCCTCATACAATGCTAAATATATATATTGCGATTTCCAATGGAATGGAAACAGTACCGTAGAAATAAATAAGCTGCAGTAGCTCGTATGTGAACTAGGTTTCTAGGTTGCCGTGTAGATTGGATGAATGTGTTTCGTCTTCTATTATACAGGATATATTTATGGTGACTGTTCTACTGAAATGTACAACCAGCAATTGCATATATTCTTTTCACGCTATTCACCCTCTAAATTTGATTACTTTCTTCTGTTGAATTTCAACAAAAGGAGCGAAGCAGCAAACTTACTCGTTTTCGTTTATGTGGGAGTATGAATTCGTATACACCGTGTCTAAAGCATCACTGGAACTATGAGCTCGATTAGATTAGTTAACTAGTGAAATTCTTCCAATGGATTAAAGAGGTAAAAACAAAAAAGGAACTGCATGTTAATATATAAGTGGCTTCCACCGGCAAATGTTGAAAATCGATGTTTCCTTGGTTTCTACCAATGTTATTAAATTAACTAATGAGAATAAAATTTTCTCATTAGACACCGGTAGGATTCGAACCCACGACTCCAGTTTGCTAGACTGGCGCGCTGACCACTACATCACAGAGTCTAATGATTCGAATCCTTTTTTTTAACCTAGATGTTCAAATGGCTGCAGATGTATTGTAACATCTCGACAGACATATATTTATTTATGAACCAAGTATACACTAATATTAATATATAAGTGGCTCCAATCGGCAAATATTGAAAATCAGCATTTCCTTTATTTCCTTGGTTTTTACCAATGTTATTAAATTAACTAATGAGAATAACATTTTCTCATTAGACACCGGTAGGATTCGAACCCACGACTCCAGTTTGCTAGACTGGCGCGCTGACCACTACATCACAGAGTCTAATGATTCGAATCCTTTTGTTTAACCTAGATGTTCAGATGGCTGCAGATGTATTGTAACATCTCGACAGACATATATTTATTTATGCACCAAGTATACACTAATATTAATATATACATAAGTGGCTTCCATCGGCAAATAATGAAAATCGATATTTCCTTGGTTTTCACCAATGTTATTAAATTAACTAATGAGAATAAAATTTTCTCATTAGACACCGGTTGGATTCGAACCCACGACTCCAGTTTGCTAGTCTGCCGCGCTGACCTCTACACCACCGAATCCTATCGGTGTCTAATGAGAAAATTTTATTCTCATTAGTTAATTTAATAACATTGGTAAACACGAAGGAACTGCATGCTTCATTTCCAATAGACCTATTTGCTAAATCTGAGCATAGCTGATGTACCTAATGTCGAGAATTAACGTACACAAAGCTCTTATATTCTGGGTTATGGATAAAAATAAAAGTGGAATTCAAACAATGTTAGAAAACAAAATACCATTGATATTATTTAAGTAATACAGAAGACCTAAACTAAGTCTTTCTTAGCGTTTACATGTTTTCCCTATTTTCTCGCTGTTAGATACTTGATTCGAATATACATATTTATATATAGCATACGTTTGCCTTTGGAATCAACTAGCTTTTTGTTTATTTCAACTCAATTAGTTGTTTATAATTGCAGTGCAAAAGATTCACTTGACGTCACGATTCACTTTATAACACATCATTTTCCTCGACTTATTTAATAGTTTGATTTGTTCAAAGTTTGGTTTGGGGACGTGGCAACACCGCCGGAAGGACAGATTTTGTGTTGTCGAATAGCTTCTTGAAGGTTATAATGCACTGAAGTTGTTGGACAAAATCTCCTATTTTGGTGCACAACAATACCCGCATATTCCACACATCGTTACGCGATTTTTGTCAAAGTGAATGAATTGTGGTTTTGCTTTGTCGCGCTTGCACGCCAGGCTTAAACTCAATTGAGCAACTACGGGACGTGTTGCAAAATATAAAATGCTTTCAAAACCGACAATAGTTTTCGAACCATTTCAAAGATAATAATGCACCATTCCTTAACGACACGCGCAGAAGGTATTGAACTGTCTTAAATAATAAATACATTAGGTTATTTCCATTGTTATGTATGTTAAGTTATTTCTGCTTCTTGTTGAGTTAAATGAACGAACATGCTAAAGTATCGGCACACTCTGCATCACACAAGTTATTTGATTAATTCGGAACAACTGTTTAGGGAATTCGTGGATTTTCATTAACAACCGCACGACCGAATGAGATCTTTATAGATGTTTCTACTGATGCAGTGAGCTCTTCCGCAAGGATTCTTGAGTCGCGAGTACAATGCTTTAGTTCGTTGCTTAATAGCGCAATTTCGGTTTTATTAAAGGCCTCTGATGAATAAAACTGAAAATCGTATACGAAAAAAAGGAATTTATAAAATCGCAGTGGCTGCGATAAAACCTATATGAGACAAATGAAACTGGCGATAGGCCCCAGATTCAAAGAACATTTAGCCCATTACCCCAAATTAATTAAGAACGTAATTTCGCGGCAAGAATTAGAGGCGTACGAAACCATTTCTATGAAAAAGAATGCAAATTTGTGAAACAGGGGGAGAGGTCCACTTAGCCACACAGCTTTGATGGATTTATTGGTGTAAAGCGAACACATGCTTACGTTTTGTGCTACAACCAAGAACCTCTTCTTTTAGTTTCGTATATTTCGCATGTTTCAGGGTATATAGACGGTAAAAGTAGGCACTTGAAAATATCTTTTAGAGTAGGGATATGAAAAGGTATGTTGGAATTAAAATCATTTTCTCACATTATTCGGTCGTACAGTTGACAATGGGAATCCACAGATTACCACAGATACTCTAGTGCTTATGTTACTACCCCACAGTCCCAGCACAGTGCATTATTGCAAAACAAAGCGTGTTTTAGTGGAACGGCTCCATTTTAAATTTTAATTAGATAGACATTTCAACATTTTTATAAAAATACTTTACTAAAGTATGTTTGCAGGACGGATAATTGGATAACTCTCCATTCTGAATTTCAAATTTATACGGATTTTGGCAACGCCGCGCAGGGTTAAGTATAAAAGTAGAACTTAACTGTTGTTGTTAAGATTCTTTAGTTTTGTTTCTTGTATCTATCCATTGAGAACACCTACGGGCCGCCACAAATTGCTGTAATGGTAATACCGAAATCAAAGATATTCGTTACAAGCAAACTCCAACCGTTAACTTTATTTTCTTACAAGATTATTATAACTTCTCGTATTCTATATATGTTCGTTATTATGTTACTAAGCCTCTCCGCGGTGTATTTTAAGTTACCACATGTCCTGTTCCGCTTACTCACTTGAAGCTATGTCACGTTCAAGTATTATTTGGATAATGCTATGCATTATCTCGTCGTAATGTGCATAATGCCCATTTATCAACTCCAAATACGTAATACGCATAAACAATGGAGGTATGCACTCGTCTGATGTCAAAGTTATGTTACGTGAATATCTGAATATGTTTGTTTGGTGCTATTTATTCTGTGGTTATTTAGCATAATGCTCGCTGCATTGCAGGCTGTACTAAGCGTCAAGCCAAATTGGTACAGACCCTTGTATATATTGCACTCTATGCAATTAAAGTTCATTGAACAATAATTGCATTGTGGAATAGTTTGTTGGAATAATTTCTCCTCGGTGAAATCTGTATACTTTAAGAAGGCAATGTGGTGGAAGATCCCTACAAAATCTCAGCACTATAGTTCAATATACGAAAATTAGGCCGGTAACTTCGACGTACTTATCTGAATATCGTAAACAAGTGGCAATGTTCTGATAAACGCATAACCTAAACATTAGGTTACGTTTATGAAAATTCTTTTAAGTATACATACAACTTATTTTCCAACGGTGGCGTTATTGAGACGTTGAGGAGGAGAGGCATTTCTCGTATTACGCAATCGGTTTTACATATTACTGATCTAAACATCGCATACAGGTCACAGGTAATATTTTTTCCATTCTGGAAAACTTGCAATTGTTATTAAAATTAAAGTCAAAAGAAAAAAAGTCTGAATGCCAAGGAGAATATAAATTTATTACATCAAAGAAATAATTTTATCACTTTAAATGTTTTTCAAAATATGAAGTAATTGGCCAAGAACGTTTAAATCTTCTACCCAAAGTAGTCTTTCCAAAATAAGTTTGCCGAATGAGATCCTTTCCGAACTTCAATCTACATATGCACCCTCTTGAAATGCCATATCCACCAAGTTCCTGCTTTAAACGTTTGTTGTCCAATTTCTTCTTTAGATTATAAAGCCCACCGTCGAAGGTGTATGTATGAATTATTTTTGTAATGAACCGTAATTTATTCGTATGGATGCCGCCCCCGTTAATAGTTTCCTCCCAGCTGGTGTAGCGATTTCGTTTTCTTGAGACTATTTTGCACACGGCAGAACGTTGCTTGGTTTCACTACCTTTCCAGTATTCTACAGCTTTAATTCTTGCAATCTAGGCCAATGCTACTGCCTCTTTCTTCAGGACTAGGTGCAATATTTTCTAAATGGTCTTCCTAATTTTCTGTTACATTTTCCACAAATTTCGCTTCATGGGGTTCCTCTAATCGTTCAAGTTCCAATCCTGTTACATATTCAAAAGGGAACATGCTTTCTTGTTCAGCACAATCGTATCTTTCAAGATATCATGCATCTTTTGAGGCGCTAAAGAAATTATTGCGATGTTGGCTAATTGAAATATTGCATGTAACACCTTAGCTACATTGATCGCTGCCAATGTGCCAATCTACAAATTTGCAGTGCAAAAAAACGCTTCTGATATGTCACTTGAAATTGCCACTTCATGTACGCATTACGATAATGGTTTACGTGACAGAACAATCTGTGTATTTTTAGTTTTAGTGTCTGACTGTCCAAATTTGTTATGCACCACCGTTTTCTACATACAAGCGACTTTATTTTTAATAAATAAAAAAATAAACTGTAACAAAAAAAAGGGGGGTACGGGATAGCAGTTTGCGAAGATTGCGAAGCGTAGTATTGTTGGTGGCCTTCCTTCCAAATTTTCCTAATTTAATTTTGACTCTGTCCTACACAATATTGTAAGAATGCTTTCATTGTATATAAAGGGGAGTCCAGTCAACAACAAATGTCGGGTAAATTTTACTGTAAATTGTAATCATCTAGCGTAATTATAATGCCTTCAATAAACTTTATTAAATACATTTAGTGACTGTACATGTATTTATAGTCATATACATTGTTTGGAAGTCTAGAGTATAGTGGAAACCATGATATTTCTACTGTGCTTCAAAGTTAACCTGTGTCGCTGTGATAGTACAGAAATTTGGAACAGCTTTTGCGTCACGCAAAATAACAAAATGTATTACTAGTTTTACACGTACTCCTATGGAAGACCAACGGTTGTTAAGCAGTTTTATTAAGGAAGTCAAACACCACTTCCTCAGTATCGACAAAAGCAACGTATACAACGCCGATGAGAATGGATTTAAGATAGAAGTACACTCCGGATGTACTTTAGCAGTTAAGGGTCAGAAAACCGTTGAAGGGGTTGTGCAACCTTTACACTCTATAACAGATCGTTACACAATTTTCCCAGTTATTTCTGCAGACGGACGCTCACTTTCGCCATTATTTTTGATATTAAAGGAATCCAAGAATACGTTTGGACTTCGAGTTACACAGTTATTGTTTAGACCCGTAAATGTGTATATTTCTTCTTCGAAGTCTAGAAAACCCACTGCAAATCATTCAAAAACCTGGGTAACAGATGTTTTCTTCCCATATATGCGACCAACCAGTGCTCTCTTGATTGATTGTTGGAGTAGGCTTTGTGTTGCTGAACTTCGGAAACTAGTGCCAATAGATAATGCTATAAACATTTTAAGTATACTCGAAAAAAACAACGACAATGGTACAACTTCTGGGTGTGTTTGGCTTTAGGTTCTGGAAAAATGTTATTTGAACTTTTTTCTGATTCTTATGAACTAGGACTCGTTACTATTATTGCCTTTATTATTATATATACGGTAGTGTTTTCTACGTGAAAGCGACTTTGTTTTTGATATATAAAAGAAATTACAAAAAAAATGGGGGGTACGGGATACTCGGTCCCCCGTTATATATTTATTCCGAAAACAATTTGCGCCATCTTTGGGACTATGCTCAAACTGTGTTCCAAAAAATAAATTATATTCGTTATAATTTTCCAGATATTTACAAACATTTAAAAATCCTTAAAATCTTTGGCGCGGGCTGCGCCCGATTCAGTCACAACAAAAATTGTGTTGTTCTTATACCAAGGTACTCCTTCAGTCTCTAACAGTTTAATCGTAATCTGAATTTTTATGTTGCCGATATTCCCTTGCAAGGGAAGTAACGTGCAAATAGTGTCACATTTAAGTGCAATACCTTGCAATTTATAAAAATTCAACTTTCCACCACCTTGAATATTTTGATACCAATATTTGAAAAACAACGCCCTGTGTGAAAGGTCGGATTGATTAAATATATCTGTCTGCTGGCATAACCTCAATGGATGTCCTTTTCTGGGTATATCTAAACACGTCAGTATATTAAGAATGTGAGAGCGAAGATCTATGGAAGGGACTTAAACTCTTCACTAGAACCTGCGGAAAAGTAGCCAACATTTCTATCATGATCTTCTTTATCGAACTTTCAAAAGTGTTACCAGCCACATGTAATATTCGGAATTTATGATGTTCATTAATATATTTTTAAAGCAAATATATTTGGAATGATGCCATTTGAAAAATCATTTATCAAATTCATATCAGAAATTGAATTTCTATGGAACTTACTGAATGTTAAGCCTAGAACAGACCTTTAAAATAATTAAGCATCCGGATGTAGTTGTTTACAGTACTTTGGAATTAAATAATTTCCAATGGATGGAAATTGACGATTTAGAGATGCAATTTACAGATTTTCAAGGTAACATTTGGACTCATGTGTTTGTCGACTTAAGGTTGAAACTTGAAAATCTGGAACGAAATCGTTTGAATAATGAAGAAAAGTGCAACTATGAACAAGAAATTTTGAGTGCTTGCAACAGATGACCTGGCACTTTTAGCGACATAAAAAATCTAGCGATGGCTTTGCTGACAATTTTATCATCAACGTATTTTTGCCAGACTTTGTTCTCAGCATTAAATAATATTGAAACCAACAAAAGAAACCGGCTAACAGATGAAGTTAGTGGTGCTTGCTTGGCCTTGAATTGCACCAAGTATGAACTTGCAATCGAAGAATTACCAGACACACTTCAGCGCCAAAAAAGTCACTAATTTCAAATTTTCGTACCATTTGATTATCACTGTTTTTATTATTATTTTTTCATAAATGTACATTGTTTTTCTATTTTTGTTCATTTTGTACATATTTTTCGTTGATATTTCTTTGTTAAATGATATTTAAATATATGAAACAAATATAAAATATAAATCGTTTTTTTACTATGGTTGCAACTATCAAAAAATTATGAATATTTCTATATGTGACACGGCACCAGAGTTAAGTTAGGGTTTTTCAAAATTCTGACGCGCCGAGCTCAAAAAGTTCGCCATCACTGTTCTACTAAAGGGTTACTGGTATAATCTTCTAACACCGTGTTTTAAACAAAAAGGTATGCTATACAAATATCTGCTTGTGGGAGTCTGCGTTGACAACCCAGAGGCCAGCCTACTTGCGTTACCTTCAAAAATCAGAAACCATTAAATGCGCTAGCATCGTATTACATACCCTCGAAACTAATATGGCGATGATCTATCTTTACAAGACTCCAATCGAGTATAGGTGTAACTGAAACTGCAATGGATTATAAAGCAACACCAACTCTATTAGACAGAAACACAGCAAAATGATGATAGAATCATCCCAATATTTAACTGTTGATACACTCGCATTAAACAGAACTACTAAAGCAACGTGTCCTACTGAGGTGACATAACTGTCTGAGAAGGTATCTGCAGAAGATGGGGGTTTTTAGAGACGAACCTCTATGCGGAATTCATAAACAAGAGGAAGAAACATCCTCTCATATTGTCACCGTCAATTTTACAGGAGAGAAATTTACTAAACCTAATTAAAAGAGTAAACCCGTTAAAGTAATACTGAAACCAAATGCAGAGCACACGAATGTTTATAGTAAGTACAAATGCCACATACGTGGTTGGTCCTATTCATGTTGTGCAGAGTATATAAAATATTAAGTTATTTCCGAGAAAAGAAGTAAAAAACTTAAAAAAAACAGTTGTTCGATGATTAGTTAAAAAAATTAGTCACTTGTTATCATATTCGCCTCATTACCTCGTATTGTAACCTAAAAGAAGATTATTCTAAAATTCATAATTTTACATACATCATAATTACGAGAATAATTATTATTAGCATCTCCACGTTAATATAATTATACAACTCAGCATTTGTTTTCGTTATAATGGAATATTTTACCATAAATCAACAAAAGAAGCAGCAAAACGTTTCCAAGGGAGAACTACCTAACGAAGTTTGCAGCAGGTACCTGATTTACAAGTACGCTACCTACTTAAGAATTCAAATGGAAGCAATTTACCGTTTTGGCAACGTATATTCGGTTTACACGATAGAAGCTATTTATAGCTCAATTCTTTATTCCACGTTCCAGAAAAAGGAAATAACATCGGAGAGCTAGATTTCACAGTGGTGAAGGATCTTGTTTTATTTTTGTTGACAATATTGGCTCACGTAAAATGATGCAAGAGGTATGGAGTGTGTCGAATGAAATCTGACTACATTGCAAACGCATAAATCGTAGACTAAGGTAGGAAAATTTTACACACTATAGGATCAGTGAAAAATGTGACAGCTTTTATTAACGTAGAAGACGTAAATTCTATAGCTAATAAGAGGCTGAATGTATTAAAAGTGTTTGAAGCTGAATCTTTATCCCACTTTCTCCTCAAATATTGGTTGTCTGCACTTTCTTTCTGTATTTCACGTGGTACACTGCTTCATTTCTACTACCCCCCTGATTTTCAAGAATTTCGCCTTTTATTTCAGCAGAAAGTGCATGAGTTATATTAGCTGCCGTGTTTGTTGTTTATAAAAATTATCAAAGATAGTTCTTCTTTACGATCAAATTTAATAATTTAATCAAATCGTGCTACCATAATTTCTTCTTTTAAAATAACGTGTGCCCAATGTATACATTTGTTACCAAGATTGCAGATTTGCAATTACTGGGAACGATTTTACAATTGTGTTTGTGACAAAATGCAGTTGTATTTATATAGTTTATTGTTGCAGTTATACAACGCTCTGATATGTCTTATTTACAAAATTTAAGTTCGTCACAAATATGTTGTTGACATACATTGTAGTGTGACATCCCACCTGAAGTGCGTGCGTTCACACTTAATACACTAATATATTAATTTTAATTAATTTTATATCAATATTTGTAAAATATTAGAGTTTAACGTAGGATTTGCAGAATTCAGATTTTAAACATCTCAATATATTAATAGCAAAAATTCGTGTTTTTCCTTGGCTTTGCCCGACATAATTAATTCCTTTTAATTAACGAAACGAAGCTTCAACCCCGGTAGGACTCGAACCCTCGACTCCTGTTCTCCGGACAAATAAAGGCCCTGTGGTGTAGCGGTTAGCGTGCCTGTCCGAAGAACGGAAGTCGTAGTGTCGAATCTTGCCGAAG
Source organism: Dynastes tityus (assembly GCA_029618875.2). Classification (NCBI taxonomy): domain Eukaryota; kingdom Metazoa; phylum Arthropoda; class Insecta; order Coleoptera; family Scarabaeidae; genus Dynastes; species Dynastes tityus. The sequence continues at coordinate 61,384 of JAROYD020000042.1, forward strand.
TTAAAATTTCTTTTCTTTAATTAAAAAAAAATTAATTACGTCGGGAAAAAACCAAGGAAAGGCAGGGATTTTTCACAACTTGCCGACGGAAACAAACATATTAATTATTTCGTAGTGTTAGGGCTTCTTAACATTTTATTGTTATTTTTTACGCTAACAAATCCGTTACTGTATTTATTCTATTTTGGAAATCCATCGTTTATTATTTTACTTTGTAAATTTAATATTTCATTTGTGTTAGTTGTAAATTCACCATTTCGTTTGCTTTATTTCTTATAAACTTGTGCATATTGTATTTGTACACATTTAAAGCATTGTATGTGTACGCGTTTACCACAGAAACACATTTAAATTAATTTAACACACATAAATGTAACAAAACCATTCACACACAAAGTGAGAATTTATGTAAAGCTGTATTAATTCAAATAATGGCAACTTCGGAATGCTATTATATTGCAAACCTCGAGATAAGACGCACACTCGAGAGAGAACCACCGCGGTCGAGCATGAAACAGGCAATCAGCGCCGAGACATCAAGCACAACGTACGTATACGTGTCCCTATCTCGGAGTGCTGAAACTTCGTCAGAGAACGTAGTGTACGAAGCGTCACGATTGCCATCCGTCGCTCCTTCGCTTATGCGCAGTGGAGCGCTCGGACTCGCACGATGATTGGTCTTTGGAATCTCCGCTACTATAGGGAGACAGTAGCGGGACGGAGCATACATACAAGGCACATAGCGTATAGATTCTGACAGAAGAACGTCTGGGTAGTCTTCTACGGCTATATTCTGCTACTGTCTCCGCGACCAAACGTTCGAGCTCCTTCAAGGGTTTGGTGGTGGCCCTAAGACTATACAATACACATAAACGTTGTGAATTAATATTCAAATAAGCGTTGCGATATTGAAGACACATTTAAGGTAACAAAATGCCTCACACTCGTACTAGGTGCGTTTATAATTATACATCCAAATATACGTTGCAAATTTATGAAAGACATACAAACTTTGCGATTTATACAAATGTACATAGGTATATGCCCACAAAATATGTACACAAACAAGTAAGGAAATCGCGCGATAAAATGTATGCAATACTAAGGTATATGCATATTTTTTATGTATTACAAAAGGGAAACCTCATATTTTTTAAGGGGATCTGTTTTAATAGATTTATTTTCATACATACGTACTGGGTTTCATTTCAAGAGGTACTACTATCGAACAAATAAGCAAATATTTTGCACATCTAAGCAAAAGCAATTGGTCCTCCCTCTTCCCAAGAACGATACACCGAAGTAGACGACTAACGGCATTGTTCTTCAAACCTAGAGAACGTAACACGTAGCTAGCTACACTTTCCAAATGTGTATTGTTGTGTTAAGATTGCACGTACGTTCAGTTGTTTTTATGCGATTCCATATTATTTAAATACTAAACTTATAGTAGTTTAAATTTAAACTATGTCGAAACACCTCAAATTTGGAAAGGAAATAATAGAACGTACGTTCAATCTTAACACTACAATACAAATACGCGACGTAGTTATTTCAATTAATTTGTTTTAAAAAAAGCTTGCGCCACATTTAGCAATATTTAGGGTAAAACAGATGACATCAATATATGCAAGACGTTAATGTCATGTACGTATTGCGTCAAGTATATCTAATAATCTAATGTTGTACTGGAACATTAAATAAAACCTTAGAAGACATTGCAGAGGAGGGAATTACACTACTCCCTTGATTCATCCTTCGATTTTCAAAGAAAGCCTGAGCTCGTTATAAATTTTATCGTAAGTAGTATGGATGAGAATATCTAATTAAAGATACTCTAATCACCGAAATTGTCGAAATTAATAGCTATATCGATCTCTACAGTAGTGAGCAACTCGTAGTGCTCCACTTTTCTGTAAGGGTAGCAGCTCGACTGATGGCTTAACCTGCAGAGGTAATTAAATAATAATGAAACCAACTATCAACAACCACCATGTACGGTCGCGCGTTTTGCCACCTAACGGCTCATCAGCGTACCTCTGTGGAAGTCGGTAGATGTGGTTGGAGTTGGCGTATATATACGAAGATGGTGAATACTAGTATAGATGAGAGTATCTAATTAAAGATACTTTAATCATTGAAATTGTTGGAATTCATAGCTATATCGACCTCTACAGAAGTGGTAACACGTAATGCTCCATTTTTCTTCTCTTCAGGTACGCCGATGAGCCGTTAGGCGGCGAAACTTTCGTCCGTACATGCTGCTGAGGGATTCCGTTTCACAACCCGATATCGAGCGAGTCGAAGTCTCGACTCGAAAGGCAAACTCGCATCGGGTCGAAGTGATTCTAAATTACCTTCGACTTCGTCTGCTTCCCGTTCCCTTCTGTGAAGTCGTAGTACTTCGTAGCAGTATTTGTTCACTATTGTTATTGGATATTTAAAAAGCGCGGATTGTTTGAGGTTAAATACTTTAAATATAAACATCTTTTTTTGTTTGAGTCACATTTATTCCGTTTATAAAAGTTAGCTTGATATACATTTGAATTTGATATACATACACGAATTTATATTTTTTAGAACAATGTTACCGATTTTTTACCAAGTTCGGCGTCAACAAAAACGCGAATCAAGAAGAATGCTTCGCCTACAAAAACCTTTCCTTGTTTCATCCCCTGTTGTTAGATAACTTGAAGGTCCTGCTTTAACAGAATCACTTCTGTCTGTCTCGTACACAACAACTGCTAGCTATAAGAGGAAAACATACAATTTTTATTTGAAAATCATGAAAGTGTGTTACACTATATTGTTGTAAATAACATTAGCCCTTACTCTGGAACACCACAGCCTTGGTAAAAAGTCTGTCCAAGGATTCTTAAAAATGTCTCTTCTTGAGATGTTAATTTTTTGTGGTATCAGGTCTATCTCCTGTTTGTGATTGTGACTTTCTTATATCGGCAGCTTTTTTTTTAATGCACTTATAGTCACTCCATGTCTAAAATAAGATGAATTATTACACTACTTTCTAGATGTTAGATGTATTCAAATAATTTGTAATTTACCTTTTGCCACTTTTCAAGAGGCTTTTTCCCCATGCCCTAATTAGCTTAACACACATGTTAATTCTTCCCATAGCTGCCTTTGTCCCTTCCTGTCGAAACATTTAATCTTCCACTGGCAAAGTCTGGATGCTTCTGCAGAAATTCTATAATAACGTCCCAGTGAACTTCTTTTACTTTAAAATGAACTTTATTATAACGTTAAATTAATTTAAAATTAAGAAAGTACTTTAAATTTGTATTTCCGCAAATGATGTTCTAAACAAAGATATTAGTAGTATTAAAAAGAGATAACCTGTATCGTTTTCACAACTCGGTATCTCCGGAGGTATCGAGTGAAACTGACAGTTCTAAACGAAACCACGTGACCTTTCGAGTCGATACGAAACCAATGTGAATCGCTCGAACCCGGAAAAATAGCGTAAACGAAGGTATCGAGTAAAACGATAGGAAAGAGAATCCCACCACTGGTTGTTGGTACTTGGTTTCATTATTATTTAATTACCTTCAGCAGGTTAAGCCATCAATCGAGCTGCTACCCTCACAGAAAAGTGGAACATTACGAGTTGTTCACTTCTGTAGAAGTCGATATAGCTATGTAGCAGTAATTTATGGAATCATTTTAGAAATAAACATTCGACAAATTTAATAAGGTAAAGGTTGGTAATTTTTTGTTATAATTTATAATATGTTGCACCTATTTTATTTTATTTTCAAAATAATAAAGCAATCATTTTGTTGCTTTTTCGGTAAACATAAATCTTTTAATGAATGTATCTCCCACTATTGGATCAATGTATTTTTTTATTTTTTCTCTACCCATTACTAATGCAGGCAATCGAAGAACAGACCTTGTAAACGCAATAAGTGAAGAAAATTTATTTACCCGATTACAGAATTTTACCTAAATTACCATTTCATCTTTTATACGAAATTATTTAACCACACCTATTACATTTTGACGGTGTGCTCCTCAGTTATTCACTGACAAACTGAATACCAGGTATGTACATTATATCATATGATAGATAACAACAGCTACATGAAGTATTCTCATTGAAACTGAATGTGAATTTTTACTATTATGAGCAACACAGTATTATATAACATTCTAGAATATACTGAAGAAGGATTGGAAGTAAACCAAAAATCGCACGACCCGATGCTGATGTGTTTTGCACGTAACCGACGTGTCAGTGTACGAAACGTAATTTTGTTTTATTGTTAAATCTTAACATCGGAGAAACCCCATAAAACAACACTTAACGAAATAACTTTTATTGCAACAAGTCAATGTAACAGACTATAAAAGTTGTCTAAACAGTCATTTAATTAAGACGAGCTTTTCCCGTAGCGCAAAACAAAAACAGAAGCGAGAATTCCAGCGTGGAGCATGGTAGAAGGAAAAAACACATTTACGGAGTTTCTCCTCTATAAAATTGCAGAAGATCTTTGTAGTACTAGTAGAACACGGATTACATCAACATCGACAAGGATATCTAATCCACCAACAGATTGAAAAGCTCCTAATTTCGTACGGAATCGTGTTGTGTACCGCGAAATGTTATTGATATAAATTCCCTCGAAATAATATTACATATCTTGCTATATTTTATCGGATTTCAATATTCCAGAATATACATATAAAAATATATTTGCATTTCTTTCTATCCAAGAAACAACACGTACTTTAGAATACATTGAACAGACTGAATCGCATTACGAAATAGATTGTTTGTCTTTCTAAATAGACAGGTATGCATTATCGATTATATGGGGTTTAGTTATGTTTACAATTTTTCATGAAGCTGCTCGATCATGAAAAGTGCTGAACGAGTAAAGTACGTTATACCGCATTTTATTATTGTTATTTACGTTTCTACACTCAAAAAAATAGACTAGGTGTGAGAGATACAAAATATTTTAATATACAGCCTTGGCCAAAAGTATTTGCCACCCACCCTCAGTTCTTAGAAATGTAACTTCTTTTAACATTAATCAACTATTTTGCATATTGTTATGTAACAGCATGCTAAACTACAAAGCATCACACCGTAAGCGGACAAGAACAAGTTGCGACACGTTTACACGTCAATTTTGCTTGTAATTATTTAGTTTGCTACGGACGCTTGAGGTGTACATATTGCTCAATAATCCCCAACTTATAGTGGCTTACTCTAAAGAATATTATTCTTCTACAAATATGCCAAAAACGTACGAACTAGATTCAGCTAAACGTTCGAAAATGTAATTGCTTTTTGAGTAAGGACAAAATAAAACACAAATCGCAAAAATTGTGAAAACTCCTCATAGTACTGTGAGGTACACCATAAATCGTTATAAAAAGACTGAAAGTCATGGAAACTTGAGGTTGAGGGAAACGTATCATAAATGCAAGAGGATCGGCAGTCGATACGCACTTCTTTGAAAAATCAAAAAAAAACACATTCTGGGCTGACTTATTCGAAAGCTCTGAGAAAAAAGTTTCTGCCAGAACAGTAAGGAGGTTTTAAAATTCCAAGCTCAAAGACTACAAAGCCAAGAAGAAGCCCTGATTGTCAGATAATAATATAAAGAAGTGCTCGCAGTGGTGTATGGATCATCTACATATCGCTGAGAAGGATTGGCTGAATATTATGTGGTCGGGCAAGTCCAATTTCGAAGTATACTCATTTAATGAATCCTAGATTTTCATATTCGAAACACATTATAACAGCAGGAGAAAAAATAAAATTATTATTAGTTTTTCAGTAATTGTTTTTTGTAATAATTTCTGGTGTTTCATACCATATGTGCAACATATCTCAGATGCAGAGTGAGCGAAGAATACGAGCCGGAATGCGTAGTACCAATCGTTAAACACGGAGGAACAGGTGTAGTGGTGTGAGACTGCATGTTGGCAGCTGGAGTCGGCGAAATCGTGGTGCGCGAGTGTTTGGTGTAACGAAGTAAAAAGATTTCGCGTTATACGGACTGTAGATTTGTTTCTTCGCCACTTATTTAAACTTCTCGAAGGACCAGAACTGGGAGGATTTGATTGAAATCACTGTTTTACACTTAACTATTTAATCGTTAAACTTTACAAAGACTTCAATTGGTTACAGCAAGCTATCATCGAACTCTTACTTTATGCTACTGGATGAATGGTGTTTCGTTCAGCTTGGTTACAAGACTCTCTCTTAATTGCATTTGCAGGACTATATATAGAAAAGATTTTACAATAAAGAAAGGTTTTACAATAGTAAATAATACAAGGATACCTTGGAATTTACACCAAGATAAACAATTAAATTGCTAATCCCTAAAATTAGAAACAGGGCTTTTGGTAATGGCATAATAAAAGAATGGATTTAGATTGAACGGCCGACCATAAACCTATTCATGACACATCGCGGCGACCTGTGGTATACAACGGGCAGGTACTATGACTAACAATTTTGAATCATATAATTCTTTAGTATGAAATATTGGGCATTGATAAGACGATTGGAAATTCCAAGGGTTTTACTGCCTTCATAAAGTAATTGTGAAATTCGGTATTTAAATGAGAATCTTAAACTATCAAAACAAATTGAATTAAACCAAAATGTATTAGTTACGGCTATAAATAACATAGGTAAAAATACAAAGAGAACCTCCTGAAGCCGCAACAACCAAAATGAAGTGATGAAATAATATACATGGATGTTTAAAATATACTAAAAATACATTAAACTAGTACAAGCGGTTTGTACATAATGCCGCCCGCGTTGAAAGGACTACCTTTCAAATGTACCAAATGCATACACCTGCTACTTAATATCATTGTTCATTGGTAAAAGACATAGCTTATTGGCTGGTCGCTTTACTTCACCCCGCGAAGTTCTAACGGTTGCTGCTCTTGTGACGCCGTCATTCCCTGGATGGGTCTCCACTACTCGTCCCATGGACCAAAGAAGCGGAGGCGAATTGTCTTCCTTGATGATCACCAATTGACCGACGTTTAAACCTACGCTGGAATTTCTCGTCCATTTGTTCCGTTGTTGAAGACACTGCAGATAGTCCTTAGACCACCGTTTCCAAAGGTGCTGCCTTAGTTGTTCTATTAGCTGGAGGCGAGTCAAGCGATTTACATTTAATGACAGCAAATTAGGTTCCAAGTTTGACCTTAGAGAGTCCCCAATTAGAAAATGCGCAGGAGTTAGGATAGTTAAATCGTTAGGGCCTTCAGACAGAGGAATGAGGGGACGGGAATTTAGCACTGCTTCTATTTGTGTGATCACAGTGCTCATTTCTTCAAATGTTAATAGCGCATTACCAACAATACGTTTGAAGTGCTGTTTGAAAGATTTAACGGCTGCTTCCCATATGCCGCCAAAGTCTTTAGACTTGCACTTTTGTCGAGTTTTAATATGGTTGGTTCTGTTGCGTCAGGCAATAGTTCGCTGAGCATGTGTGGGCAGTTGCTTGCCCATTTCCTGAGTCGGAAACCGCCCTTATTGAGTAACGCATTTATTTCCTTGAAGATGAGTCTCACATCCGTTTCGCTGTCGGCACCCGTCAGAAGATCGTCGACATAAAATCACTTTGTGTAATGCGCGATGCAACTGGAAATTCTTCTGCCTCATCGATCGCCAGTTGCTTTAGCGCTCTAATTGCGAGAAAGGAAGCGGACGTTGTTCCGTAGGTAACCGTTGTGAGTTGGTAGGTTTTCAGTTGCTCGCTTGGATCTGATCGCCATATGATTTGCTGAAGAGGTGTTTGAGACTCGTCCACCAATACCTGCCTGTACTTTTTTTTCTATGTCTGCCGTTAATACAATGTTGTGAGTACGAAACCTGCAGGTGATGGAAAATAGATCCTGCTGCACGACTGGACCTGCCATAAGTATGTTTATTTAACGAGTGTCCTGAGGAGGATTTTGCAGAACCGTCGAACACTACCCGTAATTTTGTAGTTAGGCTATCGCTCTTAAGTACTGCGTGATGCGGTAAATAGAATTGTCCATGGCGCTCTCCGTTTGCATTAACTTGCGCAACTGGTTTCATGTGTTTTAACTCTATGTATTCATCGATAAAGTCTATATATTGTTTTCTTAACTCCGGTTGTTTTAATAATTTTCGTTCAAGCGAATGAAATCTCTTGACTGCTTGGTCTCGTGAATCGCCCAGACACTGATTCGGATCTGTCTTTACCGGTAATTTAACAATAAATCTACCTTCTGAATTTCTAGTATGCGTTTCGACAAAATGATTTTCGCACGCTAATTCTTCCGCCGTATAAGCTGCCTTTTTTGGGACACTCTTCAATCTCCCAAAATTTTGTAATGATTGATTCTAAGGGTTGGGTTATTGCTGAATTGCAGATTGTAGAAGATGGTAAATAATCGTTACACATGATTGGGCCTGAAATTATCCACCCTAGTTTCGTTTTCTGCAGTATTAGTTGTGTGTTTGCAACACTTATCCGCTCTATACATATAAGTTGCCAAAATAACTCAGCTCCTATTAGGAGGTCTATTTTCCTGGACGCATGAAACTCGGGATCGGCTAACCTCAAGTTTTGTGGTATGTTTAGAGCAGCCTTGTTGAATGTGCTTGACGGAACGTCATTTGTAATAGTTTCTAATATGAAACAATTCAAATTCATCGACAATGCCTTCTGTTGAGATTTAATTGACACTTCTTTCTGTTTGCGTGATTTGAGATCTTGATTGACCAATTCCAATTACAGGTATGTTAACTGAATTAGGTTTCAAATTCAGTTTAAGTGCTAGCGCCTTACAAATAAAATTAAACTGCGATCCTGAATCCAACAGTACTCTACATTTGTGAAACAGACCGCTGGCGTCTTTTATTTTGACAATAGCTGTTGAAAGTAAAACGCGTGACATATCTTGCAATCGTGATGTATGTGTAAGTACTGCTTTGGAATCTTCGCCTTGCGCAGGTGAAGCATGCGTTTCTACCTTGCTAGTATCTGATGCGTGAAGAAGCGTGTTATGTTTTTGATTGCATATTTTGCAGCTACTTGAAAAGCATTTACTTTGGTGATGTCCGCTTTTAAAGCAGTTGTGACACACCTTAGCATTTCTAATTTCCTTTAGCCGTTGCTCACTTCCCATCTTTAGAAACCTCGGACAATTGTAAATAGCATGATTACCTTTGCACACGAAACATTGAGATAAGCAATTTGAAAAGTGGGCTAAGGCAGTTTTTTGTTTGCTGGGCTGATTATTAGTCGATTTCATGATTGTTTCTAACGTGTTGCATTTTCGAGATAGAAAGTCTACCATTTCTTTGAAGGTTGGAATTGTATTCGCGATGATTGTAGATTCCCACTCTTTGATGGAAGAATGATCAATTTTACTACCAATTAAATAAACAAGCCAGTCATCCCAATGCTCTACTGGCCGCTCCAATGCCTTTAATGATCTAGTGTGTTTCTGAACCCCATCAATTATTTGCCTTAAAACTCCTGAATTTTCACCTTTACATGCAGGTAACTCATGAATTGCTTGAATGTGCTTTTGAATGATTAATTTTTTATTGTCATACCTCTCTTTGAGGGTTGTCCATGCAATATCATAGTTTTTGTCTGAAATTTGCAATTCTTTTACACAATTGGCAGCTTCGCCTTTCAAACATGACTTTAGGTAATGAAATTTTTGCACTTGATTTATAGTGTCGTTTGATTCGATGAGCGATTTGAAAGTTTCATGAATGGGAGCCATTGATCAAATGCACCAGAAAAGGATGGCAACTCAATTCGTGGTAAACGAACCTGACCTTCAATATCCCGTTTCCGGTTTCCTGATGATTCCTGGCTTCCCGATGGGTGTTGTGCAAGCAATTCTTCTGCGAATGTGATAACATTGAAATAACTATCATCGAAGTGTTGTTCTTCGATGTCATTATTTTCATCTTGCTCTAACGCTTTTATTTGAGCGTTAATATCAAAAGTCTGACCATAGTTCTTTTGTTTTGACTAATCGTGCTTTAATTTGTGTTGGATTGGCATTATCTTCATTGACTGAGTTGAGGTAAGTATTGAATTTTGTTAGAGATGCCTTGATGGAACCTCTTTTGCCCTTAAGAATTTTTAGAGCGCTTTGGCTTTCGGTAGTCATTGTGTATAATTATAGGAAATGGAAATGCGGAACAGAAAATTGGGGACTCACCTTATGTGGATTGTTGTCGTGTTGTATTCCTTGCTGATTTCCTGATTTCCCCCGCTTGCTGCTGCGATGATTGTTGCGGTGCTGGATCCGGCTCGAACGGACCAATGTTTGGTGTAACGAAGTAAAAAGATTTCGCGTTATACGGACTGTAGATTTGTTTCTTCGCCACTTATTTAAACTTCTCGAAGGACCAGAACTGGGAGGATTTGATTGAAATCACTGTTTTACACTTAACTATTTAATCGTTAAACTTTACAAAGACTTCAATTGGTTACAGCAAGCTATCATCGAACTCTTACTTTATGCTACTGGATGAATGGTGTTTCGTTCAGCTTGGTTACAAGACTCTCTCTTAATTGCATTTGCGGGACTATATATAGAAAAGATTTTACAATAAAGAAAGGTTTTACAATAGTAAGTAATACAAGGATACCTTGGAATTTACACCAAGATAAACAACTAAATTGCTAATCCCTAAAATTAGAAACAGGGCTTTTGGTAATGGCATAATAAAAGAATGGATTTAGGTTGAACGGCCGACCATAAACCTATTCATGACACATCGCGGCGACCTGTGGTATACAACGGGCAGGTACTATGACTAACAATTTTGAATCATATAATTCTTTAGTATGAAATATTGGGCATTGATAAGACGATTGGAAATTCCAAGGGTTTTACTGCCTTCATAAAGTAATTGTGAAATTCGGTATTTAAATGAGAATCTTAAACTATCAAAACAAATTGAATTAAACCAAAAAGTATTAGTTACGGCTATAAATAACATAGGTAAAAATACAAAGAGAACCTCCTGAAGCCGCAACAACCAAAATGAAGTGATGAAATAATATACATGGATGTTTAAAATATACTAAAAATACATTAAACTAGTACAAGCGGTTTGTACAGCGAGGCTCGAATGAATTAAAAAAAAATACACTCAAGTACTGGAAACTGCTCTGCAACCGCCTTTTAACAAAATATTCGATGACACCAACTTGACAACACAACGCGCCGCATCATAAATGGCGAGTAGATGAAGTGGTTCCAAGACAATGGAGCTCCTGGATTGTCCTCCTCAGTTACCGGACCTCAACTCCATTGAACATCTTTGGTCGGCAATGAAGCGTAAGTTTAAGGAGCACTCTGTCACTTCATAGGAGTCGTTAAAAGATGTCTCGATTCAGAAGTAGCAGGCCATTACTCCATAAGAATGTCAACGTTTGGTATCGAGTTTACCAAAAAGAGCAACTGCTTTTGTTAAAGCAAAAGGTTTCGCTACAAAATATTAACTTACTATAATAAATATTTTCATTTTTATCAAATTGCATTTTTTATTTGTCCTGAATGTAAAATAATTTAAAGTTATTGAAGTTTCATATAGGTGGCAAATAATTTTGGCCAAGGCTGTAATTTATTCTACCTTTCATTATTTAGGGACAGACAGAAGAGAAATAACAATAAACGTGGGCGGCAAAATTATAGAATAAATCCATTAAATCTGAAGTAATTTGTTTTTTGAAGAAATGCTCGAACAGGCCAATTTATTTGTTTTAATAAACATTTTTGCATGAATTTTATGTTTCCCCTACTTCTAATTCGCAAGTAATGACGTCATCGATTTTTTTCATTTTGATAGATCATTTAATTATCTAAACGGTACCATTAAAATTGTAATACTTCACATAATTTTCGAATAAAGGTCTCTTAAAGAGTGGAACGAAATGGTATGATTGCCTTTAAACAGCTGCTTTCCAGGGAGGTGAATCGGTAGGACTAATAAAGTGCCCCCCTCTCCCACTCGACCCGCAGATCTTACGCCCCTCGATTTTTTTTTATGGGAGTATTTAAAATCAAACATCTTTGTTGACAGACCACAAAATCTAGACGATTTAAAAAATAGAATTAGATATGAAATGAGACGAGTTAGTTCTGACATCATTCGAAATGTACAAAATGAATGTATCCATAGAGTTGCTTATTGTCAAGAGGTCGTTGGATGGCATTTCGAACATTTGATTTAAAGGAAACAATCATTTCATTTCTTTAATAACAGCATTTATCTTTGCTTTTTGTTATTAATAAAGTGTACGTTTTCTAATCCTTGAATGACCTTTATTCGAAATTATTTTGTGTGAGGTATTAAAGTTTTGATGGTACCATTTAGACAATTAAGTAATCTATCAAAATAAAAAAATCGAGAGTTGTCATTAAAGGAAAATGTCGATGATGCCACTGGAGGATACTTATAAGTAGAGTTGGCCACGTGCGCCAGCGGGCAGCGGCGTTGTTTCGATTAGGCCTCGGGTTCCACTATAGCTATTGTGTGTAGATGTTTGCTGTCGTAAATACTTTCGGGTAGTTGTTAAATAAAAATAAAATAATGCGTGCTCAAACACTTACCATTTTAAGAGTCCTCCGTGAAATCGCAAAGTGAATAATGTCTGTTAAATGTTTGCAACATTAGATATGTTTCAACAGTTGTTTCGACAGACCGAGTGCGGCGCGAGGAAAAAATGTGTTTATAGGTAGAGAACGAACGTTTTATATCTAGCGACGTTATATTTACGTAATTAAAATATTCTTTGAAACAATTTAACGGCTCGGTTGACGCACCTTCACAAATGTGTCTTAATGTACCAAAATCAGAATCTTTCTCTAAAACACTTTCAAATTTTTCTGGAATACAAACATTTTTTGCGTCTTCTATCGCGCATAGCTGTGCGTGAACATGTTGCACTATTTGCACAGATTCCACTAACGACAACGAAGGATCTTGTAACTTTTTTATTACCTCCGCTAGTCCGAAGTAATTGTTGTGAATAATTTTTAAATCCGTTTTAACTCGACTATCTTGAAATTTCGACTGGCTTTTCTTGATAGCGGCAGCCTCCTTTGGATTGAATTGTAAAACCACGTTCTTAATATTCTCATAATATTTATGATAATAAAACGCAGCATTTAACCAAGCTCCCCAACGTGTAAGAATAGGTTCTGGTGGCTCAGGTATACGGGGGCACAGTCTGTGAAATTCGTGAATACGTTTCGGGGATTTGACAAACACTGCTTTTGTATGCGCTATTAAAGCGTCGACCTCAGGATAACATTTTCTGATACCATCTGCTACAAGATTGAGAGCATGAATTTTACACGTAATGTGTAACAAGTTAACAGAATAGTTTTTAAGAGATCGGCCTACAGAAACCATGTTTGCGGCACCATCACTCATAAACATCAATGTCCAATGTATTTAACACTAACTTTACAATTACTTCGGCAGTACATTGTTGTATTCGTCTGGAAGCTAATAGAATTGAAGGTGACGATTGATGCGGTTCCAATTTACGTGCCATTATATTAACGACCGAATGTTTTTTTACGATCTGTCGTTTCGTCCACACATAACCACATTTCTTTTTTCTTTCAACTCCGATTTAATTCTTTTTTCAACATATTCACGAGCAGATGGCACTATCCTTCGTAACGATGTCCGACTTGGTAATTTGTACTCCGAATATTTTCCCAAAAAAAGACAAACGCTTCCTTGTCTAGTAAATTAAACGGTATATTACATACAATAAAAGTAACACATAAATTGAATATAAGTTTGTCATAGTCTCGTGTGCAAGTTTTTTTGAAGCATGCCGTTCACTGTTTACGTGCCGTAGACAGTTCCTTTTGGACCAACTCCTCAACGGGACATTACATACTACACATTCAATTTTAGCGCCATCATACGTTAAGTCAGGAATTTCGGCTAAAAATTCTCTAACTTGGTCCGCCTTGGGTCGTTTGCGCGACGTTCGCAGCATTTTTAAACAACACGTACCGCGCTAATGGAAGGTCGAAGCTACACTGAGGCTTGTATATAACCGTATACATACGACGCAGCTGCCTGTTGGCACGCGTGGCCAACTCTACTTATAAGTGATGCAAAAACTTTTGTTTTTAAGAATTAAAGTTGACCCATCTGAGTATTCCATTGAAAAACAAATTGCTTCAAATTTAATAAATTTATTCCATAATTTTGCCGCGCAGTGTATACAAGAAAGCACGTACTAAATATGAAAGGGTAACATAATTGTAGTAAAGCTTATTAACGTTATAATAAAGCTTATTAACGTGGTGATAGAGATTATTAACTCATTGTTGTTATCTAGGTTTTATTATCTATTTTTTTGAGTGTACCATTTGATGTTTATAACGAAGATTTCAAATTTCTTACATAACATATGTACGTATAAGCTGCGTTAACATTTTTAGTACCTTTAGGCACCACAACATCGAACCCAATCCGTGGGAGGTCCGGTGTAAGTCAGGGCAGCCATTTTTGGCCCCATTTTATTTTTTCTTTTCATAATGACATCAAATATGGTATAAATTTTTCTAGATCTGCCCTGCTGATTATTAAGATGCAAGCAAATATCAACTCTGCTTGGTTTAAAAATAATAATATTATCGTCAAATATAAAACCATTTAATACACCAAAAAGATGAAGAATAGTGTCCATTATGCATATGCAATTGGCGGTGTTGCACTCGTTCATGTAGATCAAATTAAGAATTTGGGTATATTCTTTGACACTTCCCTGAATCCTTATCTGTATATTGATAACATTACATGTAGAACAATTAAACTACGTGGGTTTATTAAACGCTAAACCCACGACTTTAAAAACGTTATTGGACTTGTTACTAAGGTTCGACACACAAGTGCAACTTTAGAGGCCTATCGCACAAAAGTAGGTACGTGAGATACAGTATTATTAAAAAATAATATATTCTTACCTTTTATTGACATCTTGATGTCCACTGCGACAAAATACTACTGCCCCGATAAGGTAAAAGGTAAGAATATATTATTTTTTAATAATACTGTATTCCACGTACCTACTTTTCCGCGATATGCCACTGACGTTGCACTCGTTTGTCGAACCTTACTTATTACCCTATTCCAAAGTTTAATGCGTCCTAATTTGGAATACTGCTTTACGGTGTGCAGCCCTCATTCGCCTTTCCATTCAGATAAGAGAGTGCAGAGGAAGTTTGTTAATGACATCTTATTTCAGCTCAACATAGATAAAGACTTATACACCCATTTTGAACATTTAAACTTAGTAAACGTCCAATTTTTGTCTACAGGTCGTAAAATTGCTCAACTCAAATTTGGATATAAATGTTTACGTAGCATAGAATGTCCCGGTTTACTTTCTCACTTGTACTTTCCAATGCTTGGAGTGCAATGATGATTTCTTCGATTTAGCTTTCCACAGAACCTTTTACGAGTATAACTACTCGTTAAATTTGGCTGCAAGGGAAGTGAACGTCTTCTTAAGAATATCAACATTTTTGAACTTCAATTTACCACACGGATTAAGCTATAGAACTCTAACAAAATTAGATTTAACTGTTGCTTTTTGTCGTGAGCTAGTTCTGTGATTTTGATTTAATTTGTAATATATATTAAACTTGCAAATATGTTTTTATCTAACTATTGCGACCTTTTTGAGAGCTTTTCCCGTTGCTCAAATATAAAAAATAAATAAATAAGTAAAGTAGATGTTATATAAGGTATAATTGTTTTCGTAATAATTACAATAGTAATTGCAAATCATTAGATTCTGAAAATAAATATCCACATCAAACTAAATTGGAAACAACCTTATGGCAAAGCGCTTGGTTAATTGCAATTCAATTAAAACACTGCACTGCATTAAATTCACCGCACATATTCTAATTGATCGATTGGTTGGTAAAAAGCTATGCAGAATCGAAATGACTGAAAATACAAAACATTAAAAGAGGAATTTCTTACAAAAATAAATTTTGTTGTACGTGCCACTTTGAGTGCAATAAGGATAGTTAACTACTGATGTATGTAATACACACGAACAAATTCAATTGTCATGGTATCAAACTACTACAGCGACATAGTGTTAAGTTGTAAACTATTATTTCTATAAAATTATTAACATGTTGAGCAGCAGACAGTAGACATCTTGAGTACATGTTACGATACTTCTTCATATATTTTCTTTTTTTACCGCTGAAAATAAAGACTGTTCTCACTCCCAACTTCAACAAATTCATAATATCATTCATTTTATCCTTCGTATGTGTGAATTTCGCATAACTATGTATATTTCATTGTATTTTTGGATTAACTGGACGAAAAAAAGGCTTACGATCGTGTAGCCAACTAGTGTATAATATAACGAAATAAATTACTCATGGGAAGCATTTGAGGTTGGAATTAATAGTATTGAAAATGCACTATAAGCACGTATAAAAACATGAATTGTAAAACAATAAATATGTATAGACCCTAAATACATAAGGAAATATTTAGAGTAATAACGGAATAACAATAAACCAGAACAATATAGTGCTAAAGAAGATTCAACATTAGTAGTACATATTACTAGGGTATATCAAATATAAACGGGACTGATTTTCTTAAAAATTCCGAAGGGCTTTTAGACCTGTAAGGGGTTGATGCGCAGGTAGCCTGTACCGTTAGGGAGAGGGGAGAACCGACCGCAACTCTCTCGGGTCTCTTTAGTATCAAAAGAAACCATGAGCGAGAAAGAAGTGCATGTCTCCGTGGAGCAGCGGATTATTATCAAGTTGTTGGCCAAGGAAGGGGTGAACCCAGCCGAAATTTTGTGGCGATTACAGATACAGTTCGGGGATAACTCTCTGTCAAGGACCCGTGTGTTTGCATGGCACAAAAAATTTTCTGGAGGGCGTGAAAAGGTCGAGAACGAGAGCCATGATCGCCGCCCAAGGACAAGTGTGACCGAAGCCAACATCGAGGCGCACTCTCTTTCAAATCGTTGCAGAAGTAAACATCGGTTACGGGAGTATCCAACGGATCGTGGCAGATGACTTGGGATTTCGCCAAGTGGCCTCTAAATGGGTTCCACGTCTGTTATCGGGCGATCACAAGCAACATCGATTTGAGGTTTCGCAGCGACTCTTCAATCGATACCAGCAAGAGGGCGAGGCCCTTTTGAATCACATCGTCACCTGTGACGAAATTTGGGTGCACCACTACACGCCCAAGTCGAAGCAGGCGAGTATGGAGTGGTGAAAGAGCGGGGGGAGGGCACCGGTGAAGGCAAATACGCGGTTCTCAGCCGGAAAGGCGATGGCAACAGTTTTTTTTTGATCGGCAAGGTGCTTTTCACGTTGATTTTCCCCACGATCGACGCACAACTAATGCGCAATATTATTGTGAAGTACTGGATGTCGCGAAATTGTCATTTCAATCGGCCACAAGTATCATTCTTCTGCATGACAACGCCAGACCTGGTGTGGCTAACGCCACGATGCAAAAAATGGATGTATTAGGATGGGAAACGCTGGAACATCCACCCCATAGTCCAGACTTGTCACCTGTGACTTCCATCTTTTTGGATCACTCAAAGAAGCGCTTGGGGGCTAGCGTTTCGACGACAAAGAAGCGGTGAAAGCGTTTGTGCTCCAATAACTACACGAACGTCCGAAGAGTTTTTACGATGATGGAATAAAAAGCTCTCAATCCGATGGGAAAAATGTATTTATAGGGCGGAAGAGTATGTAGAAAAATAATATATGTTTGTAAGCTTAGTATAAAGTTAGAATTAAAAAAAAAACGAGTCGCCTTTATATTTGATACACCCTCATATCTTTACCGGAGTGTGAACTGCGTTTACAGTAGTGCCAAAAAACACATTCTTGCCACTTCTTTGTATATTTATATGTAAAAATGGTAAACCTTAATACATAATAAAGGAATGTTTATCTCACAAAGATCAGGATATAGGCCAGTATTCCAGCAATCGAGAGCAATATAGAAAAATTAAAAATGATAAACAATAACCAGAAACAGTAAAAACAGCATACTGGAATGTATGAAACAAGAAATAAACGTGTGACAAGAAAAGGGTACTTCAAATCCCTCAAAAAAGCGGCGAAAGATTGTGTTTGGGCAATGATGAAACATTGGATGTCATGACCAACATATTTTCGGAACGAAAAGAAGCGATTGAATTTATTAAAGTATCTACCATCGTTAGATTAACGAAAAATGTACAAAACTAATACACACGTTGGTCCAGATACGAATGAGGTATTGCCTTTGTGAATGGCAACAACGCATTCGAGTCTCACTGACAGATCACATCCAATCGCTGTATATCATAAAACGAGCAGCGGTACGCACGCATATTATAAACATACATGTCCGCTCAATCAAGGATTATTATAATTCAACGCCTTCTGACAAAATGTGTAATTTTTCTGTATTCTCAGATCATGTTAGAAAATACAGTTTCTTATACTCATTTTGTTGCTGCTATACGATGTAGAAGAACGAAAAAGTAATTCTAAGCAGGAAAATAAACGCGATTCTTATAAGATTAAACGAAAGAAAAATAAATTCGATAATTATATCAAATGAATTGAAATTCTAACAGTTACTTTATTAAGGTGAAAAATCTATAGCAAGGGTCGCCCATTTCAACTAACGAACAAACCCTCACTTCTCTCTCCTCCCGCTCGGAATACATTAGAGGGATTTGAGTTTGTTCGTCTATTTGTTGGCATTTGCAGCAATTCACAAAATACCATTTAATGATCTGTACTATCTCTGCGCTTGTATAACCTAACATAATGTATTCTAAATCCACGATCTCTTGTTAGAACCTTACGAGCGCACAAAAACACAAAGAGTGCATCTCATGGGCCTCTCAGAGCTACTGCAATTGCGCGCGGTGAGGCCGGCCGGTGGGGATAAATGCAAGGATGCCAGATCACGCTACGTAAAATCGCCACAGAAAGCAATGTCGTAGCCTCGTTAAAGGGAGATCTCTCGAAGATTCCCAGGTTATAACCTGTAGGGAGGCTACTGGCAATAATCGTCCCAACATGCTGCAGGTTCGAAAGCGGGCAAAATCTATTAGAAGGGATAATGTAGACAAAGAAAGTGATGGCTCTCACGGCCGTTGATTTATGGGCTGAAATAAAATTACAACAAAAGACAATTACGTTACATAATAATAATTAATATTATTAAATGATCAAAATAGAAGTAATAAACAACATATATTGAAGAATAGGCATACCACGAAATATAACTGTTATAGTAAAAATATGAACCACATTTAATTAGACAACAGTAAATTTTTATTTTGCTGTAATATTTGTGACTGGTGGGATTAAGAAAACAGTAACTTGCGGAATACTTCTTTAATAATAATACTTCGATTAATGAATTGCGTAATGAAGTTAATATTTTAAAAGAAAGCAACATTCAGCTAATTAATTTACTCGTCATGTGAATAATACAAATTAAAACTAAAAACCTGTTGTATTAAAAGTTACTTAAAAAATAAAAAAACCCAAAGAAACTAAACCAACAACTCAGTTTTTGTATTCGGCGATTGTCGCTCATAGAACTGCACCGAAAAATAAATATTTCCAAATGTTATCTCCTAAAATACCACGAGTGCTAAATGAACATCTACATAACATTTGTCAGTGCGTCTTAATAGTCTCATCGGTATCCTTGCCTTCACGTTACCGCCTCGTTTCTCACAGAATCACAATCCCTCGCCTCGCTACAGGGTATAACCTCGGGAATCTTCGGGAGATCTCCCTTTAACGAGGCTACGACATTACTTTCTGTGGCGATTTTACAATATATCTCCCAGCCCGATGAAGCCTGAGCCAACGTGTATGTGCTAATATATGTGGTGTCGTTTACCATTGCAATTTTTGTTGATAAAAATTTCTCTTTAACCCTTTCAGTCACGATTTATTAATGTTATTCAATTAGAATAGCCTTGGAGTTGGTGTCCTGTGTACAGGACACGGTGAGCGAAAGGGTTAAATACCCTTATAACAAATAGTTATTTTCTTGGATTGTTTTTGCTTCAATAAAGTGTTTTCAATTTAAGAAGACAAACTATTTCTTCGAAGCTGACTGTTTCCTCAAACAAACAAATGTCCCATTTTTTGCACTTAATCTGCAGTGTTCCAGGACATATGCGTTGCATCCGGAAACTATTTTAACGTTATAATTTACAACTTCGGCGTAGCTGACATTAGTGGCACAAGGTGTGTTCAGTATGCCCACTCGTTCAACGTCAAATTCCCTCTGGTGGCTATTAGCACTTTTTTCAGTAACTCCAACCCCTTTTATGGCTTCCGATCGTTGGAGCGGGGGTGCTAGGAAATTATATTAAGTCCAGTCAACGACAAACATGGGGAAACGGATAAGTGTCTTCTCTTCTGTTCATTTTCTTCACATCGTAAATCTTCAAATTTATTGGAATATTTTCTTACAATAATTGACAGTATAAATTCCGTTATATCTTCAGCATAATTTCGAAAATTAAATGTCGTTTGTAATAAAATCGCCTTGTACGTCAGTAAATTTTATTGTTGTACTGTTGTTAGTGGTGTTATACGTCATAGAGAAGCATAGATTGAGTCTTCCAGTTGCGTCACTGCATGGAATGCGTCATGCTACTTTTAAAAATAAGAATATCCGTTAGTAATTTAATACCAAATTATATTTCGAAAGTAATATCTAAATTTCTGATTTTTAAGTCAAGATATTCATCCAGGTAAACACGTGTTTGGCTGTGTTCCCCTTTTCTAAATGTTTAACGTTTAAATCGTACCATAAATACGAGATGGAAGTCAATATGGTGTTTGAAGAATAAGCGGGTGTCCGGCAGGTAACATAAATATAGAGTTTATATGAGATCGTCATAATTGTCGTTTAGTTTTCTCTTATTCAGTGTTTATTTCTCGTAAAATGTCATTAATTGGTATTTGGTTTAATATAAATTGCCGAAAGAGTGTATTTAGGACACTCCCGAACCTCCAGACCGTACAATTAATTAATTAACTAATTTCAAAAAAGTAAATTTTTATTCAATAATATTAATTTAATTAAATTAGTAATAATTTGGATACTTCAATCAAAGGTGGTAACTTTTGTCCATAGAGATACTCAGCCGCTAATTATTTTTTCCAGTAGTATTGCTTTTCGAATGCATTCATGCAAGTTAGCACCAAAAAGTGCAGTCTTGTAAGTATACGTGCCTTCGGTCTTAAAACACGAACTAGTGCAATGCTGGCTAACTTGCTTACACAACTTGAATAATTGTCAAAGGTTGCGAAGTTTCCTTGCGCACTGAGATTACTAATACATGGCTAATTGTATTAGATGAAACAATTTTCCTCTTGTTAGAGTTTCCCATTACAGTTAATAAAACACGGAAACCGGAAAGTTATTCATTACACCATTATAGACTTTATTAACCGCACGCTTATTTCGTTCTGAATAATTTTTATATTACATTGCTTTTTAGATAAGAACGTGAACTTAAAATGGGAGAAAGTTACTAGTATTTTATTAACTCGTATATAGACGAACAATTTCACTATAAAATAGCATAAGAATATACTATGAATGAAAATTATTCGTGCTAATTACGGAACACAGCGTTACTGAAATATCGTACCTCGGCTAAATTGAGATACATGTTAATTTTAGACACATCTAAGTATATTTGAACTCTTGATTATTGATTTACCAACAGTAAAGTTCAGCTTAGATATATTGGAACAGATTATTTTTAGCGCGAATTGAATTATTCGAAATCGGCTATTTTTACTACGAAATAACCTCCTTAAATAGCGCTAGGTTCTATTGTGGGTCGAATAATACATACTTACGTACGGAAGTAGGAGTAGCATTTCACGAATTACTATGCTTTACATTCATTTAACTAAGTATAAAAAATGCTTTACACCTTTGCAAAAAAGTTTTATTGAGAAACACGTAACTTTATTTGATATTAAATTACCGCAAATATTTTGCTTGAAGCAGGGATATGATACGTATATAGATGTAGAAGTGTTGTTTGTTAGTATTGCTTAGAACTAAGTTTAGCATTATTACTAAAGCTGGCCACGAGCGGTACCGCGCAGTAGCGTAGAGTCGACCAGGCCTCGCGTGCCACTAGAGTTATTCTGCTAATAGCGATGTTTGCTGCCGCAAATAATTTCGCTCATCTTTTAAATAAAAATTAAATAACACGTGCTCAGATACTTACCATTTTAAGAGTCCTCCGTGAAATCACAAAGTGAATAATGTCTGTTAAATATCTGCAACATATGTTTCAACTGTTGTTTCGGCAAAACTAGTACGGCATGAGGAAAAAATGCGTTTATATGTAGAGAACGAACGTTCTACATCTAGTGACGTAATATTTGCGTAAGTAAAATAATCTTTCAAATAACTTAACGATTCTGTTAACGCACCTTCACAAATGTGTCTTAATGTGCCAAAATCAGAATTTTTCTCAAAAACACTTTCAAATTTTTCCAGAACAGAAACATTTTTTGCGTCTTCAATCGCGCATAGCTGTGCGTGAACATGTTGCACTATTTGTAGAGATTCTTCTAATGGCACCGCAGGATTTTGTAATTTTTCTAATAATTTTTAATATCAAATTTATTCTGGTACATATTTTGCAATACGTTACATTATAACGCCATACTCTTTACACACACTTTTGTTATTAACTTTTTCTACATTACCGACACACTAAATTTAGTGGCGCTAAAAATTCAAATTTAAATATGATATTGGTTTTATAAATTCTGAACATAATAGATCCCAAAATATATTAGCTCACGAAAGAATGTAATTTCTCTCTGATTTGTAAAACGTTGGATCAGCTAAAGTCACACCAGATGGTATTTTAAAGGTGACACTTTCATAAAACCTACTTGGTATAATATCTGTAATATTATTAATAATAAAACATGAAACTTTGCATGAAAATAAATGGCATCACGAACGTATTCCTATTTCTACCCTGTGATTTACTGTAGATAAATTTTGATTCATACCTTTAACACCTAAATTGATTTTATAGGTTTTTAGGTTTGATTTCTCACACAAACCTCTAGTTATAGAACTCCTTTCCGAACCACAATCCAAAAGTGCTCTACCTTATAGTTTTCCTCTACTGTTTTTAATAAACGAATAATTTGAGCTGCTTGTGTAAGCTAGTCCTTAAATAATGTAATTTTTTAATATCTGACAGACCCTTATTATTGTGTATCATAGATTGAAAAATGTCCCTAAATTCTTCCCAATATTCATAATTCCCAGAAAACTTATACTAACCAATTTAACATGAGTACTAGCAGTTTCACCTTTACAATTATTAATTGAATCTGTACCAGAACTCACAACTGACGCACCAGGAACCACGTTACTACCATTAATCATAGCATAATATTTCTTTGTAATACATTTTACATTCGAAATAGATGCAAAATATTCTTTTTCCAAATTATCTCTCTCTACATAATGTTGCTCTAATTCACTTTCATTACACAAAGTTTCTATTTTCAGTTGTATTTCGTTAAACTTCTTGAATATGACATCTAATCTTCCCACCCTTTCCTCTAACTCTATAATTTCTTGTTCATTTAATATATGATCATCCCTAAAACTAGCTACATGCGTTTTAAATATCGTCACACTGTGTTTTTTACCTCCACGTTTCCATATTAATGACATTAGTTCCTCCATATCAGCACAAATTCTTTAGGAAAATGCAAGGAATAGATAAACGGCTTTTTAATCACGTATGATTCAAAAATAATTCTAATTCTGCAAATGTTAAATGAAATTTTGATAATTAATGCATATTCAAATTAACATAATAAAAATGTGTGAATTTAGGTGTAAGTGCACGCACTTTATCTCAATATTCCACTATAGTACATATTTGTCAGAAAAGGTATTACGTTACATACGAGGTAGACGCCATAAATTTTTCAATATAATTTCCCCTAACTTCAATATATTTATTACAACGATCAATTAATAATTCTATACCCTTGTAAAAATAATCTAAGGTTTTTCCTTTAAAATGTCTTTCTGGAGCGAGGTTCATGGGGTCCATCGATTCCTTTTTGGATAGAGGATCATAATACAGAACCATTGCATCATCTCCGATAATAATCTCCATAGTCGGCTTCGGGCTGTTTCCACACATGTTTAAAAACGAGCGCGCACATTCGACCCGACGTTCACGTTGAAGAGCAGAAAGAAGATGCGGTACCCATCTTGCACTAACCTTATTCATACCCAAATGATAATCCAGAATTCGACGAATACTTGTTCCAGAAGTGTTAGACATCACTGCTAATTCCTTTACTTTCAAAGGGCGATCTGCTAATACCATTTCTTCAATAATTGAAATGTTTTCATCTTCTAATCATCTTCAAGCGGTTCTTGCCCCAAACGGAAACATTTTGCCCACCTTTTTACGGTGAAATATGAAGGAGATAAATCACCATAAACGCCGTCTAAACGTTGTTTAATGTGATTAGGCGTATGCTCTCCTTCTGTTAAAAATTTAATGACCGCGCATGCACCAATCACGTTATCTGACTGGCTACTAAAAACTACTACTCTTCGAGCCGTAATATACATATACTGTATAGCGTAGGCCTCGCACATGTGCAACTATGACGCAATGGAGTTTGAACACGATAGAACCTGCATATGCTTGTCAGGCCGAGAATTCATGACGCCTACCTCGTAGCTGGCGTAAATCCTTCTGGTTCATGTAAACCGTTGTTTGTAAAATTTAATATCTCGGCATCTAGTATTTTTATTTTAGAATTACCAACTCTTATAGCTAAAACTAGATCAAGAGCAGCTATTGCCTTTTTTAGATCCGACCGCACTTTCAAGTACAGTTTTAGAAAGTTCTGGTCATAAAATGTATAACAATTTAGCTTATAAGTAGTATGAACCTGTTTTTCTCCACGAGCTTTTAAATTGCTACTAATGCGAGGAACCGCTGTTCGTCACGAATTCAAAGTATTTTCCACCTTGAAAACTAAAAAAAAAAAACAATATTTTGCTGGAACAATAGTATATGTAAGTTTTCTGGATTGTTTAATTTTACTTGTGTAAGATCCTTTGAATTGCATACTTTTATTTTATGTAATGAAGCTTTTGGGAAGTCATGTATGTTTCTTATGAATAGTGGTAAATATTATTGCTTTATCTATGGATGCATATCTTTGACGTGTTTTTGTGTATGTTGTTTTTATTCACTTATTTTGTTTTAATCATTGTTGCATGTGTTTATCTCATTTTTGTGATGTACATGTTTAACTTGTTCTTGTGTAGTATGTCATGTAAAAGAAGTGTTTCGTAACCCACCGCTGGGTTTATAAGGCAATGCTGGGCCTCATTCTGTATCATTCTTATCCCGGACTGATCCTGCTTCCCTCATGACGCCTACGGCGTACAGCGCTGTCCGTGCAAGAACGTTACCACCGATACTAGAAGGGTTGACCGCTCTTCGATGGCGTCACGCTGTTTAGGTGATGAATCGTCATGCACGATATCAACCTAAGCGATGAAGGAGTCGTTTTTTTTGCATTTATTTTTTGACTTTTGAAGGTCTTTTGGTTTAAAGAGGATGCTAGTCATCAACTGAGCCCTTCTTCGCATCCCATTCGATTTTATTTTGGGAAAACGAAGTTTCAAAGCAAAAGCCGAACACGTAATCGAGCACCGTTTTCGTGAAAGATGTATTTGTGGTTGATATTTGATCGACTAATTATTGTTATTTGTAATTGTGCATGTATTTGGACGAAACTAAGGTTGAAGTGATACAGTAATTGCAATTTTATTCGAAATTTTGTTCACTTTCACGAGAAAATTTATAGACATGCTATTTAACCAGGGTCTTTAATTTCCTACTATATGGTGTTTTACTTAATTTGTCTTTCCTATTATGTGGTGTTTTACCTAATTTATCATTATTTTTCCCACAATCATTTTTAAGTAGGGTATTTGTAGAACAAGTTATTGTAATTGTTGCAATACGTTCACTGCTGTGAATATGACATTTACATATATCAGTTTCCATAATGGCTACATTCGGTGATATAATTTAAAATATATTGTATGGAAACAGAACGTTTATTTCACACATTTAAAAACATCTATTCGTGTTCAAAAATAAATGTTAAATATAACGTAAAAATATAAAACTATTTGAACATCTTCACGTTTTTTTGTCAAATACAGCGGACAGTTAGGGAATTGAGTTGGAATAGCATCTTTCTTACGCCTAGGATTTTTTAAACTTACAGTTATAGTTTCACCGGTCCTTGAATCTGCAGCTGTTGAGAAATAAATAATATCTTCTTTTATTTACAAGGTGTAACTCACAAACAAAGCATACAAAACAACCGATGCCATGTTAGATTAGGTTACCTCATTTTTATCGTTTCAGGAAAGGTTTATCGCTTATACAACACTAGAAAGACATTGCAGTTATCACGAATAAAGTACGGAAATATCACTACACAGTATTTTTTAAAAATAAAACCAATATAATTTGGATAAACCAATTCAAAACGTAGAGATGGTTTCAACGTGTAAATGCGTTTATGGTCTACTTCAAAATACGTCATAGCCTACTGACGTCAAAGCTGTTTAGCCTTGTATTAGTGGTAGTAACTGCAAGAGCCATTCTTACGACGCTGACGGTGTATAGCGGTGTCCATAGTAAGTTATTCCGTCGCTTGCGATGCCGACGGCGTACAGCGCTGTCCGTACAGGATCCGTTATCCTCACGACGCTGACGATGTATAGTGCTGTCCGTAGTGAGTTATTCCGTCACTTGCGACGCTGACGGCGTACAGCATTGTCCGTACAAGTCTCGTTCCCCTCACCGTAAGACTATTTTAGCGAAGGCGAAATTTATTTGATATAAATCCGAGTCTATCATCCGTAAGTTAGCTTACCGAAATTAGTTGCATCACAAAATCTAAATTCAAATCATTTCCGAGAAACTTTTGCTTGTAAAAAAATCAAATTTAAACATTGCCGTAACTTATACATAATGCTTTCTTCATCTTGTAAATATTTTATCTCCAAAATATAGTTACATAACCAAAGCTTATCTGAATTCGTAATGAATGCTAAGCTCACAAGCATCGCAGAATCGATTCACTAGTTCCAGAGAGAGCAAGACGCGTTACACTTCTCCACTCCAAAGGTATTAAAAAGAAGAAATGAAACAATGCAAGTTGCTGTTGATTATGGTTCGCAGCATCTTTTTGCTTTTCATTTGTTCCCACATATTTTAAATTAAAGGTTAATTCAACAGAGGAACCATTATTTTTGATTAGATGATACGACTTTGTGTGATTAGCAGCGATTGCCCTGAATTTCGCTTACCTTCTTGCAATAACGCCAACTTTCATTATGCTTGTTTCCTTAGCACACAAAACGTTAAAGCAGAGAGAAATTAATTCGTCTAATTTTGTAGATTATTGGTGACTTTTGTTTAAATATAAGGACAATGAACAAAGTAATTTCATATGCAGATGTCCCAATAAAGGTAATAGACATGTCGTCCATTATAGATTATACGTACTTATGTATATTATTGCAGCCACTGGTATTTTCAATTTGTGTGAAATTATTTACTTCCAAATGTAATTGCATTTGTAAACGACATTGGTTTGATTAATGAACTTACTGTGACAATTTTCTTTCAAAGTTTATTGAGCTAATTAAAAAAAGTCCTATTATTCTGAATTGGCTGCTTTTGGGTCCCTTGGTATTGTTCTCGGAGAAACTCAACAAGCAAAGTTAATGAGTAAGGTCAAAGCAATCTACTTCAGGCGATCAATATGTGTTTCAGTGGAAGGTTTTTGATAAAAGCGTATTTACGCCGCCTAAGTGGTAATTTAACTTTAAAAGAACGGGATATCCATCGATTTTAATCAAGTGCATTGGATTTACATAATTAGTTGGTTGGTTGTTATACCAGTTTTAAAAATACTGTATTAGACATAATCGTTTCGAATACGTCATATACTTGCACGCTACTAGCTCTACTGCAATAATTAGTGAATTTGTATTGCATCCTCAAATACGAGTAATATGTCACTGTGAGCAATGATGAGCTAAAATAATACATTTTTAGAAAATCACTTCCTATGGATTATTTATGAGAAATGAATTGTTAAATTATCGGGCGCAGTGAAGATAGGAAGGTATAAAATGTATGCACGTGTTGTTATTTGCGTCATAGATCAACACATTGATAGATAGTATTTTTGCATTCTTAAAATTGCATGGCAATACATCTGGTACTTGTGGAATTAACAATAAATAGCGAAAAACATTAACCACTGTTACGTATTCTTGGTTCCTGCTTATTAAATAGAAAGTTTCGCATATTGTATCGAAGCTGTGCTTTCTTCGAGCTTCCAGCTACTTTAGGAATTGTGCAAATATCAAATTTAGGTCAACTTTTATTTATTCTAGTCATTAACGGCACGGTGATCTAGTGATAAGAGGGCCTACAGTTGACTGGGCAGAGTTAGACGCTGTATGGTTCCGCTAGAATCAAATTTTCTTAGCGGGTCCTTTATGCCTCCAAGTCACCATTCGTAGTTGGGGTGCAATTAACAGTGCTTCACTCTTTACGGCGAGGGGGTGATACTAACAAAGCCATAGAACACTTTGCACACACAATTTACACACTCAAGGCTCCTGTGGTTATGACAAGGTTTAAAAAGCTTGTACACCCCGTTGGGTAATCACCGCACAAAAAGACGATATTATTGATGTCATCGATGGCTAAACATTCGTGTTTGCTGTCCATAACTTATACCTGGAAAATACAAGCAATTGAGTATAACTATTCTCTCAACGGCACCCTAACACCTCGGTAGTGGAAAATTCTATATTAACCAAAAATTTGAGCGTTCCTTTCCTACGTGGACACATTTCACAATTAGTACGAGATCCTCATACTATACGGCTTTGTATACCGCAATTGCCCTGACTCACAACTCGTAGGCATTAACGATACTATTTTTTTTCCTTAGTTCGTTCTCATCTTAAATATGCACTGTCTGGCTTCTTATTTAATAGCTATATATTAAAGCCATCAAATTAATACAAAGAAAATTCCTGAAATTTCTCCACATTGTTTTTGAAAAACCTTTTCCTCCACGAAATTATCAGTATAGCTTCTTGTTAGCTAGGTTCGACCTTTATCCACGTCGTACCAGAGGAAACGTCGTTGTTATCAAGTTTTTATATTCTTTGTTTAATAGTA
Source organism: Dynastes tityus (assembly GCA_029618875.2). Taxonomy (NCBI): domain Eukaryota; kingdom Metazoa; phylum Arthropoda; class Insecta; order Coleoptera; family Scarabaeidae; genus Dynastes; species Dynastes tityus. The sequence goes on from JAROYD020000042.1 coordinate 90,789, forward strand.
GGACTGTTTTTGAGACACTCAATGGCACATCCTACCATATATTTAACAATGTTCATAATTTTTCATTTTGCTTGACTTTTCAGCCTTGACTAGTTCACATTACTTTGGAACCAATCAAAATTATATTATGTATGGCTTCCTAATTAAAAACAACACTGAACTCTCGTAGTATCAAAGTTGATCGATTACCAGCATTGACATCATGGACACGAAGAATTATGTTCGTTACTTCATACTTTGAACATTTAATACAGTTTATTTTTTAGAGTTAAAATTATAACGTGTTTGGTTCTTATGGCAAATTGAATTTTGGCTTGCTTATAACAACTGTGTGGATTAAATTTCATTTTCGTGTTAGTTATTGGATGAAGCAGCATGTGCCGTGGTATTTTCTGTACATAGTTGCGGATTTTGCAGAAACGGTATTAGTGACAATTTCTAGCAATTTAGGGATGCATATCAAGAAGAATATTTTGTAAGAAAACTTACTCGTAATTTTTGCCAACATCTTTGGTCCGGCCAATGCATACACATACAAAATTAAACTGTAGATATTTTGAAATTGTACACGCAGGGAAACGGTTTCTTGCATCAATAAAATAGATTTTCATGCAAAAATCAGTCTCTATTTAAGAAAATATTTTTATTTCAAGACTATAAAAATGTATAATATAAGAAAATAATTTTCTTGACATTTTATTTGGATTAAATAAATATTTTCTTAAGGTTAGAAAATCAAGAAAATCCAAGGCAGAAAAATGTTTCTTCCAAGTAAGTCATTTAGTTTTAAGTTAAGAAAATATTCATATTAAAAGTAGGAATGAAAAGATAGTCCAGATATCACAAAGTTCTATAGAGAAATTAGGCGACCAGTTTCGTGTTCAAAAAACACATCATTGGGCCAGCTGCAAGGATATTTAACAAAAGAAAAATTACAATAATGGAAAAAAGGCTAAAGTTAATAATTAAAATTAGGAGCAAGTGAATGAGCTGATGAAAATTTTTTTCTTATAAGTTACAGTATAATTAAATTATTTCTTGAATAATATAATTTAATAGGGATTATTTTATGTAGTTAATATTTAAGTTTATTTATTCTTTTTTTATTATTATTATTTAATACATGTTTAATAAGCCTATAATTAGTACACGTGGTAAATAGTAATAGAAAGAAAAAAAATATTACATTAACCGGTATGTTTTGAAAATGTTTATGAAACGTTGTACGTTAAAGGTTATATCATTGTATGGTATCTGTATATTGGTTCCGTCGCTACTATCCAGGACGGCATGACTATAACTACTGGCACTAGGTGGCGCCAGGAAGTATTTTAGTTGCTGTTTTTGAAGATTAGTGACATAAACTGAAAGATGTAAGAGCAATGTGGCCAGGAGCAATAAGCTTCAATGCTTTCCTCTTCTCATATTGTTCTTGCCTTTAGTGATTCCATTAATACCAGGAGCCATTTATTAGCATTGTCTTGGTTATGGTTTCTAGGCATTTTTTTTCATGTATACTTCTACATTAAATTCATCAGTTAAGTTGTTTGAACATTATCCTGTAGATAACCTCTACCTTAGCCTTTTTAAAATCACAAGCAATGTGAATAATTTACTGCATTATGTACGGATATGTCGTACTGTTTTAAACTAGGTAAGCGCAATTAATAATGTGCATACAAATAATATGCATTTCAAGAATTCTAAATAAAAAGAAGATTTATTTTAAGAAAATGAAACTATTGATTTATGAACAGTTCCTTAACACTTTCTGGAATTAAGAGAACTTTTTACTATCCTTAAGAGAATATTGTTCTGTGTTATAATCTCCATTTACTTATACTAAGAATCGCTTTCTTCAAATTATCCTGCAAGATTTTCTTGAATCAAGTTAACAAATGTCCTAAACAAAGATATACAGTTATTTTACTACAAGTATGTACTTCTTTTAACCGGAGAAAGAAACGCTGGGAAAGTATTTCTTTTGATTTAAAACAGTTATTGTGTTGCGGATAATTGAAACAGTAATTGTCTTAAATTAAGGCGGACAGCTTTAATACATATAAACGTTTCCCTGCGTGTATAATAATATTCTACTTATTAGCAAATTGGTATCAGCTGTTCGTAATTCTTACTAGATTATCTTTTACTATGCTGTTGCGTCAAAGAAGATAGAATTGAATGCTGAAGCTAAGCGAAGAAAGGTATTCCATCTGCATTTTTTTTAATGCATTGGCTGTGACAATTCTTTATTGCAAAATAATCAGGTAACCTACCGTTCACTGCCATTAGTATAATCATAAAATTACTATGTTAGAGTCTACTTTTGGAAAATAGAAATATGAATGAAACTTGCATATATCGTTCGGGTAAGATATAATGATGTAATAATAAATACTTCGTCCAATAAACGAGTTTTATACCACAAATCAGGTAGAAAACTATTTTACATTAATTAATTTAAAATGTAGTTGCACGACTCTCACATCAATAGCACTTTCCATCAAGTGCATTTGTGACTGTACGAGAAGTTGCATAAATTTAGGCTCAATCAGTTCAGACTTATAGAGTCTTATGAACTTAGATCCTATTAATTAATTAATTAATTATGAGTCTTTCAATGTTGCCGACGACAGCGACTATTATTAGCGAATGCCATTTGACACAAAGCGCGTCATTGTAATTAAACTTGCAATTCCTGTGTGTGCACAAAAGAACTTTTCGCCGCATATAGTTGGGGACATCCGCTTTCTATATTGCATTTAGGAGCGAGTACGACGAAGTCACTTAACGTTTGTAACCGAAGCAACTGACGTTGTTTCTTCATACACTCAGATTCATTCACAACGCTTATATATGAGTACATATACGTCGCGAATATACTTCCATAAGTAGTACTACTATAAAAATATCTGCAAATCTACACCCCTAATGCTTTTGATAGCTTACTATGCCTCTTACAGAACTACAATTATAATACAGTAAAGTAAAACTAAAAACAGTGAAGCAAATAACCTTCAAAATGTGTCAACTTCAAGACGGTCCATTCAATTAAATGTGTGATAAGAGCCGATTACAATAATTTCACTCGAGTTACGACTATACTGACTTCCATAAAAATCGCAACACATGGAAGTTGTTTATCAATTTTAATGAAATTTTCAGAAAATGAATATTTTGATGAAGCAAAGAAATTATTAAAATTTCAACAAAACCTATCTATCGATTGTTGCTTTCAATGTTTGCACTTAGTAACATTAACTTTTATGAAATAAAACAATTGGCAGTGTAATAACTAGAGTAACCAAAACTTGCGGACTCGCATAGGCGTCGGTATTACGGGTTAATATAAGAATACGAAAAATTCATAAATAAACTTACTTGCTAATTATTCAACAAATTAGGGGCATCAGGATGTGAACTACTGTAAACTTGCATCATTGCATATGTTTCCACAGTTACCTCTTTAAACCTTGTGCGTCGACAAGAAGAAATATTCTTATACATAGAAAACGATCTCTCCACATCTAAGGAAGTTACATTTGCATGTAGAAACTGTTTTTCAAAATCACTTAAAAGTTCACTATTCTTACACTTATTATAAACGGCCTCTAATGTATTAAAATCGGGATTTTTCCTTAAAACATCTGCCAACTTTTGACTAGCGCATAATCCTGGCGTATCATTTAATGTGTGTAATTTATTTTTGCACTCCCACTATGTCTAATGATTCCTGCAATGACAATTCAGTACATTGTAGTTTTCTGATGGCATCTAGTAATACTGTATAATTGGTACATATTGTTGTTAAATCTTCTAAAAGTTGAGGAATTTGAAATTCTCTTTGACTTTCTCTAATTGCTTTGGATTCATTCCGATTAAATCGCATTATAACTGATTGAATTTGTTGAAAATGGATCAAATAGTAAGAAGCTGCTGTTAGCCAAGTACCCCATCGCGTTAAAATTGGTTCAGGAGGTTCTGGAATACCTGGACAAAATTTACGAAATTCTTTTAAACGTTTAGGAAATTTACGAAACACTGCTTTAGTACTTCCAATCATCCGATCAACGTTTCCGTAATGTTGTCGAAGAACTTCACCAACTAAATGCAAAGCATGCAGCACGCAGGTTATATGTATTAAGTTAGGAAATATATGTTTTAAGGATCGCCCAACACTTAACATCGTTGCTGCACTAGCTGTCACAATTATCACAACTTGATCTTGGGTAATTTTAAATTTTTTCAAAGCGTTCATTATCACTTTTTGAATATTTTCCGCGGTACATTGGTGAACACGTTTGCAAGCTAACAAATATCGAGATGCTGTGTTCTCGCTAGATAAAGCGCGAGCTATTACATTCACAATACTGTTTTTCTTTATATCGGTCGACTCATCCACGGTAATCCATTTTTTTTGGAACACAAATCACGTTTACACACATTTTCTAGCATCTCTTTCATTCGCGGCAAATGATTCTGTAATTGTGTTTGTGAGGGTAATGGGTACTTTGGAACGTATTGTCGCCAAAACGTTTCAAAAGCTGCTTTTCTCACCAACGACAACGGAAGATTACAAGAGGTAAACATAATTAATAAATGTATGAGGAATAGTGTATAAGGTATTTCAGTTCTTGCATTTCTCATATGCTTAATACCATTGAGATGCCTCTGGCAATCAGTTCTATCCAATGCAGCCAAACGAACATTGCATATTAAGCAAAAAACTGCACTACCGTCATATTTTAAATGGGGAAAAAGTGACACATACTTATGTACATTAGTAACAAATCTATTACGAGGCATTGTTTTCTTAGGTATGTAAATATTAGTTCTATATGAAACGATACACTAATTATGTACTTGGTATAATATTACAACACACAAAAACACCAGCTATATTTTCAAAAGCGACACGTAAGTACATAACCTTGACCGTTCGACTAATCTCTGCAACAGCTCAACCGGTACTAAAACGAAATCTCTCAGCGCGGTTTAACATGATTTATATTCAAGGTCGACACTACATGCCTGCTTCTCTACCGGTTTAGTTTATTTATGAATTTTTCGTATTCTTATATTAACCCATAATACCGACGCCTATGCGAGTCCGCAAGTTTAGGTTACTCTGGTAATAACTGTCAATTTTGCGATTTGTTTGTCAACTAGTGCCTTCTGAACATCTAATAATGCCAAGAGTTTGTTAACGTGCAAATTATCGGCAGTTAAATGATTTTGAAGCTAGCCGTATTATTGGCATGAGAGAGGTCGGACTTTCGCTTAAAGATGTTGCTGGCTGTGTTAATCGTGATGTTGCAACGGTGATGAGATGTTGTTCCAGATGGTTCGAAGAAGGAGTTAAACAACGTCGCCTTGGATCTAGACGTCCCCGGGGGACGTGAAGAACGTCGATTAAGACTTTTGGCCACACGAGACAGATTTTCCACAACTCGGTCAATTGCAATGCACTGGATGGGAAGTGTGGGACGCAGAATGTCAATGTAGTATGTTTATCGCCGGATGAATTCTTATGGGTTGCATTCGTACCGTCCATTTTTGTGTTTTCCTCTTACACCACTTCACCGTGCCCGTAGTCTAGAATGCAGCAGCGAAAGAGTGAACTGGGCACAAGAATGGCACCAAATTGTGTTCAGTGACGAGTCGCGATTTTGTTTGTGGGCCCACGACGGTCGTAGGAGGGTCAGACGGATGCGTGGAGAACGCAAAAATACAGCATTTTTTTGCGGAACGCAGCCCTCACACAAGGAGTGATGATATGAGGTGCAATATGTTATGGTAATAGATCACCCTTGGTCTTCATTGACGGCAACTTAAACGCAGCCGGTTACATTGCCAATGTGCTGGAGCCTGTTGCACTTTCATATCTTCGGTGGTTGGAAAATCCCATTTTCCAATAAGATACCATACGGCAAGGGCTGAAACATGCTTTTTGGAAGAAGTTAACATTGCCGCCCTCCTATGGCCTGCTCGATTGTTTGATTTGTCACCCATTGAGCATGTATGGGATGTGATCGCTGAATGATTTACCACGCCCTCCAAACGACTTGCATCATCTTCGGCTGCGGATTCAGGAAGCTTGGAATCATATTCTACATGTCGATATTGATCAATTGATTGACAGCACACTATGTTGACCAAATGAGTGCATAGCAAACCGTGGCGGAGCAACTCATTATTGAAAAAACTTTTTTTATTTCTGTTCTTTTGTTTTCAAATTTTAATCGTTTGTTGCGTAGTAATAAATTACATCGTTTGTAAAAATTTCAATAAAATCGTTCAACTAATTCTAGGTGTTGCGATTTTTATGAAAGTCAGTGTATGTAGAAATTATCTGCAGCTTTGAATGTAGATCACCCAGTATATGTGCAGTGTTGCGGAGTACCATCCTGCTGGAAGAAGAATTGATGTTCGTCAAGCGTTTGATTTCTTTTCTCGTTACGTTGGTTTTCAACATACTCAGTTATAAGAGGATCGATGATGTTTTCCAACATGTTCAAATATACGTCATTATTTAACATCTCATTAATGACTATAGGCCCAAGTATTGAATCACCTAGTATTCCTGCCCAAACATTAGCTCTTGTAGCTTCTGCGTATGTCCTTCCCTATCTTCATTTTGTATGGCTGGGTAGCTTTGTGGTTTTGCGTACCGGTGAGTAGGAAAGTCTAATGGATACTGCAATCTGACGCATAAAGCTGGTTGGATCCATGGTAAAATTTTCAACCACCTCAATCTCCGCCATTTCATCTGCTACCTTCATTTGTTTATTACTATGATTTTTTCTGTTCGCTACCGATCCAGTTGCTTCATATTTTTGCAAAAGTTCTCGTAAGTACTTGTGCTCCATATTCTTATTTCGACGCCTCTCATTAAAAGTTCTTGCTATTGCAGAAGCACATCACTCAAGACCATACATTTCCACCCTTTCAGCAATACCATACACCATTTTTATGGAAAACAATGCAGGTAACGGTGAAGGAACGAAGAAAAATTATTGGAAACTTTTATAACAAAGCTTCAAAACCTTGCTTAATTTTATTTCAAAGCCCATCTGAGCGTTCACGAATTTATTTTTAGTATTATAATGTAGCTGATAATAGCGAAAATGTGGTGGAACCAACATACGAGGAAGCAAAACATATTATAAACAATATAAAAAACAGCAAAGCACCGGGTGAAGATAATATTTGTGGAGAAATGTTGAAATATGGAGGTGAGGTATTACAGGGGAGAATATACAGACCCATAAAAAATATGGACCACACAGAAAATGCCAGAGCAATGGGAAGTGGGGGTTATTGTACCAGTACATAAGAAGGGGACATGGAAAAATGTAGTAATTATAGAGGAATTACACTGCTTAATGTCGCGTACAAAATATTACCTACAATAATATCAAAAAGAGTAAGCCTATATACTGATAACATCATAGGAGACTATCAGTGTAGATTTATAAAAGAGAAGTCCACTATAAATGCCTCATACATAATGAAGCAACTAACAGAAAAATCATATGAATTTGGCATGAACTTACACATGTTGTTTCTAGATTTTAAATAAGCATTTGACAGCTTGAAGAGAAATCGACTATTACAGATACTAAGAGAGTTTAATATATCACAAAATTTAATAGAACCAATAGAACTAACAGCACAAAATACAATGGCATGTGTAAGAACTAAAGATGGGCACTCACGATTATAAAGAAAGAAGTACAAATTATTGGATACGCAGATGATGTGATAATATCTAGATCGAGAAAAAATTGACTGTGATATTCAATATACTATATAAAAAAGCAGCGTATTATGGCCTGGAAGTGAACGAGAAGAAAACAAAATATATGAGATGAGGACGAGAAGCGAATATAAGATAGCAAAAATTAAAAATAGGAAGGTATACTTTTGAGGAGGTGGAGAAATTCAAATATCTTGGAGTGACCATAATAAGCATAAATGATGGAAGAAAAGAAATAAAAGAAAAAATACAAGCTGGATACAAGGTATTTTATAGTAACAAAAAACTGCTGAATACGCTAGTACGATCTACATCAACGTATGCAGCAGAAGTGATGTGCATATCAAGCAAAGAAGAAGAACAACAACGGATTTTCGAACGAACAATAATTAGAACCATAGTAGGACTAAAGAAGATAAAGTACGGTGAATACAGAGTCAGAATGAACTATGAAATATTACAGGACCTGGAGGGAGAAGACATTGAGAGATATATTAAATCTTAACGTATTAAGTGGTTTGGCCATATCATAAGTGACGTAAATGAAATCACTAAGAAGATTACGAAATGAAGCTCAATCACCGGAAGACGTAAAGGAAGATCAAAGGGAAGATGGATAGACGAGGTCAAACACGACATTAGTTTGATGGAAATAGGAATTTGGAATCAGAGTGTGAAGAAGAGGGAAGAACGGCGAGGGGTAGCGAAGTTATCTAGGACACGCAACAAGTTATAGGACCGCCAAGTGAGGAATACCACAGGGGACTAATCCACCCCAAAAATTGGGAATAGAAAAGCTTCAACAAGAAGCGGCAGTATTCCTACAGGAATGGAAAGTCACATATATATTATAATGTACCTAGACCTATTTTTAAGACGCTAAAGAAAGAAAAATCATCGAGTGATATACCAACATAAACACAAGAAAATAAACTTTCATTTGAGGCACCACACGATGTGTCATCCCATTTAAAATATTTGGGGGAGTATTCGTAGGAGCGCAGGTGTAAACGTCATAAGTGAAAGGATGCCCCCTTTACAATAAAAGTTGTATTTTTAGAAATTTTTATTTTCGTTTAAGTTTCTAAAATATTTCAGGTGGGTTGCTTTCACAAAATCACAAGGGCAAAGTTACAGCAGTGGAAATAGCAAAGGAGTTAGAGTGATGTTCAGGAATTATCTAAACTGGAAAGGAAATCAATTTGGTGGCAGTTATAAAATGTGGTGGAGGAGCCGGTATCGTGTAACCGAAAATTGCTTTCAATGTAATTGAAAGGCAAATGCGTGGAATGGCTTCTAAAGCTGCAGATGGAACTATTCAAGAACTTTGCGGCTATTTTGTGAAGTTGCTAAAAGAGTTGTGTTTATATGAATGATTTTACATAGTAAAAGTGACTTTTATCACTAACTCTAGTGTGTTTTACTACTTATCATAGACAGACATCATGTGGGTGGGCACTTTCCGTGAAAGCAATAGTGAATAATAACGCTGTTATGTAGTGCTTTCTGAACAGTATATAATTTAAAACCCATTAGTGTCTCAAAAAGTAGGTGTAAATTTTGACGCTTACCAGTGTTAGTTGTCTATAAACCGTTGTATTAAAATGATGTACTGAATGTAAAATGTACACTTTACAGTGCATGTTATAGAGCAGAAGTACCGGTTATAGCCACCTTAACAGGAATTTTTACTTTAGCTTTAGGTTTCCTGACAACTCACTTTAATATTCACTCACCTTATAAAAATAAAGACAGGTAATATATAAAGCTATTTGAATTTGGGAGATAGGAAGGAATAGAAAATATTGTAATGTGTGTATAAATTAAATAACATTTTAAATACGCTATCTACCGGTTTTAGCCATTTATATCCATATTTAGCCTTAGTATCTACCAATTATGGATGTACAGAAACAATAGGTAGATATTTTATATCTAATACTTCTCAAAAAATGTTCATTAGGAGGAGAACATTTCTGCATGATATCTTGATATGTATACCATATTCCATCACATTTGTGCTTTCCCTTTTTCTGCCAAAGGCAATGTACCTTTGGGATTTAAAAAAACTGCAGTTTCGTCCATGTTCCACACTCAGTTAGCAAAATTTAAGATTTCAGTATCTTTTCCTATGAGCACTTTAATTTCTTCAAACCACAGACGAATACTATGCTCAGTAACTGCTGGCCGTGCTTTATTTAAATATTCTCCATGCTTCTGACTAATTACTGGGTGCCGCTTAAGAAAAGAGGAGAACCACTTTTTTCCACTAAAACAGTCACTTTCTTCCAGGTTTTCCATCAACGAAAGGAGTTTGTTTGTTTGTTTCTTTCACTATTTGCTGCACCGAATATAAAAGTCCTTCCCTATTAATTGGGAAGTCCTTTGCTGCACTGGAAGTTATCCAAGTGACCAGTTCGTTTTCAGTTTCGATGCCTAATGCCACTACAGATCCAATAGTCTTCGTTGTTTCCGCTGTCTTTCCTGCTAATTTGTCTCTAAGAGTGGTTCTAGGTATCCTAAATTCTTTACTGGCAGTAGCAACTTTCATTCCATTTTCTTTTATCTTTGTTAGTGCTCTTAAAAATTGATTTTGTTTGTACTGTTGAATATGTCCTTTTGTTCTTTGCTGTACTACAGATTTTCTTTTGGCCTGAGATCTAGCAACTTTTATTTTACATTTTCTTGACGCCATTTTAGATACAAAAAAGTCTGTAATACAATAGAAATCCCAATAAATGCCATTCTAGTTAAAAACTGTCCTTCGAAATATGCAAGGTAACTATAACTAGTGAAACCAAGATCCCGTTTTTAGGCAGTTTGTGACTAAAGATGGAGTAATCATTATTTTAATGTTCCATTTATAGCCACCTCTATATTTGTAGTATATATTAAGTAAATGGAGTTAAAATAGAAAGAATAATGTACTTACATACTGGTTAACTCAAAATTATGCAATGTGGTAAATATATCTGTAAGTTGTAGGCAAATTTGCTATCCTAGGTCCCTTAACTACACTGGTAACAGAAACTAGAAATCGTGAGATAGTTACGTGTTTGCCTTCAGTTTGAAAACTTTGCGAAAGATAACGCACATGTGCTATTTCTATTCGATAAAGAAACTACGTAAGTGGTAAATTCAAATATTGTTTTCCTAACTATACGTTATTTGTTCTATTTATAAGATGATAAAGTGAGAAATGGCTAAAAGTGGTTCAGTGGCTATAAGCGGTACCATTACCCTACATATTTAGCGCGAGCATGATATTCTTGGTGTAAACATGTAGTTTACGACAAACAACAGAGAGTATCGGCACACTCCTCACCACACAAAGTATTATTAATTAATTCGGCCGAATTAATTAATAATATTTTGTGTGGTGAGGAGTGTGCTGATACTCTCTGTTGTTTGTCATACTACCCCACAGTCCTTGCTATCATTAATGTAGTTTATGAGTTTATTCTTATTTTGCTAGTTTTCGTGGAATTGAGACACCAATTTTGTAGCAAAAATGGAAAAATTGTGTCAGGAACGTTTTGAATGCTGTGAGAAGCCATATAGAATAGTCTCTATTTTTCAAAAATGCAAAGCTGAAAATCAAAAAAGGATATACATATTCTTTAAGAGTCGTTCTCAAAACATATATGGAGAGAAGGGAGATGATCTTCGAAAAGTGATATAATTTTTCTTGAAACTACTTGAACTTACCGTTTACTATCCAAATTAGTAGAACAAAATTCTGTAACCTATTCATTATTTTCTTTCACACGGCTTGTATATAATCTTCCATTCCTTTAAATTATAATAAGCTGATAGATATCCGACCGTATCTTGCACACTCATGAATAATTTAACACTTCTTAGAATCTACATTGCTTTGCATCCAGCAAAATTCACGATTCGAAATGTATTCAAAATAATCCAGATGGCTTAACCTTTAATGATTTACGCTCGCCAACTTTCTCGTCCCGAAATATCTATTGTGTAGTCGTGTTTATAGCTTGGTCGGTCGGTGTGTCCCTCCATCGATCCCGAAGCCAGACGTCGCGATGAGTCACTTACAAGCGCCGTTTAATTTGTAATATATTAAGAGTTTCATCACGGCTACCGAATCGCGATTCGATTAACTAAAGATTTCTGTCTGCTCAGCACTTAATTAGCTTCTAATCGTCTATACATCAGTGTCTCCTTGCGCCAATATCGCAATTCGTGTGCCGTACAGCTATTCCTCCGTTTAAGGTTGGTGGTAATCGCCGATAAACGGATATCTGAAAATACGTACCATGATATAATTAATTTAAAAAATATATTACGGGGATGAATGTTCCTGCGATAGACTGTTCGAAATTTAGGAGATATTATGGGGATGTCATGAGATGTTACATTGAGTAACCCAGTTGACCACCTTATTTTCAAGATTAAATCTTATAGTTGCGAAATTATTGGAATTACTTATATAAAATACTGCGTTTCCCTTCGAAGCTACTAACATTCCAAATTTTTTCCTAGTTTTTAAACTCAAAGTTCAAAATTGGCGTAAAGGTTTTCGTAAAACGTTCTTGTAAATTTCAAGTGTTGATAGTATTAGAAAACAAGGTGTCGTAAGTAGAGAGCGGAATTATATGCATCGGAAATCGACAAAATATGCGCATATATATACAGAAAAATTCTTCGAAATATGCACAATTTTTGCTAAATATGCAGTTTCATGCACATATGCTTCTGATACCGATTAACTTCTTGTTAAATGTTATAAAACAAGAATAATCACAACGAAGCATTTTACAAACGTTTATTGTTCTTACATTATTCCCACTTACATTTTAAAATCACAATTATATAAACACATACGTACTTAAAATTTGCTAAAATACATATTTAGACATTACATATTTTTATTATTAAAACAATTTGCAATTAAATGCTTTTCTAAATTTTCTAATGAAAAATTATGTCGCCTATCTGTGAGAATGCATTTATATATCGTAAAACTTCTTTCAACATCAACGGAAGTTATTGGTGCGTACTTTAATGCATTCAAAATTTCAGGACTTAATTCTATACTTGTTTCTCTTTCATAGATTTTTAATTCACCAGTTAAAAACAAACTGATTTTTGCTAAACTTTTGTATCCTACATTTTTATCAATTATTTCTTTAAACTTTTGTCTTATTGAGTTTCCTATTCTACCCGGAATATTTGAAACACCATTTTCTAAATCATTGATTAATTTAACTGATTCAGTTAGTGGCAGCGATTCTTTTTCAAGTTTTGTTATTGTCAAAGAAACAAATTCATAATTGACTTTAATAAATATGAATTCATTAGGCAAAAAAGAGTTTTTCAAAATTTCTTGACATTTTGCAATAGAATTGCAGTTGTCAGTAGAGAATTCTGAAATAATGTTTTTGATCTCTAGATAATGGTTTGCATAAAATATTGCGACATTTAATCAAGTACCCCATCGGATAATGACGGGTTCAGGTGGTAAAGGAGTATCCGGCAGCTTTTCTCTATAAATCTGAACTCTCAATAGTGACTTTAAGAAAATTTTCTTAACGTTACTGACTAATGTATTTACTGCTGGAAATTGCTGCCGAATTTCCTCAGCTACCCTATTTAATCCATGAGCCAAAGAAGTAACATGTATTCAATTAGGGTACAAAAGTTTAAGCTGTTAATCCGCTTTAATCATATATGCCGCTGCATCGGACAACATGACTAAAATTTTTCCTGTGGGAGCAACATCGGGAAGAAAAAAATTCATGAAACTTTCAGTAACAAATCCTAATATTGTGAGATGGTTTGTTTTTTCTAATTATTTACAAGCGATTAAATACGATCTACCAGGCTGTTTATTATTTAGATGACCAATTAATAAATTTGCTATATAGCGACCACAGGTTTCATCAATGGTAAAATATATATACTCGTTTTTAACAATTTCCCTAATGCTATTAATCGTTTCAGAATAAATATCGGTTACGTAACATTTTCTGAGCAAACTTTCTACTCTTCTGGCAGTACTTTTCTAAAAATTGCCGAAAACACGGATTTTGCAGCTTTTTGAGCGGTATATTGGCAGTACCATTGCTTTGCGCAAATCTGCGTTAAATATTCGTTGTTCACTTTGTTTTGAGGTTCCGGCAAAAGATTGTGTCAAAGGCACTTGGCTGAAGTTTCCGACAGTTTCTTTTATGCATTTCAGTTGCAACATGTTGGTTGACTTGAAATTTGCGTTCACATGATGTACCTGTAAAGAAAAAAAATATCACCAAAAACTTACAAGGAAATCGTATAAGTCTGTACAATTGTAAATACTAGTGTATTATACACAAAACAAAACTTACCGTTTTCCCACATGCTTTGCAGAAAACTCTTTCATCCGTTAGAATAAGTTCAGGAACATTTTTGATCCACGAAACAATTAAACTTGTACACACTTTTGGCATTTTTCACTACTGCACCAATCTACTTCAACGTCCGGTTATACAATGAATAAGAAACATTTTGGTAAATACTTAGACTTCCTATGAATCAGACAGTTGCCGGTATGGGGGTTGTTGATAATTATATGATAATTTTATCTAGTGAATTTGCGACAGCCCACCACCTGAAGGATGGCGGCTTCTTTGCGAAGTAGGCTCTTTGTCGGTGGGGAGGTCCAGCGACAGATGAGCCGACTCCGCATCTAATACACGCATGTCCGATAAAATGTTTGTTGGTAAAAGTTTCGTTGTATTACATGAAAACACTAATAAAGTTCAAAGAAAAAATTATTTTTGTTCTAAATTTGCTAAAAAATACAGGAATATGCTCTAGTGTGTAAAAATATGCAATAATCGCTGAAATATGAAAAAATTACTAAAATATGTGAAATATGCAATAATTAATCTACGTCAATTAATTCGAAAAGTTATTCGCATATATACTGAAGCATTTGCTTGTCATGTAAAAAATATGGGATATGCAAATTGCATAAATTCCGCTCTCTAGTCATAAGGCATTTTGTCGCACGCGTTCGGAGAAGTGCGACAAAATGCCTTATGAGACGAGTTTTCTATATTATGTTTTCTATTTTGCATTTCTATGACTTAAAAGATTGATATTTTATTACGTATTTTTCGACAGCTACTGGAGACATCTATGCTTATGTGATAGGAAGGTTGGTTACATTGACGACACATTTGATTGATGAATTCCACCAATAATCGGTTTAGGATGGATTTACGATTACCTGTGAACACGAAAAATCCACAATGATAATAATTAAACTGACATTTGATAATCTCCCAACCATAAAATAACCTAATAGAAAGGCAACTCTTGCCATGGACCTGGACCCGTATTTTGGTGCCTCTCGTAGACGTACCGGAAACTATAAACAGAGTATGCGGCCTATTTATGTTAAATTTTCTTCAATTTTTGCCAAATTCTGTATTTAATACAAATATTAAAGCACAAAACACAAGTGTTCATTTGCACATACATTTATTAGCCGGATTCAAAGCTGGATATGACACAGTACTCATAGGGTGTATCTGGTCTTTCGACGTAATGTGTTTTTCGATAGAGGAAGTACATTGTCCAAGTTAAATCAAAAATATTGGATTGCGAATTTCCGTAGAAGGCTAAAACACGTACTGGTCCATTAAATTGAAATGTATATGATGATAGTACTACGAATAAACATATTTTTAAATAACATAGTTTACAAACACCATAAATAATAAACGTACCTATTGCTCTAGTTCTAATACTTGTAATTGTTAAGCTTGTTCGTACAGGCAACTTTGAAAGGCCCGATTTTGAAACGAAAACTTCAAGCAACAGAACTAAACGAGTATCAAATGAACAAATCCATTATAATTCACTGAAAACTGCAGACGAACGTGCAAAACTGAACAGAAACGCGGCAAGAACTTAGTGAATGACAATTTTCAACCACAGTTACTATGGTTACAAACATCCAAACATGTTACAAACTTCGAAACCCTAGTTACAAACCAATTATGAAAGAGATAGATTTAGGTTAGTTGCGGTATGTCTATGAGAGAGCCAAAAATAGTTTTCTCATTGGATTCAATGATTTCCTAGCCTTTGCTCCCAACTTACCATATAAAAACTTTAAAAGTACGTGAAAAAATTTGATATTTCGCTGAATCACCATCACTTTCATCAATACAAACAAAAGTGATAACTGATGCATCCATCTCAAGTCATATCATTCAAAATCGTGTTGGTTGACAACTGATGCCAACTCTGCTTCTATCCAGTGGACAGAAAGACGCACGCGAGGTTTATCACATTGACATTGTTTAAATTCAAAGATTGTCATTGCAATTATATTTTGTTTCTATTTACAAGTACGGATGATATTGAGTCTAATAATATAACTTATGCTCCTTGGGAGCTAGGAGAAATAGCAGAAGGAATTGTTGGTAATTTATTATTTAGTAAATCACGTGAAGTGTACGAAAAAAATAGGATCATTTTGCTAATTGATGTACGCAGAATAATGCTAAAACTGTATATGAAAATATTTTATTGGCATATTTTCAAATTCAAAGCAAAACTAAGAAGTCTTTTATTTTACGGTCGATGTGCACTAAATCACAAGCATTTTGAAACTTTCATCAGTAGGTTAGGGACCAAAAAAAGTCTAAAACATTAGAGACGGAAGAAATTAATGAATTTATTGAGAAAGCTGATAACACAATGCACCTCGCAATAAGAGTATATTTATACCTTAAGTTTCATACAATTTTAGTTGTGTTCAATTTAGTTTCTTCTAGTTCTTAATAATAGGTTGTGCTGGTATATGTAGGTGTGGGGATCTAATCAATACCTAAAACAAAGAATACACACACAAAGTTTATTGTCCATTCCGCGAATTGACGGAACCATTCAGATGAAACCATGTTTTCTCCGAAAAATGGTAGATTTTTTACCTACTATTACTAAAAAGCTGGAAGCAATTTGTCTTAGAGTACTTAATTTTAATAAGAAAAATGAACATATTTTTAAGGTATAAGTTAGCATTTAACGTGTCGCCTCTTTCGAATTCAATACACAGCCAATGCTTTTGAGTATACAATACGTATGTAGAACTTGACCGAAACTCAGAGGAATTGCTAATCCCTACTTCCGAATAAAGATCAATGGAGCATAAACGCCGCTAGTAAATGCAGCAGATGATCGATAATCAGACTGATGTATATCCTTCCGCCTTTAATTGCTATTAGAGACTGTTTGGGGTATTGTATTATACTGACAGAGGTGTTAATAATTGTAGACCAGTTGAATCGCGGTGCATTGGACCAGATAGATTACCGCTTGTTGTGGCACATCTCACGGTGCTTGGATTAAATGCATCAGGTATCGATTCTTTATGAAGTACATAAGTGATACGTGCATCGCCTTTTCTTTTCCTGTACATACTACAGATTTGAAACTGCTTCTTCTCTTTTAATAATCTTAGTTTCTCCCTCTGCACTATAATCGGGACCCTTTTGATAGCATTCAAGCTTTATACAGAGTACATTAAAAAAAATAGATAATGCCAAGTATCAGAAATGTAGTACCCCTTAATGTAATTTATCATGTGCGCTAGTTAATATTTCCTTAGAAACGATGTAGATAAACTACATTGTTTCTTCTTTACAATTTGACATAATTTCCGTCAATTTAGCTTTCGATTGTCAGATCTGCGTTTTATTTACTTGATCGTGATTTCGCGACCAAATGAATAAGACGCAGACCAATTTCTGAATTTGAGTTTAAACTATTTAGTTTAAACTCAAATTCAGAAATTCCGCAAGTAACAGGATTGTGCTTCAAAGGCACCTCACAAATGTATTTTATAATGAAATAATATGTCACATTGTCACTACGCAAAAACAAATGTTATAAGTACCACATTTTACGTTTTCTTTTCTTAATATTAACGTGCTTTATCCATCGTATATTGAAGGAAAGCAGATTGTGCCAATCAAACCTATTTGAAGAATTATCCGAAGATGATTTTGACCGACGCATATAGGCTAAATTTCTAGAAATCGTGGTCAAAATCCAAAAGAAGAAAATCTTTAATTGCTCGTCAATTAGGCCTAATTAATTCTACTACGATCCAAGCCTTAAACACACCCCACCCTTTTAATTTGAAATTAATCGCTCTTCCTATGAAAGTGAGTGCTTTGTGATTTATTTTAAAAAGTTTCATGTCAACTATTCAATTAAGTTGACATCGAAACTGTTGCTGGAAGTAAGTAGATCATTTCATACTAAATGCATACAAACATTGTTTACGCAGTATTTTTAGAGGTAGGTATGCTTTAAATGATTGAAAGAATATGTTCCTTGTGACCCGCAATGAACCAGTTGCATATCTAAAAAGCTGTCTATTGGATGAGGTGTAATTACCTATACGAAGAAGTAAGGTAGATTACTGGAAGTGATACGTTATCAGCGGAGGTGAAACAAACATTGGTGCATTTTACGTCACAGTATAAAACCAAATGGGCATCTAGAAATATGCAATAAAAGTCAATTGTGGCTTGATGGTAACATATAATTTCCTCGCAACATAGAACCCCATCATTCCTCTAAGAAACAAGATGGTAGGCTGCCGATTTTGCTCAAAGTAGTGAAAGATTTAAGCGAAGAAAGACTAAAGGATTGCGTACTGAATTTAGCTTCGAAGTACTAAATTACGCTGCTAAAATGTCATTTCGAGCAGACAACTATATGCTACTAATCATTACCAATATCTTCCACTCATAATAATGCAAAAGAGTACAGGGAAGTCTATCGTAAAATAGGTGTTGAATCGTATTCTTCTGATAAAGCTTTATCGATATTCGTAGATGCGAAACTTACAAAATTTCAATGCAAGTTTATTAGAGGTACAGCTCAGGAAGACAATAGTGATCTCTACCTTAATTATGAAGCTATTACCGAGGCTAAGAGAAAGTGCTATCTTGAAAATGTGAACGTTGTTGGGTCTGTAGTAGAAGTGTTTTTAATAAGTTTATTTAATCACACCCTTCACGTTTATTTCAAACGTTGGAAGGAGTTATTGATGCACTAAATATTCAAGAAGTAAGTAATCTTCATATGATAACAAAGTGAAATTGCGATGGAAGCTCAGGTATGAGCGAATACAAAGATTCTCTGACGCCTACATTTTTCTGACTTTTCTCGTGCAATTAATATCTGGTGATCCCAATTCTACAAAAAAAAAATTGTGGCGGAACCCTTGTCTGTAATAAAATAAACAAATCATCGGCTGGGACCCTGTTTTCTGTACCTTTGTTACATATTTTTTGTTCATCAAATGACTTTTATCTTCTCAATGCCTTCCCATCATAAACAACTTTTATATAAAACATTTTTTTCATGTAGCGTACTATAGCGACTGTAAAAGCATTATTCCACGTAATTTGAACACGCATTATACATATTGACTAAACAACTACATAAATTCATTTGCTGTTGTATGCATAGAAACTGTTGTGACGTCGAAAACTTTAGTTATATCGCCGTATAATTTATTTTACCATTTAAAGTTTACACAACTAGCACATTGCTATAAAACTCGGCCGCACAAGCGGAATTCTCTCTCTTAGTAAATAGACAAACTACTTTATTAACAACAATACAGTAATTAACACAAATAATTAAACTGCTGTACCGCTCAAGTCACTGCATTACTTCCGTAATTACTCCCTTAACGGTAAGTGTCCGTCGATTAATCGTTAACTTTACATTTGATTAGATTAATTATGGTTCCCGTAATTACTTGCGTATCTCGCCGCTTCAAACTATGTTCCTTCTTTTACTAATGTTGACCTTTAGGTGCCACGGAAGTTAAAATGGCGAGCGTGAGTTTTGATTCTCTCCCAACATATCTTAATTTTTCCAGAAGAAAAAAGAAGAAGTCATTAGTTGGTCACGTACGAATGCTCTTACCTCCCATATTTAGAAGTTTATAACTTTCAACAACCTTTTAAACTCGATTTCTGATCAAAATATTAAAAATGTGGTAATGAGGGTTTCGGATTTTCTTAGAGAATACAATGACAGTTATAACAAGTCAAATAGGTAGCTTTTCTGTAGAACTCACTGATGTCCTACATTATGACAGTGGAGTTATGATACAAAGCTGGTTACTTCAATTTAATTTTATTTAATAGGACAACCTGGTATAGCTCAGAGATCAACAAACTGCTCCAAGGTCTTCGTTCGTTTTCCTAGGGTAGACCGAGGTAGTCGGGGTATTTTTCTTTTTCTTGTTGGGTGCTTCTTGGTGATACCAAGTCTCGATCTTAGTTCTTGTGTCCCTTGGCCAAACTGTGCAACGCATGCGGCCCATTTAACTAAAATCTTTGGCTATTAAGCCTAATTTTAAATACCTTAAACAACCTAAATTCAATATACAAATCAATATTTAAATTGTAAATTGTAAAACTATTTTTATCTGGAAAAATGTTGATGACCGGTCATAAAAGTTCATAAAGTTGCAAGGACAAGAAAATATCGTACCGCACATTTGCTTTTTGGGAATTGCACTTTCTGTGGAAGGTCAATTCCCTGTATTTCGTCAGAATATTTGAAGGGAATATCAGTCATTTCAGTATTTAAATGACTTGCGAAAGATAGGGAGTTTTACAGAATCCGAAGAAGAAAAAATAGTCAACAACAAAATAATTTTCACAGTTCAGGTCAAAAATTTACAAAAGGTTTAAGAATTACGAAATTTTCATAACTAACGCTCTTGTTTGCAAATATTTTCTTCTCTGTTATCTAAGCCCAAAATCATTATAAACTTCGTTAGGCAAGCGTTTTAGCCTATGAGAGCTCTCTTCGAGGATTTCCTTCAAAGGTTTCTATTGATGACATTTTTTATATCAAAATTAATAGAAAAGTTTCCGTTTATGTCTGTGTGTGCCCGAAAGAACAAATAGTGTTCTTTTATCAATGCTACCGGGAAAGAATGTTTTTGTAGGCGCTGAAAAAATATCTTTGTCGAAGACAGCATTCTTTGCTGGATACGTTGCATTTTCAGCCCGTCTTCTATCTGCCTAATGAGACGGAGCTCGAGTACACGTCACTCGTACACAATGACGAAAGAGGTAGTGAATACATAACGATACCCGGTTCTATATTCCGACAAAACACTCCTTTGGTAGTTCATGGCTATTTAAAATGCACAGTGCTTCGCAAATAAAGCACAACGCAAAGAGATTACCTCGCATATATTTGTTTCTAATTGAAAAACGGCCGGTATTATACGATTGCGGCGATTTTGTAACACACGACAAGCTTACGCTTTGTTTTGAAAAAATAAATGCTTGTAAGAAAGGCCGTACTAGCCATTGCTAACGTTGCTGGAAATGAATATTTTCATAATTCTAAATTAAATTATTTTGAAGTATGTAAGTACATAAAGTTCTGGTATTCAGGCTTTTCAGAGATAACACGACGTACTATTACCATCTTTGTTATTATTGACGCTACAACAGTTAAATTACCAAGATTACACTGTATTTTTCGCTGATTACAACGCTGTAGAGGAAAAAACAATTACGTATCGCATTTTTGACCCAACTTAGATTATTTATATTTTTTTAATGGAATATTTTATCTTTTAAATAAAACAAAATTCTGAGCAAAATATATTTATTATAGTATCCTCTTAAAATGAAAAAGAAAAGAGCTGCCATGAATTAACTATAGGGTCCTTATAGTCGTGGTAGCTTTGTAATGAAACCAGCAATGGAGATGAATCGAAGCATCCCATGGGCGTAGTTTCCTTCTCTAATTAAGATGGTGCAATAGAACAAAGTAACTGCACCCTGCACTTGCAAAAAATATATTTTTTACTGGAACATCATCACACAAACCTGTTGCCAATCTAGAGAAAAGGTCATTTTACGTAGGAAGTAATTCTTTCATATTTATAAAAATACACTAAAATAAATGCAAACTATTATTGCGTGTAATAAAGAGGATGCAATAACCAATACAAAACTTCTGATTAAATTAAGTTTACAGTAAGCACGTAAGTTTTGCAACGGAATACCATTCCTTTTGCATGTAGAATAGGTCGCGAACATGTCACATTTCTCTATGTGACTGTAGGACATTAGAACAAAATAAATAAATAACTACATAACTCATTGAATAAGTGAATAACAGAATGAACCAAGAACAGATAAGTAACCGATTAACAGTAAACATTAATGAATCATAATTATTCGGCCTAATGAATTCGGAAAATAATCCCACTATAAAATAAGATTTTTGAATCTGTCAACTTAATACGTCATCAATTCAAAAAAAGCACGTCTTATACTTTTATCCAACCAATGGCTTATTTCGTATTTGCCCTCATTAGCCACATTCTATAGGTAGTAAATTTGCCATAGCTCTTCTGTTTTTAGTTTACGAGCATACTATACAGCGTGTCACCCGTGCGTGTGCAGAAGGTAATTCCTTTCCTGATCATCTTAGAGATAAAGTATACAAGGTGTTCACTTTCCACTGAGCACGACACAGGTTCGGAGCATTCCCATTAAATGGAACATTCTATATATTGTTGCATTTTTGGATATCCCCTTCAATTCATGCCAACTTTCCTCAATATCCTCTATACGCATCTCTCTTGGTTTTTAAAATAATTCTGTAGATTCTGCCATCAACTTTGTCTCTGAGAGGATTCAACGATCGCTAGATACACAGCAATCCACCTCGGGTATATTTATAGACGTGGAGGAGGCCTTTCATAAGACCACCTTTTCGAAAGTTACTACGGCTCTAAGGAATCGTGGAGTTCCACAAATGTTGATAGGCTGGATTTGTAACATGCTTACCAAAGGAGTCAGACTGGCACCCGACAGCATCCGAGGTCTGGAAGTCAAGAGCACCACTACTGTAGAATCTAGTCATAAATACCCTGATCTGCCGACTGGACGCGGAGGGCTTCGACATGGTTGACGACGCTAACGACTTGGCGATATTGGTAGTCGGTAAATATGAAAGTATACTTCGTGAGGGTATGAAAATGGCACTAAGAAGTATTGGATTCTGGTGTAAGGACCACGAACTATCTGTCAATCCAGCCAAGGCGGAGGTGGTCCTATTCACAAGGAAAAGAGAGATAAGCAAGGTGAAAGTACCTTTGCTTATGAACGTATTGCTTAGTGCGTTAGCTCGATATAATAACATCCAAACAGTATCGCAAATTTTAGGACAAATATAACTCTGACTATAAATTGCTAAGTGAATCAACTTTGCGAAATTATTTATCACATGTGCGTGAAAGAATAGAGAATGTAATTCGGTGTGAAATGCACAGTAAATAATTGTGGTTGACCGTAGATGAATAATTGTCACCTCCATATGTAATAACCAGCACAAGACTGCAATCGTATATTCGTGGAACCATTCAAAACGTGATATTCGTCACTTTACAAAAGTTCGAAATTTCGGCAACCCAAGTGGTAATGTTTGTAGTTGATAGCGGATCAGCTACGCTTTACATCTTGTAGTCGAAACTGTTCACTACTGCTATCCAGATGTAAATGAACTAGTAACACAGACTAAAGCAATATTTGTCAAATCTCCCAAACGAATTCGGCAATTTCATTAACAGTGTCCCAATATCTCTTAAATTCTTACTTGAACAAAGCTACGCATTCCCCAGTTACTTACTTATAAGTCACTTTATATAATTCATTGAAAAAGTAGTTTGTGAGTGCTAGAAATTTTCTAAATATTCTAAAGTCTGAAATGTTACGTCTATTGGTCAATTTCCAAACGCGTCCAATCTGGGCAACATTGACATTGGAAGTGATGCAGTCAAAGAAAGCATGCTATTTTAGTTATTCATTACGTTCTTGGCGCAGTTCCTTAAGTATAAAACCTCTTACTTTCTGTGTCTATCAATGACGACTATTTTGAGGGATTTCCACAAACAAGCTCAATTCATAAAAATATGTTTTCTTTTATAACACTATTAATAGCAGTATTGCTGTTAGTATTAGCAAGTACTTACCCTATCAGCTTTTATCTGCTTTTATTACCCAGTATTTAAGATTCCATAAAATTTGATTGCAGAAAAGCCGTTTTACAGTTACTACTTGTCATTGGTATTAATCATTGCTACTTTGCACGCAATTATCTCCACACGTTTAACAAGTAGGAGTACAATAATATAATTAGACTATCCATACCATTATTCAACTAAATTGTCGTTCAATAGTTAAGCGAGGAGTAAATTCTTGGTTGTTATCTTAGAAACTACAAACAAGCTTCCGCACGTACACTGTAGATTTGCGTTATTGACCCGATCACAAGTTACATCTAGGGGCACCATGCGAAATTGACATATTGCACACAAAGCTTACGAACCCGTTACCAATTAGTGGAGCTTTTAGATTTATGAGCCACTAGACGTCAGGTTGCTGATCTACCAGCGCCTCAGTTCGCCGGACAATTGATCAATATCCGACTACATTAGTTAAATTGTCTGGGTAGTCTGAGAAAATAAAGAAATTAACTTGGCGTCAAAACTCGGTGTACTTTATAGGGATATTCAAACAAATGGTCAAATTATTATCCATAAGTAGTAACTTAATAAACGCCTAGCACATAAATGAACTTTTTCCCTTTTCAACATTCAGTAATCGACGTATTTAATTCAAACTACGACATTTTGAACTACACCAATTCACTTTATAATTTCGTAGTAGACAGTACTTTATGCGTATCGGTTGTCAATCAATTCTGATTTTTTTAGCTACATAAGCACCTAACACAGAAGAAAAAACTTCATAGGTGGGCAGTACCACATAAGGTCGCCACCACAATATTTTCTCTGTATCGGTGTTAATCAGCTTTGGTTGCCAGTATATATTTTATATTTAAATGTGACAAATACCAAATTAGATAGATAATTCCACATTACTCGAACTATTTGAGTCAAGTAAACCAGTTTCTTACAGATTTAAATGTACTTGCACCCATGCCGACGTCAGTTTTAATAATTTAACTTCAAGTATATGTATATTCCCTTTTTTTATAATTATGGTGCAATATGTACAGTAATGTTATAAACGAGGAGAAAAATTGATTTATTTAAATTAATTAATACGAATTAACTCCACTATTTATGTTTTAAAAGGATTAAATTTGAAAATAGAAAAGTAACCTCAATTTGTAACGTTTCAAGTATAAACGCGATGTTTATAGTTTACATACACGCGTATTTTGAAATTGCCAAGCTTGGCTTTCACTTCGTAATTATCGTTGATGTTAATCACTAGACATTTGTAAAAGGACACTTTGACAAATACATGTAGATATAGCGGCTATTTGACGCAAACTTAGAAAATTATAAACGTCCCTCGATTTCTTTGTTCGCGATAGCGATTGTTTTATCATGGCCAATTAGGATATACCTTTCAAATTTCAATTAACTTTTCCCATTCTCAAAATAGATTAAATTTAGGATAAACTGTCATGAAGGTTCTCCATTTTGGATATACGAACAGATATATGACACCACGAATAACCTTATACGAATATTACATTTTTATCACAGGACATGACCACTTCTTGACCAGAAAGATTTAATTTACAATATTAGAACAGAGATACAATTGAACTTATTCTTTAAGTTGTTGTAGGAAAATATTACATTAAAATTGAAGACTTAGGATATGCAGAAAATGTACAGAAGACAAATTATTTAGCCGTTCCCCCACTATCATCGTTGACTGGACTTGTAATAATCTTCTAACACCCCCGTTATCTAGGTAGTATACAAGTAGAACACAGAGGGAGTTTGGTGTTGAACGGGCGGACATAGATAATTGGCTGAAGGCACTATACGTAACGCCAATAACTGCTTTGACAGTACATATATTTGAAACAAATTAACAGGCAATTGCTTTCATTGGTCTCTTCATATTATAAACAATAGATAAACTAATTAATTATAGCGGCTCGGTGGTCCAGCGGTAAGAGGGCCTGCTCCTGATTGTAGCAGAGTTAAGTAGCGTTCACATAGGGTAGCGTGAAATTGGTGTAATGCGAAACTATACACACGTCAAACTTTATTACTATTTTCTGCGTTAATTTTTGCAGCAACTGCTACTAAACATACCATATACAAAAGCAACTGCATTACAAAAGCAACTGTTAATATCAACTGATAAATTTAGGTTAAGTTAAGCAAGCAATCCGTTAGTCTAAGTTGTCCAATTCTTACACTAATTTCGCGTTACCCTATGTGTTCGCGCCCTACTAAGCTCGGTGGCAGATTTCCGCCGGGTTCGATACAATCCCAAATCACCATTCGCATGCTGGGGAATAATCAAACGCGTCCCACCCTTTACGACGCGGAGGTGATAGTAATGAAGCCATACACACCCCAGTTACACACTAAAGGTTCCTGAGGTTGACAGTTTTCAAAGCCTATATACCTCGCTGGGCTGTTACCACACGTAAAAAACTAAGAGCAGTTGATGGAACAAAGAAAAGATCGTAATGAATGGTATTCCTATTTGACAAAATTGTTGACGATAAAGTTCAGGAAAGTGAAGACTGCTTCTACAATTTTCTTTTTTTTTGAAAAGTGAAAGCTTTTGCGATATTCCACTTTGCATTTGCTTTTCAATAAACGGAGAGTACCTATTGTAGAGTCTAAGTGCCGTAAATCGATATTTAGGGTTTTACATGTCAAAGGGTTTTATGTGCTTTAATTTGTAAGTGCCCCAACAATATTACTCTTTAAAGGATTTAGAGGATGTGCCAATGACGTAGTTTTATGTGTTTGTCTCATTTATTGGTTTATTAAAATTATGGAGGTTCACAGTAATAAAAGCCATAAAAGAAGCATAGAAGGTGTAATTCTGAAAAGGAGGAAATGAGGAACTGCCGGCATGGGATATACAACGTATTCGAGAGTAGCTCCAGCAAAAGCGCCACCAAATGCTGATAAATTTTTAAACTAGGTTATGTTTGCTGTCTATTAACGATTGTTTGCCATTGAAAATTGCAAGGCAGTCGTGTTGAATTAGAGGAACGAGGGCATTTATCTTATGAATTCTATCAAATAAAAGACCCGACAAAGCCTACCACTGGATTTAATTCAAATTGGCAGAATAAGTCGACGACGCTATGGTAACTATAATGATCCAGCACATAGTTGTTGTCAAATTACCGTTTATTATTCGATCTCTGATGGCAAACGAGAACACATTCTGGTTTGCCGTAATACTTTTGCAAGAATTTTTGATACCTTAGACTTCTTTGAGGCCTTGACCTGGCCATTAATCCATCAGTAGAATTGTCTTGTGGCCGACATGAGAAGCATACACCACGGTGGTCTACTACTAACTGTTTTGTAAGTTTGTCAGATTTCATGGCCATAATGTGCACATTTGGTGGACGGAATATTCGTTTGTTGTATTCTTGGCCCTAAACTGCCGCTAACCTTCAAACATACTGTGGAGGTAGCAACTTCCCCGATGCGGATATTGTAGGTTGAGTGGTATAGCCAGTGGTTGCTGCATCTAATTGAACTACAGCTTCCACCTTCGTGGATCCACGCTCAACCAATGTTCTACCGCTATATCTTTCTAAATTAAACCCTCTTTGGTCGGAATTGTAAATATTTTCTAACCCACATCCGGGTATTAAATTGTGCGTACTTCTGACAAATGGTAGGGCTTCTGGAGCAACATTTACGGCACCAGTCATTTGGCTTCTTGTACGGAACTTAACATTGTGGGAAACTATATTATGGTTCTATTTGAATTTCAAATCGCTAAGGGGATGCCTGGAAGTTGGGAACGTGGAATCCTGCTTGAGCGTTTAACGCCCACCTTCTTAAATCGAAGTCATGAATAATCATTCGACGGGTTGTAGCACTCGA
The DNA here is from genome assembly GCA_029618875.2 of Dynastes tityus. Taxonomy (NCBI): domain Eukaryota; kingdom Metazoa; phylum Arthropoda; class Insecta; order Coleoptera; family Scarabaeidae; genus Dynastes; species Dynastes tityus. The sequence goes on from JAROYD020000042.1 coordinate 118,490, forward strand.
ATTGGTCAAACACATATATGATTTGCTTAATTTCAAAATAAAAGCATCCGAGGCTACCGAATATAAATCTTTGAAAGCAAAATTAGAAGTTCATCGCAGGCAAGCAGAAAGAGTAAGAGAGCAACTAAGTACTGACACCATTCAATCACAGGGACCTACTGGAGATATATTAGTAATACCTATGGATCTAGTGTAAATGATATTTCTACCAACTCTTATTCAGAGTGATATATCTTATAGCCGGCAATTGTCAAATTTTAACAGTGCGATTATGCGTTTGTTGAATGAAAGTTTAGGAGGAAGAGGAGTTAACGAAATTGGATCGGCAATATTGAACCCACTTCTTGGCAACCTGTTTTTGCAAAACAGGTTCGGGCAAAATAAGAATCGTATGTTACTTATCGTTTTCATATATCTTGTGGGTATACACAAATTGACCATAAATTGACCATAAAGAAGGTGATTAAAGAATCAGATTATCAAAATCCTTTTACTGCGATGCACTTGGAAAGAACTGATTAGAAATTTGCATCAATTAGCTAATGATTTTGTAACAACGACGAAACTAAATGTATGCCAAGCGGTTTAGATTCAAGTGTTTAAGAATAACCCAACATCAATAAAAATAAGAGACTTTTAGTGAAGTTGCAAAATGGGAAACCACGGAAGGCAAAAAGTTCGGAAAGATGCATACTGATCAAACTTCACAGCTACATTGCAAAGCTGGAAGATGTAAAGGACATGTTAGATATATACCACCCAAGCACTAGGAATTTTATGAAAACCTGATTAAAGAGACTTCTAATCATCTCGATAGACAACAACCATGAGTCTGGAAACAACTGACATAAATGCTTCTAAATATTGCTCTTAAAGGCACATAGATCTTTTAACACAATTTGACTTTTAGTCTTAGCTATTAAGCATATACTAATGTTTCATTGGGTTGTTATTTTTATGCACTTAGTCATATGATATAGTATTTACAGAATAAATTCTTTATTTTAGTTATATTATATGATAAAAATTGTTTCATTTGAATATCTCCTTTCGCAACTTTTGATTGTTTAGAATTTACACTCGGTTTGACCAATAGTATTTGTATGTCAAGTTATTTCTTTTTATAGACTACCATCGAGTAAACACCTATTTAACAATTTGACACGTGGGCTTCCACAATCGTCAATAATACTATATTCTTGCTTTTCGTGTTGGAACCGCGTTGTTGTTGTAGCTTATCGCGATGTGTCGTCCTGAGACATTTAGAAGCCCCTGATATCTACCGGACTCCATGTTCATGCGGTGGAGGGTATATCGGTGAAACAATGCGATCAGTCAGCACTCATGTTACTCAGCACGAGCATTGTACGAGATTGTTGTGTGTAGTCGGGTCTGCACTGGCTGAGCACTGGAAATTGGCACCAAATCCAATTTAACTCAACACACAACTTATCTCGCAATCCTCAATATTATAGTAGAAAAATTGCGTGAATCAATACAGATTTTCAAACATCCCAACAATTTAAATCGCGAAGATGGCTATCCCTTACATCACAAGTGGAAATCACAACTGATTAAGCCTCCTAGCAACCGCCACGCTCCATTGACCCGCAACAAGCTGTATATAAACTACTCCTGCATCAATAGTCCACAGTCAATGTGCAATAACAGTTCTGAGGATGTCTCATAAGAGTGTGGACGAAACGTCGGGAAAAGCTACGACATAGACGCGATTCCAACCCGGAAAACAAGAGTATACCTATTTAACAACTTGGCAAGTTGTTCTTTGTTGCCAGTTAGTTTTCAAGACCGTTTCTTCTTATTTTGTTCTCCATAAATTATTATGGGTGCATTTATATTATCTGCAATGATATGCACTTGTAGTACTACAAATCATAGCTGATATACTAGGCGGAAATGGACTTTACGACATATGGACGATCACGCCTAATACTTTAGGATTATAACTAGTTATTTGCGTAAAGAAAATAAAGTCTATCTTGTTAATTCAGTTGCCTTTTATTGGCAGAAGCATTATCAAAAATAGGGGTTGCTATTTAAAGAAATTAACTTTCTACTAGTCAAATATGTGCAAGTTTGAATTGGATTTTCGTAACATTTTGCATAACACTCTTGACAATTATTTATAGCTAAACATAGCTATTCGTGTAATTTATAACAACTTTTACAGTTGTCAACATTTTCAGAAATAATTACTCAAAGTTGGTACATCCTATACCCCTGATATGCTGCTTTAGGAGAGCTATGCAAAAAATCTATAATACAAGACTGTTAAAATAATGAAGAATGTTATAAAATTGAGAAGATATTTTAATTACTTTCACAAATGCATAACAGGCCATTGTCCTGAATGACGCGGTATAATCAGGAAAAAAATCTGTTAACCTAAAAGATCACATATAGGCTGCTTATAGAAGTAAAAGCTAAAAGTACCATAGTATCAATCTTGGAATGGTCCTTCAATTGTTTTGGTAAAAGATGGCTTACGAGGAACGCTACCAGTTTGGTAATTTAAACTTCGTAGGACGTAAACTCTGGCTAAAATATAATGAAACATCTCGTACAAATGTACATATCAATCGCTCTCAAACGCGTTTAGTAATCGTTTTAAATCTGCGAAGTGACCTTCAGTGTTTAGGAAAGATACGTTCTACTTACATAAATCGATAAATATAGGATCTCCAATTGCGAAATTTCTTTAGTTTCGCGCAATTTGGTAATACAACCAAACGTCAATTTCGTTAGGATTTGCAAAAACGCAACTATGGAATAGCTGCAGCCGAGTGTAGGGTAACTTAGTTTATTTTCTCATTTTCTGGCAAACTTAATTTAAGCCACGAAGCCATGGTCGAGAACTACAGCTACGACTGCTTATGAAGTTCGCGCAACAGTTGTTACAGATGATAGATATATGAACTAAACTTGATATATCCTCGTCTTTTGTCATTCTATCTCACGCCACAGTGAATAAATCGATATTTACATGTAACCCTCTGCCAAGATGTTTCATTTGATTTTAATATATTCATAGCGGAATTATCTTTTGTAACAAAAGCCGAAGAGGGACTAATTGAAATAAATGATTAGAAATTTATAACCTGCATAATTATCCACTACCTGGAAAATGCCCCATTGTAATCCGTGACCAAGTTGTCCCGGTTGGAGACGGCCTGAAAGGAAATCCAATGGAGTGTTAATGAAATTTCCGGTAAATTGAACAGTAGCATTGGAGCTGTTTTTGTTTCAATCGGCTTAGTAATGCAGCAACTATACTGTTTGAATGGATACTAACAATACATGAAAAGCCATGAGCTAAAAATTGTACCTTCTTGTATTGTAAGTGTAACAGTCAGGGTTTAGGTCGCTACGAGCTAAGGTAACAGATGATATTTTTAAGCATTGACGATAATATAGTTACTGTATTGGTTCTCCTTGATTACTCTAAGGCCTTCGACACTCTAGATTACTCTACTCTCTTGGCTACTATGCATAATATCGGATTTACACCGGAGACAACAGATTTCTTCCACAGATACTTATCTAATCACTTCCAGCAGGTATATTATGATGATAACATCTCAACTTTGCAACTGGTTACGCCAGGCGTTGCACAGGCAGCAAACTGGGTCCTCTTATTTACACTATTTACACATCTACTATTATGAGATGTCTTAGATATTATCACATGTATGCTGATGATACGCAACTCTACTACTCCTTCTCAACGATTAATGTAAATGACGGTATTTTTTAAATCAATTCTGATCTGACCTCGCTTGTGGCTGAATCTGCTCGACATTCTTTATTTATTAATCGGGGAAAATCTTTCATCCTGGTGTTTGGTCGTGGGAGGACTAGGGCCGCTGTTCTAGACGACATTAAGATAACAATTAATAATGTTTATTTACCCCATTCTGAGAGTACCCGTAATTTGGGACTGATTTTGGATACAAGGTTACGTTTTAGCGAGCATGTATCTTGTAAGATATTGTGCGAGTCTCTTGTTCTCTCTCAAGCTTTTTTGTCTACCTATTTATTATCATTGCGTTGACAGTGTTGATAGGATGCGTTTACAGCGATTGCAGAATGCATGCCTTAGATTTATATATGTCTCGCCCAAGTTTTCGGGCAACAAGAAGGGTCCGAATTTCAAATCTATGGTTGAGATTATGCTGCAGAAGTACCAAAATTTAGGCTGTTCCATAAGTTTGAAGGTTCATTTTCTAAATTTACATTTGGACTACTTTCCTTAGAATCTAGGTGCTGTTAGTGAAGAGATGGATGAGAGATTCCATCAGTACGTCAAAAAAATGAAGAGGTGTTATCAAGGTAGATGGAATACTAAAATGATGGCGGACTACTGCTGGATGTTGCACCGAGATGAACCAAGAAGAGCACATGCGCGGAATAGCCTGAAACAAAGCATGACTGGTCCAAAGAGACGTCGACACAAAGAATAAAATCGTCAGTTTTTTTTTACATACTTCATCATTAAGAGCGGTTCAAGGCATAATGAACCTCATAAAAATTAAGTGTATATGTAATAAAATATAAATTTAGGCTAATTTTGTGGCGGTTTTCATTAAATTTTTAGGGGTCAATAGACCTCCTGCCCCCCTCATCAGACCCTTCAACTGCTTAGCTATAATAGTGCATAGAATATGCCAAAAAATGATACATTTTATAAGAGAAAAACTATTTTAAGTCTCATATTTCCGGTATTTTTCGACATATTACAAATTTTGAAAATTGTCATTTACAAAAAATTCTGACGTGATGAAAAAAAAAGTAGGGTCATTATCGGATTCAGCGCAAAAAAATACATAGGAATCAATCATCAACAGTTGAAAAACATGACACAACCAAAAAGATGCAGGCCTGTGTAATGATTAACCTAAGAACTGAGAAGTCGTTAATTTTGATTAATATTTTTCTAATCTTAATGAATGTAACTCGGCAGCAAAAGTAGTAACGTATCCCGTTTCAATTAATTATTGTAAAAAATAATAGGTTTTAAACATCACACGGTTTTGTTTATAAACCATACTCTAGCGAAACGGTTTCTAATTTCAATTGGTAGATGTGCTCGTGTTATAATAAGTAGGATTCGAACTCCTAGGCACTTTATACAATATTTTCGTTTTTGAAAAAATTTTAAGTATCCTATTCAGATATAGTTAGTACAATCTTAACGAGGGTAATTTATTTCCATTGTTGAAGTGTACTTACATTAATATAAGCAAGGCTTGTGCAGGTTAATTCATCAGTGTGAACTTCCTTATGATTAAATAGTCAGACATAAATCAAACTATTAAGTTCATAAGAGTTCATGAGGTTTTGGTGTATTTCAGCCTTCTCAGCTTCTGTGTGTTGTCAAGGAGTTGGATGGCTTCCACGTTGGTGTATTTCAGTAGCCAGGTTGTTATGTAGTTCTTCCTTGGTCACGTAGCGGTATGCGTTAGCACTTAAACGAAGGAACTTGTTTTGACTGCGTTGGGTGATCAGCTGATTAGATGGTTTCGTACAACCACACAGTTGTGCCCCGTAGGTCCAAATTGGGTTAACTATAGACTGATAAATCAATCTTTTGGAATTCAGGTTAAATTGGGAATATCTCGCAATTAGCCAGTACGTTTGTCTGATTTTGAGTTTGATTTGTTTGGCTTTTTGCCTAACATGATGCTTCTAATTTAGTCTACCGTCAAGATGAAGACCAAGATATTTGGTTGATTCTGCTTGTGGGATTTGACAACTCTCAAGAGATGTTTTTAGATTGTGGTCTACCCATCGCAGCGCAAAATAGACAAGAGCCGATTTCGAACTGTTTAATTCCATTTTCCAGTCCCTGGTCTATCTGTAGATTTTACCTACTGCAACTTCTAGTTTTTCAGTTGCCTTTGGCTGAGATGTATCGTTTGCCATAATGACAGTGTCATCAGCGAATGCTCCTATCACTGTTTCTTTTGATATAGGAATGTCTGCGGTATAGAGTAAGTAAAGGACTGGTCCTAGGACACTTCCTTAAGGAACTCCAGCCGAGATTGGATGGAACTTGAAGAAAGCTCCTTCATGGGATACTCTGAATTTTCTTGTAGAGAGGTAGCAATTGACAGTAGTTTTTCGGCAACGTTTTGCTCATCTTGTAGATAAGGCCTTGATGCCACATTCTGTCAAACGCCCGCCATTTCATTGAGAATAACAAACAATTTGTCTAGCAAAAGAATGAAGCTGACGTTTCAATCAACGTTGTCATAAAAATAACTACAATCCTGGATTTTAAAAACATTTTCATTAATTTATTTGGAATTATTAGTGCAAATATCGTACCCTATCAGATTACTATTTCCCAAACAATTACATACATTAATACAGGTAAAAGTTATTCAGTAGATTAAACTGGAATACAATAGTGTTAATTCTCATAACTAGCAAAGTAGATAGGCATAGCCGTGCAAACTTAGCAAGCCTTATCTATTATCATGCCTTTCTTAACTTGGTCTTCTAGGCGATGAATTTATAGGACTAGTATTCTCTCATGATTATCTAATGACAACTCACTCTTGCAAAGTAATCTGCTCACGATTGTGGATTGGTGAGACATACAAATTAAAGCAACTGCACTGGATAATTTTCTAGGAGGACATCGCCAACTCTGACATACTATTATGTTGGCAATTATCAATTAGCGAGAGTCTCTTCGCTGCGGGAACATGGCGTGATGTTCGACGTTTGTATGAATTCTGTTGGCCTCATTTCTTATACAGATCAACCAAACATTTCACGGATCAGATGTCCTTAAAACACTATACCACGCCTTTGCCTTAAGTAAACTGGAATACGCTAGCCTCATATGGAATCCCATCTATGTTGGTCATTCCTTTAGTCTTGATCGTCTGCGCCGAAAACTTTTGAAACTATTGCCATTCAAGTTTGATGGAGTTTACCTACCGTGGGGTGCCTGTCAAGATGGTTTATTTCGGCGACATGGAATGGAACTTTTGTCTCAGCGACACGTTAATCGACGCGCAAAATTGTTGTTGAACATTCTTCATAATAGGGTCGACTACGAATTTCTACTATCTCGCGTTTCATTCAATGTCCCTGGCTTACCGAACAGGCATCTTGCGACGTCCTTCATTCCAACTGCAGGCATAAATGTTCATTCGCATGCTCCAGTTTTGGCAATGTCCAGGAATGCTAATAAGATTTATGAAGATATCTTTGTGGGAAGCTAATTTATCTCTTTTCTCTCTCTATACCTGACGTTTCTTTTCTATTTTTGTTTATGATTTGTAGCTGAATTTATAGTATGTTAAATGTAGTGTCCTATAATTAATTGCTACCCGCGGGGCCAATAAATATATCATTATTATTACTAACTAGTCGAGTTTTTCCGGTTTTTTCCACTTAACCCCTTGTCACTAATATCAAAGCATGTGCATTCCAAGCCTTCAGAGAAGACAAGATGAACATGACGTAAGCCGTCTGTTTCCAGAATCCCTCGAAAACGTTTCTTTTAATGAAGATGTGTTTGGAAATATAAGGAGATTACGTCCAATATCCGCCAACTGATAACGCCTCAAAGCATTTCAATTATCGAAGAAATAGTGTCAGTAGATCGCTGTTAGAAAGTGAAGGAATTAGCAGTGATGTCTAACATTTCTGAAACAAGTATTCGCCCTGCTCTTCAATGTGAACGTCGGGTCGAATGTAGGCGTTCGTTTTCAAACATGTTTGGAGACGAGCCGAAACCGATTTTGTAGTCCATTGTCACAGAAGATGAAACGATGGTTCTGTATTATAATCCTCTATCCAAAAGGGAATCGATGGAATGGCGGCAACCCGATGAACCTCGTTCCAGAAAGCTGTAATACAACATTTTGAGGGAAAAACTTTAGATTAGGTATTTTTATAAGGGTATAGAATTATTAATTGATCGTTGTAATAAATGTATTGAAGTTCGGGGAGATTATATTGAAAAATAGAAATAAAAATTTTTTCTATGTCAGGCCAGGAATTTATGGCGTTTACTGCGTGTATTATGTTCGTATTTTCCAGCGCGGGCAAAAAAATTTCAGGATGGGCAACGTGTTTCTTTTTTGAGTCTTTTAGTCTATCCCAAGGTTTCCGTTTCAATCTCCGTTAGCAGTTCGTGTCACTATATCAGAAAAAAATTCAGAAACTACAAAATCATTTTCGGTCTTTTCTATTTCAAGAAAAAGTTGGTGTAATTTGTTGAAGCTATTATGTTTTTTCCCTTCTAATATTCAGTATTAGGAAAGTAAATCACCTTATTCAAAGATATTTATTTATGTGTTTTACTAGTATTAAAGTAAGCTTCGGTCAAACTTCACCTCTAGAGTTTTTAAATGTTTTATTCGAAGATTTTTCCGACGTTCTTCAAGGTCTTTTTTCGGGCTTCATTAGTAGTACGCATTACTGCGCTAAAGTTATTCTGAAAAACTATGCTATGCATCAAAAAAGCCCTCTTAGGACTAATTCAAAAAAACATTTGGTGTAATTTGGCATAACTGTCATGTTTTCTAATTTGTAGTACTAAGGAAACAAGACTATCTATTTCCTTTTACTATTAGCATCAACACAAGCGCGAGCTTCATTTCCTATCTTTTTATAAATAAAAAAATAAATAAATAACACCACGTCTCTTTCGAACGATAGTTTTAGTGAAGATGTGAAGATTACCTTTAGCTGCTCTTGGCAATCTGTGATTGGTTATTGATCGATTTATCCCTAGAAAAGAGGTAAAAACAATCTATTGTCAACGTATTTGCTCTAAACGCTAAGTTTGTTCTTTCTAATGGATGGCCCTCAATGATAAACTTCATCCTTTCCTTAATATGAAAAGGAAAATGTAATTTCCTTAATTCTAATTTCCTGTAGACCTTTATATGTATGCGCTTTTTATACATGCAGAGAAACGTTTACTTGTATCAAAGCAAAAATCCGCCCCAAGACAATTACTCTTTCAATTATTAACTGTTTTAAATCAAAAGAAATATTTTCTTAGCGTTTCTTTCTTCGCTTAAGAGAAGTATATATATACTTGTAATGAAGTAATTGTATTTCTTTGTTTAAGGCATTTGTTAATCTGATTCAAGAAAATCTTGCAGAAAATTTGAAGAAAGCGATTCTCAGTATAAGTAAATGGCCGTTATAACATAAAACAATACTTTCTTAAGAATAGTAAGTAGTTTTCTTAATTCCAGAAAGCGTTTAGGTATTGCTCATAAATCAATAGTTTCATTTTCTTAAAATAGTGCATTTTTTACTTAGAATTCTTGAAACGCATATTATTGATATATATTATACATATAACGCATATTATTAACTGCACCTAGCTTGTTTAAAACAGTACGGCATATCCGTACATAATGCAGTAAATTATTCACATTGCTTGTGATTTTAAAATGGCTAATGTAAAGGTTATCTACAGAATAATATTCAAACAAAAGTGAACTTAATGTGGAAGTACACATGAAAAAAGTGCCTAGAAACAATAACCAAGATAATGCTAATAAATAGCTCCTACAATATGAGAAGAGAAAATCCTTAAAGCGTCTTGCTCCTGGCCACATTGCTTCTACATCTCCCAGTTTGTGCCACTAATCTTCAAAAACAGCAACTGAAATATATCCTGGTGTCACCTAGTGCCAGTAGTTATAGTCATGCCATCCTAAATAGTAGCGACGGAACTGGATACGATACTTACCTATACAATGATTTACAATTTAACTATAGTTTATTTTTAATATATAATAAATAATAATTTAAAAGATTTTATTTCTTGATTTTAGCGGCTTTATCGTTAAATATATTGTAATTAGAGTTAATTAGAACTTATAATTTTAACTTTTCGACAATTTTTATTGTCTTCTTCAGAAATACATGTCCACAACTGTAACAAGTCAAATATATTGTCTTAAGTAATACGGTTTTTTGTTTGCTTTTTGTTTGATTGAACTTACAATATAACATTGTTAACTAACACAAACACTTTAAAAATTTAGTTTTCTTTTGTCAAATAAAACATTATAAAATATTCAATGCTACAATCTTGTGGTTATTTTGACTTATTTTTAAAAGGAATATTCTAGCCATCTTTGTTGGTTAACAGAAAGGCGAATGCGAATACTCCGATTCCAGCGAGGCGATACGCATTCAGAAATTTTTTTTATTTGTATATGTACAAATCTTTTATAAAATATTTTACTATCGTAAATTATTCACAAGGCTAAAAATTGAATGTAATAAATTTAATGCTTTGAACAATTAATTATTATAAAATAGGATAATAAATTTTAGATAGTCCTTCGATTTCTGTTTTGTCGTTAACTGAATTTTTATGTTTGTTGATTTGCATCATTTCTAGTATGCATCTTGCTTTATAATAGACCTCTTTATTAAGTACAGAGACATTTTCGAAATTGAAAGTATGTCCAGTATTTATTGTGTTTTTCTAAGGCGGTGATGTTGACGCCATTACAGTTGTTACATGGGATTTTATACACTACATTGGTTTGTTTATTTTTATGTATTTTATCTTTCATTTTAGAAGATGCAAACTCTAAATTATTGTAATTTTTATGTGCTACTTTAATATTGTGTGGCATTAAACCATATGACCACAAGATTGTAGCATTGAATATCTTATAATGTTTTATTTAACAAAACGAAAGTATATTTTTAAATGTTATATTGTAAGTTCAAACAAATAAAAAACAAACAAAAAACCGTATTACTTAAGACAATGTATTTGACTTGTTACAGTTGCAAACATGTATTTCTGATGAGGACAATAAAGATTGTCGAAACGTTAAAGTTATAAGTTTTAATGAACTCTAGCTACAATGTATTTAACGATAAAGCCCCTGAAATCGAGAAATAAAATCTTTTAAATTGTTAAACAAGGAACGGCTATATACTTATACAGTAATAAATAATAATTAAATAAATAAATAGATTCAACTCAGGAGGGAAGAATGTAGCTAAGCTGTGAAAAGTAGAAAGATAGCACTCAAATGAAGTTGTAAAATAGTTTTAAAATCGACATTAGGATAATCATTATTGGAAAGAACATACTATAATAACTGCTCTAATAGAACACACCCTTTCCATATAAATAATTTAATTTCCTTCAGTTTACCATTTATGTAAAATTTCGGGAGGTCCATCTGGAAGATATACCTAACCTTTCACTAAAACAAACAAGTCTCATGAAAAAGGTACTCCTCGCCAAAGTATTAGATGTGAATATTTAACAAGCCAATTTAGAGGAGATGCGATTCCATAAATTTGCAAACCCTTTTAATATCAATCGACCCTCGTTTTATGTGCACACAATGACATTGGCATATTATTTTGGCTCGCTAACACTTACGCACCATCCCTCGCATGTAATAGGGTTGAGCCGTTGATGATCAAACTTCAAAATAAACTTCTTGAAAAGTGTACCGGGTGATGTAGGTTGACTTTTTTGTTGTGGGAAGTATTTAGAAAGTTTGTAGGTATCTGAGTTATACGCAAGCAAATAATGGTCTGTAATTAACGTTTCTTAGTGGTTTCAAGTTATTATTTCAGCTCTAGAAATAATTTCATATAATTCAGTAAATATAGAACATCAAATAGTATAAACAGGAAAATAAATAAATTCAACCAATAGATTCAATCAAGTCAAATGAAGTGAGTGTACGAAAAAGGTACAGATGATACGACAATGGTTTCGAAATCAATTAGACAAGATGTTGCTAATCCGTTTAATGACTTCACAATACCTGTATCTGTATACTATAGCAATCGATATTACCGTCATTTTCACAAAGTAAAAATCGAAAGAATACCACTCACTATTGAAAAATAGATTTAATAAGGCCAGTTTTGTATTGAAATACTAGAGAGATTCGCTTTGTTGCAGTGAATCATTATTAACCTGGGCAAATATGCGGTAACAGCCAGAGGCGTGGCGAGCGCATACAAGTTTACACATAAAATAGAGGGTAAGAAATAAATTATAAAACGTGCTGAAATACTCGCCGTTTTAAAAGTCTTCCGTGAGTACGACGTGCGGAATAAATATTTTTTAATGCCGAAAACAACCGTTCGACATCTAGCGATGTTATATTTGCATATTTAAAATAATCTATCTCGTAATAAAACTGAATTGAAATTCAGTTTTGCTGCTGATGATGATAGCTTGGCTATCGAAACGTGCGTCCAGCATGAGTTAAGTATTGTGGTAAGGGTTTTAGTGAACTGTTTTAGTGTTCCAGTGCCACAGATTTAGAGTACCCGATTATCTTGCATACTTGAGTATAATTTTATGTTATGCAGCATTTGCCTCCCAATATTTTTTATTTGACGACTTTTTCGTTAAATTGCTCGGAAAAGGAATTATCTTCCTTCCACGCACTAGGTGGACAAGCTGTATATACGTAGTATTACGTTTTCCTGGTTTGAAGAGCAATGCCCCTTGTCGTTTGCGTCGGTGTATCTTTCTTGCGAAGAGGGAGGACCAATTGCTTTGCTTAGATGTATAAAATACTTGCTTATTTGTTCGATAGCTCAGTACCTCTCGAAATGAAACACAGTACGTATGTATAAAAAAAAATTATTAAAACAGTTCCCCTTGCTATTACATAAAAAAGTATATTAAAAAAATGTGAGGTTCCCCTCTCGTGATATATAAAAAATATGCACATACCTTAGTATTATATACATTTTATAATGCGGTTTCCTTACTTGTTTGTGTACATATTTTGTGGCCATATACCTATGTACATACATTTGTATAAATGTGTCTCAGTATATATTAAATCGCAACGTTTGTATGTCTTTCTTAAGTTCGCAACGTATATTTGTATGTACAAATATTAACGCACCTAACACGAGTGCGGGGCATTTTGTTACCTTAAATGTGTCTTCAGTATCGCAACGCTTATTTGTATATTAGTTCGCAACGTTTGTATTCATTATGCATTCTTGGGCCCACCACCATACCTTTGACGGAGCCCGAACGTCTGGTCGCGAGGTAGTAGCTGAATATAGCCGAAAACTACTACCCAGACCGTTCTATTTATAGTAAGTATTTGCCACGGCATCTTTCTTGTGTGTATGCTTTATCTCGCTACTACCTCCCTATAATAGCGGATTTTCCAAAGACCAAACATCGTGCAGGTCTGAGTGCTGCATTACGCACGGGCGAAGGAGCGACGGATGGCAATCGTGACACTTCGTACCCTACGTTCTCCGACGAAGTTCTGGTACACCGAGACAAGGACATGTATACGTGCGTTATGCTTGCCGGCGATGATTGTCTGTTTCATGCTCGACCGCGGTGGTTCTCTCTCTTTAGCGTGCGTCTTATCTCGAGGTTTGCAATACAATAGCGTACCGAAGTTACGATCGTTTGAATTAATACTGTTTTACATCAATTTTCTTGGTTATACACAAGTTTATAGGAAACAAAGCAAATGAAATGGTGAATATACAGGTAAGTAAAACAATAAATGATGGATTTCCAAAATAGAGTAAATACAGTAACGAATTTGTTAGCGTAAAAAACAACAATACGGGTTAAGAAGCTTTAACCCGTAGTGTTAGCAATAAAGTTAAATAAGTAGAGCAGAGGATCTATACTAAATTATAATAGTGAACCTTGCTCCTTACAATATATGCTGCCTCTGTCCTTCCCGCATTCGACATTAGCAGGACTACTATGTCCTCCTTCGTCTCGAGCAACTCCATACTGCCACCCTGTGACGACAGAGAAAGAAAGGGTGGTAAATGTTCTTTAAAACAACAAAATAAAACGAGACAAGACCGAATTTAAAAGTAAGGTAAAAATTGCCAAAACGTAAATTAAAAGAAAAGATGAAGCGAAAATGTTATTGAGGAAGTTAATTTGAATGCATGATAAACTGAAAACTAGTAAGAAAATTAGTTCAAAAATCTGTCCACGGAAAAGTAAACTTAACATACCTGTAAAGAAAAAGATAATATCTCATCGATGTTAAATTAAGAAGGAATAAAAAATAGGGGAGGAAAGGAGAAGAGTTTGGGAGTAACATGTGAGCTTGAAACTCTCAAAATAATAAAGGATAATAGTACAAAAAAAAGGGAAACCACGAAAGTCTAGTGAGGCAAGCACGACTCTACAACAGCTGGCTATCTTCTCCAAAATACATTCGAGAAAATAAAAGCAAATATCCACCTGTCGAGAAGCGGGAACCCAGAAAGGGAAAGGCAGCACTACAATATGTTCCAACTCGGTCACTGGTTTGCCCCAATACTTTATTAGAGTCAGCTGAGTCTCAAACTACCTGCAGGTACAAAGGAGGAAGCAAAAGGAAGGAAAGAAAACTAAGAAAAGCGATTGCATCTGAGTGATGCAACAACAAATTAAAGTAAAAGAAAAACATTTGATTTCGATAATTAATAGAATAGATCTAAAAAAATCGTTAGTAGTACGATACGGTAACTTTTATAACCTTGCCTTAGAAGTAAATATCCAAAAATCGGTAAAAGATAAATTCTAGCATTACGTGGCATGGCTTAACAAAATATCATTACGGTAAGACAGATGAAAAAAATTTGCAAAAGCGATATCGAAAATAGGGAAAATAAATACGGCAATAAAGGATCACAAAATTACAATATTAAAGCAAAGTGAGTGCGGCGTGAAGAAAAAGTGTTTTTGTATGCCGAAAACGAACGTTCTACATCTAGTGACGTTATATTTGCGTAAGTAAAATAATCTTTCAAATAACCTAACGGTTCTGTTGACGCACCTTCACAAATTTGTCTTAGTGTGCCAAAATCAGAGTCATTATCTAAAACACTTTCAAACCTTTCTAAAAGACAAACATTTCTTGCGTCTTCTATCGCGCATAGCTGTGCGTGAATATGTTGCACTATATGCAAAGATTCCACTAACGTAATTTTTATATCGCGTCCGCTAGTCCCACGTAATTGTTCTGAATAATTTCCAAATCTGTTTTAACTTGACTATCCTGAAATTTCAAGCGGCTTACCTTGACAGCCGCAGCTTCCTTTGGGTCGAATTCTAAAATCACGTTCTTTATATTCTCAAAATATTTAAGATAATAAAATGCAGCCTCTAACCATGTTTCCCAACGAGTAAGAATAGGTTGTGGTGGTTCAGGAATACCGGGGCATAGTCTATGAAATTCCCGAATATGTTTTGGGGATTTTACAAACACAGCTTTTGTATGTGCTATTAGAGCGTCTACCTCGGGATAACATTTTCTGATACTATCTGCTACGAGACTGAGAGTATGCATTTTGCATGTAATATGCAACAAGTTAACACAATATTTTTTAAGAAATCGACCTACAGCAAGCATGTTTACGCCACCATCACTCATAAACATCAACAGTTGATTTGTTGAAAGTTCAATCTTTTCCAATGTATTTAACACCAACATTGAAATTACTTCGGCAGTGCATTGTTGCATTCGTCTGGAAGCTAGTAAAATTGAGGGTGACGGTCGATGTGGTTCCATTGTGCGTACCATTACATTAACCACATAATGTTTTTTACGATCTGTTCTTTCGTCCACACATAACCACAGTTTTTTATCTTGCAATTCCGATTTAATTCTTTTCTCGACATGCTCACGAGCAGACGGCACAACTCTCTGTGATGTTCTCTCACTTGGTAACTTAAAGTCCGAATATACATTCCAAAACGAGACGTATGCTTTCTTCCTTAGTAAATGAAATGGTAAATTACATGCAATAAACACATAAATTAAATTTAAATTTGTCATAATCTCGTGTGGAATTTTTTTGAAACATGCCCTGCGCTATTTACGTGCCGTAGACAATCACTTTTCGACCAACACATTAAATCTATTTTACACACTACACATTGAATTTTAACGCCATCACACTTTAAATCAGGCATTTCTGCAATAAATTTTCTTATTGTGTCCAACTTTGGCCGTTTTCGCGACGTAGGAAACATTTTCAAAACACACCTAGAACTACGATGTAGTATACGACAGCGTAGATGCATACGCAACAGATCGGCTTTCGAGTCGCAGTTATACTGACGCTTATACCGTGTTTATTTTGTGTAAACTTTTGTGCGTCAGCCACTGGCTTTCAGCGCGGTTTGTGTTGCTTTACTTATAACATCGAATTTAGTCAGTCGGTTCTTTTCAAGCACGTTCATTCTGTGTTATCTTAAAACGTCTCCCGTTTCCAGTAGAGAAACCGCAACTGCTGTAAAATTGAATGTACTTAAAGGGATAGGTAAAGCAATGAAATATGTCTATTAAAGCTAAATTATCTCATATCCCCAATGGCTTTAGAAAATTAACAACTGAGTACGAAGCCGTTATACATTGGAAAAATCTTAATTACATTAATTCGTGGTTACAGATTTATTAGGTTGATTTGTTCTAACCCCGCAAGAATATTTCCATTATATTGCTATCGTATGTGATTTCAAAGTATTTAGGATTATTAGTAAATACATATATGCACATATACATTTCATTAAATCGACAATATTTGCAATTAATTAAAAACTAATCCATCAGATATTTATGAATCGCCAATGAGATAAATATTAACCAATGCAGCATAACGCATTTGCATGAACAATACACATATTCTAGCAGTTACTATTCAATAATTAACCATAACGCTATTACGTGCACACAAAATATATATCACTCTCCATTAGGGAGCTTTTGGATTTTTGAATATTCATGCTTCAGATTAACAATCGCGATGGAGAATTTGTTCGTAATTATGTCATTATCGCGTTAACGAAGCACGTAACATTTCATTCAAATGAACTCGAAATTCTAGTATGTATCAACGACTGCATACCAGTCATGTTCGTATATACATACATACACACATTTGCACAGATATGCATTTTTCTCTGCAAATGCATCAAACAATCCACACACGTTTTCTAAATGGAAAAAGGCAGTAGCGGTTCGCCAAAATATTTTTAACAGGAAGTCAGATGAGTTTCATATTTATACGTTTTTCAACAAATTCTTATTCTATTCGTTCGTACATATGAGGCGAAATGCTCATCCCCCTAGAACAAAATTTTGCATTCCCATTTGAATCACCTTTATGGGCCGTTACAGTCGGTACTTTCGCAATGGATCTTCAGTTCTTTCGTTCTTCTCTTAGAAATCTAGCTCTTCAATTTTTCTCTTCTTTTTCAATGGAAATAAGAAACAGAAAAGTTGGATATACGTTTGGGAAATTTTATTTAAAACTTGCAGATTGAATGTTGGGATTACTTTAGATTTATAGATTGTATTCCCTGCCTAGTGTCAATAATATCGGTATCCTCCTTTTCAGTTGTCAATCACAGATTGCTATCTGTTTTACAAATTTTAGTTCTAGGGAGAAGTTTCTTCGTTTTCCATTCTAATAATTAAATTATCTTTGGCTATATTTCTTGAAATTCTACTATTTCTGATACACATTTTAACTCTCCGTAGTATAGCAATTAGGAACCCTGTATCTGTATAATTGTAATAAGGTTCTGTACTTGAATTTTTGCAAATGTGGGATTCTTGTGCGTACTGCATCGAGACAGGTTCACACGAATGAAATTTGCCACCAAAAATAAACAGAAATTTTGTAATTTCTAAGCTAAAGTTCGTTCCAATAGCTGCCACCAGCGAGTGCTACAGCAGTGGTATTACATTCAGAGAAGTCGGACGCAACCGATATGCTGTCGTGTACCGTTAACATATGTATGTCTAAACGATTCAGTGCTCGGCTGCTGTTTGTGAACGAAGTTGTTTTTTTCGTTGTGACGGATTTTTCATTCTAACTGGGTAAGCGTTGCATATTATATAAGTTATTATTACTTATACGTGCTGGTCCTACGACGGCGCCGGTAATGTTGCAACTCTCGCGTCGATAGTTTTAGTGTCCCGCAGGGATCATATCCGAGACCATTACTTTTCAAACTATTGTCAAGTGATTAATGTAAAATTCTCCTCCAACAAACAACAGGGTAAATTCAGAGGTATTTCTAGCAGGGTTTCGTAAACTAAATATCTATCCTGAAGTTATTAAGTAGATCGTCAGTGAAATTTGTCATAATTATGTTGTCAGTTGTATTTTAGAGCATAGATTCCTCTAGTTTGAGTCATCTAATAGCGTCACTACATTCTCTCATGCTACGTCTAGAAATAACCTTATTCATCGAAATTCATCACAAGATTGGAGAGAAACAATCGCCGTCGCGAATAAGATAAAGAAGAAGAGGGACGCCAATAAATTCATTAATCCCGGTCAAGCTTTCTTCGAGTTAACTAGTATTTTGGAATTTAAAGTGTCCGATATTGAAATTAGAGAATAAATTCAAGGTAGAAGAGAAGGTTGGAGGTTAGAACAGGCATATTTCCTGTGAATGTCATAATGAACTTAAAGTTTATCTTGTTAAAATCAAGGTTAGTCTGCATTTTTTAAAATTTTAACATTCATTAATTTCCATTTATTGATATCAAAATTCATTAAAATTTGCCGAAAGAATATCAAAGAATACTCCCGAATCCCACAGAAGAGTTAAAAATTTAATTAATCTACAAAATTACAATTTTTTTAACAATTTCCCTGAGATAAAATATTTCACTATATAGTATATCAATGTTATATTTAAACCTATAGTCAGTTATGGATTTTGTCGAGCTGCAGGAGGACCTAGACAGATTGCATAAGCACTGCCCTGAAAATAAACTCTTAAATTTTAATAAATGCGGCGCACCATAAATATTCAAACTTCGATTTTCGTACGGTTTGAATGGGAATGCCCTAAGCGAAGTTTCTAAGATTAGGGATCTAGGTGTCATACTAGTTACTAAGTTAGTACTTATATAGTGACCATTGAATATATTGTCAGTAAATGCACCAAATTGCTTGGCTCTATTCTAAGAATTTAAAAACTTTTGTTCTTCTACGCGCCTCAGGTCTCTGTATTTTGTATGTATAAACTCAATTATGTCTTAGACTTCTGTCGTGTGGTGTCCTTATTATGCCATCTATATTAATAGGTTAGTGTCCGTTCAACGGAAGTTTATCAGATTTCTTTGTCTAAAGTCAGGTTGATAGTTATTTCATCTCATGTAAGTATTTTTGTGTTCTACTCTTGTGTAAGCGCAGGCTATTGTCGGACTATTTCTGCATAAATTGCTTAATAACAGAAGTTAACTGTCCAAACCTTATTTCTCTGATTTCCTTTTGTGTCCCTTCCCGTCATATGCAATTCCTTTTGGGAACTCACCCATTAACAGATATGTTATTGTTGTTCAAGGACATTTAAAATTCTAATTACCCGAAACTTATTTGACCAACTTTAATGAAGTTATAATAATTTTTTCCCTACAGATCCTCTCAAAGTTACTTTAGTATGTTACCCACGTGTGTATTCTTAATTTTCATAGTTACTTATGTTACAACGCTTTTAGGTTCATCCCGTTGTTGTAGACATGTAAATAAATAAATAAATCTAATTTATAGCATCATCACTTTGGCTTCAACTGATATCGCCTTTTTAGGAGTAGGTAAGTGATCGGGTCATTTGCGACCTATGATACCAGTTGAAGGTTAGAGACTTCTCTCTCATTGCAAAAACTAGCATGTTAAGTTGTATTTTATTATATAACTATTATATGGCGTCAATTCTAATTTAAGAGATACGATAAAGTAAGGTGCAGTTTGTATCCGCATGATCAAATTTATGGACGTATTTCAAAATTGTCGCTTCAGTTGTTTGGTACGTCGCGAGCCGCCACTGGAACGGGATGGTGTGATTCGCGAGTCTATGTGCATACATTCAGCTATGTGCTAGACGAAATTAAATGAAATTTTTTTGCACCGACGAATATAAATTTATATATACATATAAACTTGCAAATAAAACCATATCGAATAAAAATTGTTTTGCTGTTTCGATTTGACGCTACATGAAATTCATTTTGCGCTTAATAAAATGCAGCTCCAAAATGGATTTAATTTTTCGTCAAAAATTTTGTTAGGATTATCTATTTAAAGGTAGATGTTTGCCTCTGGTTATTATTATTGGAATATGACAGGCCAGAACTCCAAAATGCATTATTTTATATATTTCCCCTATTTCCTATTATACTTTTTTTAGGTCGTCCTAATGTTTTTTCTTGGCAAGTTTTATTAACTTACGAGTAACTCCGGCATACATATTTAATGCAATTAGAAGTGCATACACTATAAGCTTTGATTGAATATACTATGGATTGAATATAAGAGAGAAAAGTTGAAGCAAGGTGATCGGATGAAGATAGATACAGTTGATAGTAAGAGACAATTACGCGTTAGTCCTAATCGCGAAAATTTTGAAAAATGCCTAGTAGGTACTAAATACTTGCTCATGATGGTATAATTGTCGGATCATACACTTTTTTATGTTAGCTTCACATGACACGAATGCATAAACAATATAACACTATGAATGCTTGTTTATTGAACTTCGTTGTCAGCTAATTTATGACAGGGGAAGAGTGTATTTTTCCCGCGGACTTAGCAAAACTTATTCCTTCTTTGTCAATTCACCTTGCTTCACTAATTTTCCTTAGAGTAATAGAATAACACTCAATACACAGTATACATAATTAAAGATTATAGGTGAGTTCGGATATTCGTTCAGAGTAGATAACTCCAGTTACCCTACTCGCACTTTTTGATGTTTGGTAATATCGTAGAGTTACTCCAACCAAGTTCGAATGTGATACAGCATTGCTAGTGGGAGTACTTAGTGTTTGGTTGCAAGCTCCATCCCTGGTTGTGGGGTGTGAAGTGCATGAAAATAATTGAGGTTAGGAGTAGGGCTTGACAGATCCATTCCACACATCCTTTACTCTTGATCTACTCCAAACAAATATTGGAATGCAGCTTAGGTATGTTCAACTTAAAAACATTTGAAGGCATACCCTCTTGTTTTTTTCGTTTTATCACAAGTTATTGGTGAATCAAGTTTTATAAAGTTTGGAGCACGTTAAATCGTTCCGCATTGCATCAAAACGTGTTAGTATAGGTTGTGCTCATGAAGCCCCACGCATTAATCAATTAATGGTTTGTTTCCAATAGGACAAGACGTATTTTGTTTTATTCATTTAAGATAGGGCATTTATTAAAAAATCAAGAGGATACAAAAAGGTATAGAAGAGGAAACACTAATGGAATATCACGCTAGAGCATCTAAATTAAGGGAACCTTATTGAGGAGTTATTTGTTGTTTGGAAATTCCGAGGGGCGTATCCTCTAAATATGTTCAAGTTGTCACAATTAGTCCATTATTAAGTATTATCTACCAAGAAGGTGCCTCTCTTTCATTTAAGGTATTTTTAAAGGTGGCATCTTTCATTAGTTCCTTGATTTGGGACACTATAAATATTTCCTCTTTCATTTTAACCTCGCTTATTCTAGAAAATTTGTTTTTTAAATAAAAAAACCATTACGTTCATCGCTTTTATGAAGTTTTTCATTATCCTAATTTGATGTGAAGAGGTGGCAGCAGATTCTTTTCTGAATTAACGAAAGGTTCACAAATGACATTTTAAAACTAGGAGTAAGGCTAGTTTGTCTTGGCCATTTCTTCTTAATATAATGATTTTTTTTCTACTCTACTGTCTTGCACACATAGGAAACAGCAAGACTTCATGTACTCCAATTGCAAACCCAGTACCAGGACTACAACTTTTAAATTCGCACAAATTTGTAATTCAAATTTCTGGTACTCTGTTTTATCCAACACATTGTACAAAGTTTAAATAATCGTAGAGTATAGATATGCACTTCACAAACGACAGTGAGTAGTGCACAATTTAGGACATTCAACACCCCGAAATTACTCATTGTCGGGAAACCGCAAGTCGTCCCGTTCGTTACCATGTCCAGACTAATACACTA
This sequence comes from Dynastes tityus, assembly GCA_029618875.2. Lineage (NCBI taxonomy): Eukaryota > Metazoa > Arthropoda > Insecta > Coleoptera > Scarabaeidae > Dynastes > Dynastes tityus. Next base: position 140,477 of record JAROYD020000042.1, read on the forward strand.
TTGGGTAAATAAGGATGCATGGTTAAAGGAGTGTTGTTTTAAAGTGGTTTCGAAAATTATAGATTCGATGAATTAAATGTAAAGGGCAAGTTATGCTCATTTGGAGGTAAAACCTACAATTACGAAAAATGGTGGGCGATGGATAAGTTCTGATAGCATACTCAGATTCAGTAGGCAAAAAACATGGGGGTCAACGAGAACTTCCTATAACAAAATTCTTATATGTCAGTGTAACTACTATATACATTAGGATGGTATGAGAAGTAGCTATGTTTGGAGATAGATGGCGCTTTGTGCGAAAATCTACATTACTAACTACTACTCTTTAGTCGACGCCTGTCAAAATTTCGGAAAGATTCATCGAGTAGTGTTGTTTTGTGAGCCGTTGAAAATGAGCAATGTATTTGAAGAATCATGGAAGAAGAACAATACCGTTCAGTGAGTCGATTTCTTTTTTTTTATGGGAAAACGTGTGCGGAAATCAAAGAGAAGTTGGCTGCAGTTTATAAGGTCCATGCACCTTTGATGACTACCATCAGATTCTGATTTAATGAATTTAAGCGTGGCCGAACATCCGTCTTTGATAAGGAGGGGCCAAGTCGGCCCATTGAGGTGACTACGGACGATATGACCAATAGAGTTCATATCATGTTAGCAGACAGCCGCGTAAAGATTAGAGTGATTGCTAATATGGTAAACACCTCAACTGAACGTGTGCAAAACATCCTTCACGAAAAATTGAATATTAGAAGGCTATCGGCGAGGTAGGTGCCGCATCTGCTGACGATTGATCAAAAACGGAATCGTGAATAACTTCAAAGCAATGTTTGGATATGCTTAAGCGCAATACGAGAGAGTTTTTGAGGCGTTAGGTAGCTGTAGGTGAGACATGGATACATCACTACAGAAACCAAAGGTCAGTTGGCGAAATGGGGCTTTCCCAGTTATTAGCGCAACGTGTAGTGCGTTCTGCCAACTGCCTACATCCACTCGTCCAACACTGAAGTTCCTACGAACTCCTGCTCAGTATCCCCACTGAGCTTTTAAACCCTTGGATTTCCCTCTCCGTGACGCGGGACTTGTCTTCTGTCCATTTTCTTCATGTCCTAAATCTTCAACTTTGATTAAATATTTTCCTACAACAATTTAAAGTATAAATTCAGTCGTATCTCTGTCATGGTAAATTAAATATGTTTTGTGAAGAAGTTGTTGCCTCCGCCTCCGTTAGGAAAAGTCAATATTGTATAGTTATTGACAGTGCAAAATGTTTATGATCATAGAGTTAGACTTTAAAGAAATGGAGAATCTTTATGGCAGTTTGTGCTCTAAAATTAATCTATCTCTAGAATGAGAAAATTGGATTGAAATTTAATATTAAATTGTAATTCGAAAGGTAAATCCTAATTGGCCGTGGTCAAACAATCGCTATCGCGAGCAAGGGAGTGAGAGGACGCTTAAAATTATCTTAGTTTAATTCGAACTACTGGTGTCGTATCACATGTTTAACTAAGTGTCTTGTGAATCTAGGTTTCTGGTGCTTAAATTCAACGTTAATTACGAAGCGAGAGTTAAGTTTGGTAATTTAAAAACACGCGGGATTTTTGAGAACGCATAACCACAAAGTTTATATTTAAAACGTTACAATTTGAGGTTAGTTTTCTCTTTTCAAATTTAGTTCTTGCAAAACGTAAATATTCGGTGCTAATTTGTTTTTAAGTCGCCGAAAGAGTGTCTAGGGATACTCCCGAACCTACAGATCGTACAATTAATTAATTAATTTCGAATAATTTTTTTGTCTTCCCTATATAACATTACAGTACATTATTACCCCTGTTTCTTATAACCCCATCCTTCCACCCATTTATTATTTAAATTTAATATTCCTTATTTTGTTACATAACCTTATCCACTTCTTAGCCCAAGTTCATAAGTTGTATAGGATCTTGGGCTACAGAAAAATAAAGAGGTTCTGTATCAAAATAAGGAATATATTCGTATTCAAATAATAAATGAATGGCTATTTGGGCAGCCAATACGTTGTAGTACTTTATTTAATCGCGAATGTAATCGATGTACCATAAATATTACTTTCGATGACTAGACCAGTATAAATAACTTCCCTGTATTGTATTATCAAGGGCGCTCGGCTAAATTTACCAAAAGTGACAATAATAGACCTCTAATGAAGTGAAAGCAATTGTTACTCGATTTTGAACTGCCGTGTAATAAATCATTCTGGTCGACACGAGACGAATATATGTATGCCCATGTACCCTGCAAGTGTTAATGTCTCCAACATAATTTCTAGTAAAGCTTACGTGAATGATTAGTTGGCTACAACGCGGAGTTTATGATATGTGAAATTAAAAGCAATAATTCATATTTAACATTCTTTCCTGGTGCAACAAACGAAAACACGCTTCCAACTTTGATTAGCTCTTAAAAGTATTTTAAGTTGCTCTAACTTTAAATTATATCACAAATTTGTGCCCGAAAATACAGAAAACGACTCTGTTAAAGTAGAATGTTCTGTACGTTGTAAATCCTTGTCTTTGTCTTCGTCCTAAACATTTTGAAATATATATTAACGGTTTTTCTAAATCATTGCACGCATAAAAGGATCAAGTGCCTTATTGAATCTTAACAATAAGCCCAAAGTACATTGACTTCTGATACAGATTTGTTAGTGACCCCATTATGTGTTGAAATTTGTAAAAAAACATCTGTATCATAAACAAACAAGTACCCTAAAAATTTGTTGTATAAATTAAGATTTACCCCATGATCTTTAGGCTCCGCTCTTCTTGAAGACAATTTTCGAACAATAGTTTTGCAAGTTTTTTGAAAACTGGAGAAGAAGGCCATAAATTTCTGTCGATTATATTGCCAACTTTTCGCGTAATTTTCACGCAGCTTTTCCAATTCTCGAAATGACTTTTCTATTCCTCGTGACCTAGGAACTAGGATAAGATATTTAATGCAAATACTACGTTAAATAAGTGGAGCTGCAATCGATTACTATTCTCCCACTACAAAGTAAGATTGCGGGAAGTAGGAATATTGGCCAGGAATTATTTTAGGAAAATATATGGAAATTAAAATTATTTAAAAAATATTTTAGTATATAGAGGTGATAAATAACTAGCAGGTCAGGCACCTAAATCTTAACGTACACTTTTACGAGGCTATAATGCATATTTTGCTTTATCTAGATATGCTATCACAACGCATTTGTCACATACTGAATGCGTATTCAACAACAATTTGTGCCAAATCCAAGCATAAGAAACGTGGTCTTCTTAAATACGGTCAAATTTCTTTCTGTGTCCACCATATAGGAAATTCACATCTTTAACGCTTTTGTATAAGACTGGATACATATGTCTAATATTCTAAGTAAAGAATATATTTACATTAAAAGGCGAGCCTCACATTTGGATGCAAATCGGTGACGTTTGGTTACCACGACGGCAGTAAATAAAAGGTGCTGGCGTTGTCATTTTTAATCTGTTGACTCAAAAATTTCGAGCCAAAGTAGCACTTACAGTCTTTGGTCTTAGTTTTGTTCAGTTAGCGCGACAACAGCAAACAAAGCATAGTAACGATGACATCCTTAAACTATCAAGCCTAATAAAGAAGAGTGGGGTATGATCTACGTATTGGAAAATGGTGAAGGATATTGATATAAACGACAATGTTTAAAACCCAAAGCATGTGTCAGATTAAAGCTTTGATGCTACTGCTCCATTTCACTGATATAGAAATAAGAAAAAGCAATTCTGGTACCAATACCACTTAACGAAAGAAAACAAGGGAAGCAGTATTTCAGTAAAGGTTTTTATAAACTAATTCGAAGAATAAGTGACGAAAAGATAAGTTCATAATAAAAATCTAAGCTCTAAAGCAATAAGATGTTTAACGAAATTTAAGCACATTATGAACAATCCTAATAATTCTTATTGTAACTTTTATATACAACAATTAATACGTATTTGTCTACAATGGATATTCGAAATTCCTTCTATCTCGACACATTTTTACAATAGTTTGCAATACCTGCTTTCCACTTTTCTTATCATAATAACTGCTGCACACCGGAATGCTAGCATTATCCTTAACTTTATACATAAATCACATCTGTTAACCCTTATTTATGAAATTTAATTTGTAAGTACCTTGAAATTTTGATTTATCACTAAGAACGTCGACGTCAGTATGTTTTGTTTACGGCTATCAAGCTAGGTTAAACAATACTAACACTAGAAACCGTTTGGATGCAATATCCAATTGCAAGACACGCCTTTGACTATAAATGTCTCTTTTACTTTGGATATTAAAAATATACTGTTATATTTTACACCAGAGAATAAAAAATATTTTTTTCGAAATTGATTAATTAATTATGCGGCCTGAAGGTCCGAGAGTGTTCCTAAACAACTCTTTCGGCAATTTAAATTAAATTAGATATCAATTAATGAAATTTTACGAGTATTAAAACTTGAAAAGAGAAAACTAACCTGGAATTGTAACGATCCAATATAAACTCAATGTTTATACACATAAGGAAAGAAAATGTCTAGCTATACAAAAAAGCGTACATGCGAGAACGGCAAACGCGAATGGGTGATGCATCACAAGCGGAGTGGTTAGCGGCAGTCGAGGGATTACGGTTACCAATGTGGTTAGTTGCAAGGTAGACTGCATTATGTGCGGACGATCCTAGTAAGAATTTCTAAAGTATTTATTTTTCTTTTCTTTTATTTCATCAGAATCTGTTTTTATTTTCGTCTTTAGAATTTCGTCTAAGCTTCGTAGCAACAACAAAATAAATATGCGAAACTCTCATTTTCAGGCGACCATGACTTCAAACTATTAAGTGCGTTCTTTCACACAGTAGATCTACATGCCAACCTTGTTACAAGCGTACCAACATGCGACGACGCGACCTGCATCGAATCGATCGGATTCCACTGAAGCCCCTCCTCACTTTCTCGCCGTACAAACATAGATATAGCTGATTTTACATTTCCCAATGTGTTGGTTACCTAGTAAAACCCTGCACATTCTTAAAACACAAAACCTGACGTTTATTTCGTATTCATGGTACAATTTAAACGCTGAACATTTAGAAAATGGCAACACAGATAAACACGTGTTACCTGGATAAATATCTTGACTTAAAGTGAGAAACTAATTAGGGCCCCTCCATTCCTTTATTTTAATCGCGATAGTGATTGTTTAAACTCAGCTAATTTGGATAACTGTAACTTTGGAAATATAATTTGATAATACATTTACAATGAATACTCTTAGTTTTAAAGAATTGACATTTAACACCACCAACAACTACACAATATTAAAATTTACTGATCAACAGGACGACTACTTAACCAACGATATTTAATTTTAATAAAATGAGCAGAAGACAAGTTACTTTCCCTCATGTTCGTCGTTGACAGAACTTGAAATGATTTAGTACTCCCGCTCCAGCGATAGGAAGTCATAAAAGGACTTGGGGCTACCGAGAAAGAGTCAATAGCCGCCAGAGGGATTTTGACGTTGAACGAGTGGACATACTGAACTCACTATATGTGCCGCTAATGAGAGCTACGTTCGAAGTTGTAAATTATAACATTACAATACACTATTGTACAGAAATATTGGAAATATGAATTTCCTGTACGATGCAGTTAGACAAAATACATAGTACTATTAAAAAGAAAACAACGTTTCGGGTGTTTGAATTTGGCAAAATCTGGTGTTTAATGCTGAACATCCTATATATTTTGTAGGCCTTCCTATACTACATTTACAGTCCCTGGCCAAATTACTTGAAACACTCAATATCTTGTAGTCTCTTCATAATAAAATATAAACTATATATATTTATAAAATATATTGTAAAAGTATGTAACCTATGTAAATATTAAATAATTAATATTTAGTCATTAACCCATGATTTTTAATAACACCCTTAATTCTTCAGGGTATGCTTTCAATGCAAGATATGATTGCTTCTTTTATATCTTCATCGTTCTCCCATATCCTTTATATTCTTCATTAATATTTCATCTGCAGGGTTTTCCCTTTCATATATCTTACTTTGTAGTCGATTTCATACGTTCTCGATGGAATTGAGGTCCGGTGAATTTCCGGGCCAACGTAAAAGAGGTATGTGATTATCCTCAAAGAATTTCTTAACCTTTTTTGCCACATGGCAAGGAGCATTATCTTGCATAAATATACGCCCTGTCGGTATGCGGCGTCCTGGCTTAAAATACGGTAATAACGTGTTTTTTAACACATTTATGTACTGCTTTTGACGCATTGTACCTTCTACAAACTACAAAGGGCCGGGTCCGTCTCCACTAATCACTCCCCAAATCATTATCTGCGGAGGGTATTTTACAGTTCGAAGAACCGTGGACTCTGTGGGACGTTCGCCAGCACTAACACATAGAGCGAGCACTCGTCACTAAAGAAAACCTATTAAATAATGCAAACATTAATTCAGTAAAAATCATATCTCGTCTGTGAAATGTCGATATTCTCTTGCAAAGTTGAAACGAGCAGATTTCATTTTTTCTGTTAAACGCGGCTTTTTTACAGGTCTTCGGCCCATTAGGCGATTTTCGCGCAATCGGCCCCTGACAGTTGTGTTCAAATTCTTTATTCCTCTCTCTTGTAAATTTTTTTGAATCATTTTAATTGCAGCAAATCTATTGCTCAAAGCCTGATGAACAATTTCACGGTTAGACCTCTTCGAAGTTTTTCTTTTCCGACCGCACTTTGCCCGTCTTTGTGTCGCTGTGCTAGCCCTTTCGTTTAAGTTTCTAGCTAAACGCGATACAGAAGAAGGAGATACTTTCTGTAATTTTGCATTTCTCGTTGTGAATGTTTGTTTGATTGTAGAAGAGCTTGTATAGCGGCTTTTTGTTCACTTGTTAAATCTTTCCCGGGCGTTTTCTACAAAATACCCCAAATATTTCAATTTTTTTCAAATTCCAAATAATTAATTATTAGGAGAGAGATAGAATAACAATTGTACCTTTGAAATAACAATATATCAACACAAAACACTTAACGATACTCCACAACTTAGCTTCTATACGGTTATGACGAAATATTTTAAAAAATATCGATGCATTCTCTAAACTGTGAACTCGCTAAATGTAAGTTGATAACTGAAATATTTATATATATACGTACTTTACTCTTCTAAATATCATTTCTCTGGTATTTTTATTTATTGATACAATAATCTAGTCCCCCTATAAACGATCACTATAATTGGATGGGAATTTCCAGGTAAAAGGGTTGATTTATGACATGTTTCAAGTAATATGGCCAGGGACTGTAGATAGAGCCAAGTGTGTAATTTAACCATGTAAAATGTGTTTGCATTTCGGATGTTTTTAAAGAAAGTAAGAATGTCTGCATTTAGGCGAAGACAAAATTAGAAATATCTTGAGGTCTATTATGGATAGATGTATGAAGCTCAGATTATGCAAGTGGAGAGGATAAAAATGTAATAATATAAGAGTTTCTGAAATGTGTTTTACTACAAATGGCATAGAGAGTAACTGTACGTGTCCTACATTCAATACATTTTTTGCAAATGCTACTATGCTGTGTAAGATGGGACATATTAGTGTAGAAGTCCTCAAAAATATTTAATTTACCAGAGGCACATCAAAAATTAATATTGCATTTTGAATTAAAAGTACATACATACCTGCAAAGTAGGTGCCTGTCTTCTCCCTTATTGATCACTGTGTATATACGAGGACATTTTTTTAAAGATACTTTACAATGTCAATTATAGCATTGGAAAAGTTTAACCTCCCATCATTTACACAATTCCACAATAAATTGCAGAGGATTGGCACATCCAGCATGTGAATGGCGTTCATTACTCCAAAATGATGTCTAGGATATTGCAATACATTGTGGTATAATTACGTCAAGTAGTACTATTGCATTTGCGTTTTCTTTTTGTAGTAAATTCTAGTATATTGTACGTAGATTACACGTTAACTCTGTTGTGCTAAAATATTGCGCAGTTGTTAGCATTAAACTAAATTAGTGTATAGTGAGTGTGTACCTACATATGTAAGAAGTACCTACCTTACTTTAAAGAGTAGTAAAAACGCAGTAGCAGACTTTTATGAGGTATTGTACTGTCTTCTTGATAAATCAGTACCTAAAATTAACAAAACAAGCCGTAAGTCTTCACCGTGGTTTAACAGCCACATAAAAAGACCTGATTAAGGTAAAGAATACTTACCTGCGAAGATGGAGAACAACTTCATCTCTCAAGCGTATGAGGCGGTTGTTAAAACAAGAAATGAAAAAGGCACACGCTAGCTATCAAAGAAAAATGGAAAACAGCATCGCGAGTAGTACGACGAGAATCTCTGGTAAAATTACCTGGAAAAATTTAAAACTAGACAATCTCAATGATGTTGTGCAACCAATTTTCAAAGACCCTCCGATTACCTTCTCAAAATGTCCACCTAATAGAAGAGGCTATACTCTCAAATTACTTCCATATAAGATTTTTCAATGAAAATGATGTTTTAGACGGAATTCAACATCTGAAGTCCAAAAGAACGGCTGGTCATGACTCTGTACCGAGTTTTCTAATACCTAATATGCTAATTCTTTCACTGTACCACTCACTCGATTTTTTAACTTATCTGTTGAAACGAGAATTTCCAAAGTTATGGAAGATTGCCAGAATAATCTTAAAAAATGTAAGTAGAAAGCTATCGGCCGATTGGTATTTTATGGAACTTTGCAAAGGGTTTTGAGCACTTGATATACACCGGAGTCTCCAGATACGTCAAGCCCTTTTTATCACAATCTCAACATGGATTTTTTTCGGGTAGTGGATCTACCCGAAAAAAATCCATTACTAACTTAACGACTATTATGCAATTTTTAAGTGAAGCATTGGATAAGAGACAGCAAATCGACGTAATATATACAGACTTCTCCAAAGCTTCTGACATTATCGATCATACATTGCTAATTAAAAAACTTGGATACTTTGGATTTTCAAATGGCTTGATTCAGCTTCTGTCTTCGTACCTCAATGATAGGTCTCGCCCAAACAATTTCAAATTCACACCGATGTCCCTCAAAGTTCAAACTTGGGACCACTCTTATTTAACATCATCGTCAACGGTCTGTTATCCTCATTAGACTGTAGTGTGTTGGCATATGCCTTGAAAATCTATAGACAAATAACAAAATAATGAAGATGCAGATAATTTACAAAATAGTCTGGAAAGCATACATAAGTGGTGTACGAATAATGGTCTATTACTAAACATAAACAAATGTGCTGTTGTATCATACTCTAAGGTACGGAATCCTATACACAACAATTACTACATACACAACAATCTGGTATTACATAAATTAACCGTGAAAGACCTAGGAGTAATATTTGATGATCAACTTCTCTTTTCGGAACACATTTTATGCAGCGCAGGTTATAAACCCCTGGGGTATTTGTTGAGATCTTGTCGTTCGTTTACTACCACTGCTCCGCCAAAAACCTTGTCTAATGCATTAATAAGAAGTAAACTGGAATATGCATCGGTAGTGTGGTATCTGATTTTCACCTATTTAAACCTAACATTAGAAAAGATACAAAAACGTTTTCTAAAATACCTATCGAATAAATTAGATGGCACCTACCCCGCAAGAAACTCAGATTACAACCAGTTGTTACACAGGCACCACTTCATATCACTTTCTAATCGTAGAGAACGTTATAGTGCACGATTTCTTTATAATCTATTAAATAACCTAATGGATTCACCTCATCTATTAGCGCAATAACAGTGCCTGAGCATAACACCCGCTTGACTGATCTTGTACGTGTTCCTAGCTAGATAACAAACGCACTACTTAAGGGTCCTCTAACGCACATGACACGTAACCTTCACAAATACTATCCAGATCCTTTCCACTGATACTTTCTGAGTTTTTCCTTCACTCACTCTTTCCTTTTCCTTTTACCTATTCACTTTTTCTTGTTACCCATATATGCGATCCTAAAGTGTGACGCTTTAGGACCGCACTGTATGTATATTCAATAGTAGCCCTGTACTTTTGAAAATTCGATGTACCTATTATATTTGTTCTGTAATTCGTTTTTGACAATAAAGGTGTATTATTATTATTGTTATTAAAAATTTAAAATGGAGTACAAAGTACTACAAACTACGCCTGTAGCTCATTTTGCTATAAATTGTATCACAGATTGCTACAATTGTGTCAGATAGTACATACTTTTTCTTCGGTGTAATGTTATAGGAACTGAATTGATTTTATATTCTGAGCATTATTCGAGCTATCAGTTGATCTCTGTAGATTACCATGAATAATAAGAACCACGGCAAAAAATCAATGTTTATGTTGGAACTAACAGCGTTTGTTTTTGTTACAGAACGCCGACTTTGAAGCGATGATCAGGAAAGAGAAGGGAATCTCAATTATTCCACGTCAACGTAACCGAAGCAGCGAACAAAACGGGATTAAACGAGGAAACAATGACGGACGTCCAAGTAGGCTGTGTGCTGTGCGTGAGTAGATAGTGCGTGATAGAGTTGCGGGAGGGGCGGCGTGTGCGTTGTCATGTCGCTGCTGCCGACCGCGCGATAATGACGATGTTGGTCGGCATGAACACTATCGGGGGGTCACCGACGGCCGTGACGGCGACGTCGCTGGAGGCGGTGGCGACGTCTACTACTAGCACGCTGCTATTGCTCCTGCTACTGCTGACTGCTGCGCCCGTTATCACCGTAGAACTTGGTAAATACGATTATTAATTCACTCAGTACGATTATACTTATTATGTCGGAGAAATGGACAAAAAAAGGAAGAAATAAAATACAAATTAGCGACAGTAAAATCGATTATTCTCGTCATTGTATTCTTAAATGTAAGCGAGGGTTCGGCGGCGAAAATTAATTTGTATAATTTATTGTTATCGTTCAACGGCATCAAAAAGTGAAAAGTAATTACGTGGATTAATTAAGTACACAGTCGGTTATTACACTCAAGGGCGTTGCGCTTATCGAATTAAAATATTCACCCAAGTAATCATTGTCATTACTATTATCATTATAACTTTACGGTCTATACCAAGAAGACCCTTACAAAATACAGATTTCAACTAAATCGGCATGACACTATGAACGACAGAATTTAATTTCATTGAATACTTTTTTTAATACTTACAGAAATTTTTCACGAAGAAATATTTCATTTTACATCGTTTTTATAGACAATAGATCGTTGCAGCATTGTGATTATATCCCTTCCTTGAAATAAACCAGCATTTGTATTCGCAATCGGAAAAATTGTCTAAAACCGCAAGTCGCTTTGCTATAGATAGAGAAGATTTACCGTAAAATGTATATTTGTTACATTCATTCCCTAAAAATTCACTTCAAAATCTGAAAAATGTTCACCTGTATCACGACCTAAAAGGATTGCAAAAGAGTTCGTGAAAATATGTTAATAACTCACACCATTTTGATTAAAATAATTTTGCAATTACAGAAAGACTAAAAAAAAAAAAAACTAAAATTAAACATATTTTGCTATAGAAAGCTCATGATGATAGTAGATTGGTTAGTGTATCGGGCAGGTCCAGCTTCAAAATTGAAGTTTGATCATTAAAAATAGACAAATGTGCTAGAGATGGACCTTTAGAATGCTTAACAGTAGGTATAAATAAGGGCACATATCCACTGCTCAATAAAAGCTACATTCGGCGAGATAACGATCATTATGATGATTTCATTTGCTATAATTCAATGATATCTTCTTGTTCATTAATTCTTTGTAAAAAATTACTTAAAATCATGTGATCTATAGCTGAAAATGATGTTGCCGTATACAGGCTGTTTAGTTTCTCTGTAAAAATATTATCACATTTTTAGATTCCTTCATAGAAAAGGAAGCAAATTTGTACACTAGTATACACTGTATACTTAAAGTGGACGGTTTTTAAGATATTCGCTTTTCAAAGAAAAAAATGGCATTTGCAGTATTTTCTCAAAAATTTCATATTTCGCTTATTTGTCATTATTTTACAAGAATTTTTTGCTGTCGCTGTGACAATAATTCAGGTTCACTAATTTTTATTATACAACGTGTTCAGGAAGATAACATTAATTGGAGCATTTTCAAACAGTTGAAACTCGTTTTTTTTTTCAAACGAAACACCCCGTATATTCTTAGCTCATTTAATGCATATTTAAAATCTCTTGGATTCCTAACTTAAAGTCAATACTGTTTGCGTTATATTGTGTTTACTGTAAACCATAGATATTTTATAACATAAACTACGACTAATAATAAAGTAATAATCATATTAGACTTATTCAGTTAGAAACAAAATGTGTTATTGTGTTAACTAATTCTATAGCATTGAAATGTTTTTTTCAAGCCGGATGGAGCAGCGATAACACAAGCAAGATTATCTAACACAATTTACTAACAATAGTTAAATTCACAAAAACTTCTCAATAATTATAACAGTATCACTTCTAAAATCCAAAATAAACCTTGACTTTGACATATCTCCCTCTTGACATTTTTCCGTCCGTACACCTATGGTGACTCATCGATACACACATCACTGTTCAATAGCTTCGGCACACTGCCTCCTCTTTAAACCTGAACGTCTCGATCAATTTCTTTCTTTATGGTTGATCTCGTTGTAAACCCTCAGTCGGTCGACGTGTACCACCTTCATCTTAGAACGGGCGCTCCTCTGTATACGGTATACGACATCGTTGATCTGTTTAATGATAGTGTACGATCCTTCCCAAGGTGATTACAATTTGAGAGTGCGTCCTTTTCGGTGGAATGGGTTGTAGAGCCAAACGTTGTCATCATCTTGGAAAGCTAAGTCGGTTGTACCGAGTTTTCATCCTGTCACTTTCAAGTCGCATCTTCATCCTAACATGGTGATGGGTTTCTTCCAATCTTGTAGCTAGGTGGTCCACATACCCTACTGTTCTCTGGGCAGGCTCTTCTGGACTTCTAAACAGTAAGTCGGCCGGGAGACGTAACTCTCTTCCGAATAAAACATTGGAGTCCTGTTGGTCTTGACTATTCCCAGCCGTTTCTGTCCTGGTCTGAATGTATTTCCCTTTGCACTCCAAATCGGCAGAACATATTCGTCACCAGTGGTGGCTTCCTGGTTCGGGATGGCGTAGATTTCTGGCCATTTGGAAAAATAGTCCATAGCTACCAAAATATAACGGTTTCCGGATTGAGTGACCGGAAAAGATCCAGCAACATAGATGGCAATTCTCTCGAATGGTGCACCTACCGGATATTGTTTCATTGCTCCTCTGCTATGAGTCCTTGGTCCTTTACAGGCGGCGGACACTTCACAGCTGCGACACCATCTATCCACGTCAGCACGGATCTCACCCAATAGAAATGCTCTCGGACCTTGGCCAGGGTTTTGTTGATACCCAAGTGTCCCCCCGTAACACCGCCATGGTATTCACAATGCACAATTCATGCACCTTCGCTTTTGGTATTACAGTCTGCTTCACCTGATGTTTGCCATCAGCGCTTTTCCAAATTGGTTTTAGGACTCCATTATCCACTATTAAGGAATCCCACTATGCCCAGTAGCACTTTAGATCTGCGCTATTATTGGAGACTTCGTTCCATTGGGGCTGGGCGTGGTTGGCTTCCTTCAGTGTCAGAATGGTACCCAATTCATCATCTGCCAAACAACGCGCCATCCACAACCAAGCTTTGGGCTCCACATTGTAATAGAGATACAGTGATTGTATGCGAGGGAGCATGATAGAAGTTAGCCAGCCTCCGCCCCTTTGAGCTGGGTAATTTTAGTTTCCCTGGTCGTCATCCCCCTGGTTTCCCACAATTCCAACAAACCGGTTGGCGTCTTGTTCTCCCGCCACTGCTCGTCCCAGATCTGCCTACCTCCCCATCAGATTGGTTCTTTGTCAGTTATGTTATCAACTTTGTTAAAGCGTCAACAATGTCTTCCTGGGACTTTCCAGTTACTTCAGTTTGTCGTAGCCGTGCGCTTCCTATTGAAGCGCCTGCTTCATACTCCAGTGTATAAGCCAGAGCATCTGAAAGGTTCCTGTGCCGACCAAGGCGTAAAGTCTTTTGTGACAACTTTGACAATTATGTAAGTATATAAGCAAATGCCAAATATTTTCGTAAAATTTGGGCCGGTTGTAAGAAAAGTATAGTATGGCACTCGGATCGTAAGTGCTTTTGGGGTCTCTGATGTATGTAAACAACATCATCGACCCTTGTGTCATAAATAATTATTTAGTACTGTTTCATCATTACCAAAATTTAAATAAAAGAACTTTTTTCATCTCTGGAACACCTGAGATTTCTATGAACGTCATGAATAAGCAGCCTACCCTATTTACATTCATCAATATTTCATTACCGCACTTTGTACTTCAAATGCTGCATATATAGAACAAAACGCAATTGCTTCAAATATAAAATGTAGCAGTAGCATGGTAAGAAATGAGCATTATTAGTAGTAGAATCGTCGCTACAATTGAACATCATTGAAATATTACAAGGCTAAACAAATAGTTAAAATTTGCATAGTTTCGACTAGTCATTTTAATGTGAAATTGACCAACATATGCACGTGTATTAGTGGTTATTTTCTTTCATGAATGCACTTTTAAAAATAGTAAGAGCATTTTTTAAATTTAGAGACAAATGCTACACACTATTGTTTTATACGTTACACGCCTGGGCTCGTACTAATCTCTAATTTGTACAAAAACCTTAGAAGAAACTAACAATAAAATTTTTGGTTAACAACGTCGAAAGAAATTTGGACAACTCAATTGCAGTTACTTAACCAAATGAACTAAATCGCAAAATAATACTGGCAATGATTAAATATGATCCATTATCTAGGAAAGGTCCATAAGAAAAAAATTAAACTCCAAAAAGAAGTGTTCGGTATAGTGCAGAAAGTATAAGAAACCACCGGCTACCTGAAGTTTTAATGGGAGTTCTAGAACACTATACATTTAAATTTAATACTTTATTAAAGTGCGAGCACATAAACAGTTCTAACGATATCGTGTGGAGAGGGTATTTTTACAACCCTACTGACCAGACTAGCACATATTTATTACGAAGATCTAGTAAACAGTATTGCGTAAATATGTTGTTGACTCATATATACGATATCGCTCCGAAACTGCACATTATTGGCTCAGTTATACAGAATAATGTTAGTTATTGACTCGTTCCGAGCAATTTATTTCACTGCATGCTGGCAGTCGATTTCGTTGTAAATACCGTCAAGATTATATCACGAAATTTGGGTTATATGTGGTTAATGGTTCTCTTATATGTTAAACTTTCCGATTTTGTAATTCGAAATATCTTAAAAAGACTAAAGAATGTGGCTAAATTATATTGACAGGTAATTCGTTACCTGTGCACTGAAATTATGGAACGGTAAAGGACGCCAAGAATTTACGAGACTCAAGTTCTTCTATGGTTTAGACTTATTAGAGTCGTCTAACCAACACATTTTTTTAACAAACTTCAATCTACTAAATACCATATCTTCTCTGTTCAATTGTTATTACTTTATACATTAATTATACTGTTAATCATAGTAAATAAACCAGCTACAGCAGAACCTCTAGAATCCGAAAGTGCGACAATACGAACGTGCAATAACACGAATAAGTTTGAGTTAGAATTCTCATTTCATTAGTCCGACCAAAATTTCAATAATAGGAACAGTGTTAATAAAAATAAATTATTTAAATCATTTTCTGGTCCGGTGCATGTATGACCAATTGGAAACAACCGGCATCTTATTCTAAAGCCGTAGATTTGATGCTTGTGATTTATTGCTTTAACGGACTCTAGTGCTGCACGCTACAGAGATATGTACTTGATAGCCCCCTTTGTTTTGCTTAAGCTAATGACAAATGAACACCGTGATATTACGTCAACAACGTTTAACTCCATTGTGGAGTTATTGCTTTGTGTATCGCACCTCTTCTCTACAGAACTGCCGCGAAGTTACATATGCCTAAACAAACCAAATGAAATAGGCAAAATTTAGTGCTTTTCCCGACGTATTATGCATAGGCAAATGGGAGGTAAATACAAATTCTAAGAATGTAACTTTGAACGGCTTAAATGCTGTTATTGCACCACCTGCGATAATAACTACCTGGATACGCAAACAAACTGCTGAGGACCGTAATGACAAAATTTAAGTGAATTGAATAGAAATGGAATTATGATTTGCGATATGCGTAACTACCTGTTTGTACATTTAAATCTCATTTAATATGTAAATTCTTTAATTACTTGTAACATCGAATTGCTTACTATATAAATTTATACTGTTTGTAAAATATATATACATAAACGTATCATTATCTTATAGGGCCGTAATTTATAGTCAATACGGCTCCTAGATTCAATATGCATTGCCAGGTTATTATCGTCACAGAAGGTGCAATAAAAGTATTAAAGGGCTTATAAGTCTACAGTTATATTCTTATAATTTGAAATAAACTATACTTGGTATTTCAGCAATTGTCTTATTTAAGCACTCTGTTGTCAGAAGCAAACATGTGCATAGTGCACAAAGTAACAAAAAAATATCGAAATATTGATTAAAATGTATACAATGAACAAAACCTGAGTATAAAAGAATGAAAAATACTGTGCGCTTACCTAGATTCCCCTTGGCAAAGCAAGAAAGGCACCAAAATGGCAGAAACTTCATAAATCTCAAGGAAATCACATGATCACTCAGTCCTGGTTCAACAAATCCAAATTTTAGATCCCCTAGTAAATTAATCGGCAAACATGGTACAGTGTAACCACAGTTAGGTGTAAAATTAATTTATATGTGGTATACAGTCAAATGTAAAACCTTCAATAAAATAAAAATTACATATCGAAATATCTGGAGTTTTAATTACTAGAATATGGACTTGCTATAAACTGTGGTATTTGTCTAGCATATTATAAACTTTCTAAAGCAGTTACTGAACTGTCGCACATGCAATAGTAAAATTAAGTTCCCTTTTTTCATTCGTTGAATCAACCATAGCTCGCTGCGTAGGGAACCGAATAGCAAGGTAATTGCATTAATTATCAAAACGTGTGTGACGAGAAACTTGAAATTGCTCTGCGCTTTTTTAACATATTAAACAATAAATGTATATGGTAGCGGTTTACACTGAAGTGATTTATTCATCTAGAGGCATTAGTATCTCCTCTATGAAACTATCTGCATTAAAGTCTCCTAGGAGCAAAATCTACGAACCGGTGTTATAGTATTCTAATTCTGTTTATTAACGAGAACGGCGCAAAATATCCTATTTGCAGTCTATCCTAGATGGGATCTAGCTAATATTGTGCCTTTCTAACATGTATGATTCTCTGGAAGTCCTGAATTTAGTTTCACTTGTCGGCGCAATGAATTTATTACAGAGTGTCGTGTGCATATGTAAACCAGAGAATTCCTGCTTAATACTACTAAAGCTTACATAACACAAGGAAAGGTACCCAATCCGCACTTCCAGAATTTAACGAAACTTGGGTGGGACTATCTAAAATACCGGATTCCGTTTCGGCTGAGAGACTATTTTGGCGTGTGAAATCGGGTTTTGAATATTTCTGGATTTCTGCGTTTTTCGTCAATTATTTCCTATTCAATGTTCATAAAAATTATGGATACATATAGCCGTTTTGCATCTTTAAAGGGCTATCGAAATACACTAAACTCAATGCAAGAGGGGCTTAAAGGGCATGCCCACTGTCCACTCCCCTTATATCCAAAAGGCTGTGTATCTGATTTTGTGGTGTTTATATTCACCTTCTCACAACCATTCGAAGCAAACGTATGCATTTAGCATTTTGCATTTTGCATTTTTGCTTTAGCATTATCATTGACCTTACAAAATGACTATATGTAGTATTCAAACACTAAATAAGAGAACTGATAAGATATGAGTTCGAGTTTATTGTTTCCACATACTTATACATAAATCCATTACCATTACACATACCTATACGTTATTCTGTTGAACAATATTTTGATATGTATTTCACATTTTTATTTCATGTTTCTTATTGAATATTCGAAGGTGTGTTCACATAAGAGTATTGAAAATATCAAAATTGATTGTGTTGGAGTTATGTCAGGATATGTTGTGAGAAAAGAATAACTACAATGCTGAAACTAATATACTTATTATTTACTTAAGGTGTCAAACACGACGATGTTGCCCTCGCAATAACGGCAGACGCATCCATATAATGAAGGCAATAACGTACCTTCGAAATACAATAGTAGTGTCCGTTGGTGCCTGCATGTCGAAATAACACAAAGAGTCTCCGTTACCAATTCATTGTTACCTTTGATTTGAGTTTCTCTATCGGGAGAATACTATTCTTTAAACATTACGCTTACGTTAAAATCCCTACAATAGAATCTTGAACATTTAATAAAAGGAGGCTCACTGCAAACAGAATAATCACTGCTACTACCAGAAGCAACTTTGACGAGATGGTCGAAACAGTGGAGTATATTTTCTAGATAGCCGCTTTTAAACCCAATATATGCAAATAGATTTTGATACCTAAGTGCTGACAACTAGTTATGTATCAATGATTCTAATTCAATATTGTGGTTTCTTTGTCGAAGATCAACATCATACTTTTTAAGTGTTACAAGGTAGGAAAACTTTCCATATAACAAACGAACAAATAAATCTAGAGGTTGAATCCTGCCGGTTGTTTTTTCAGGGATTCTTGGTATATATATAAATATTAAAATATTACCTGAAATAAGCTTCGCTGAACTTAGGAACCAAACCCTTCCCCGATTTCCTATGAAACTATAAATAGCGGAAACATAGCGAATCTTCTGCTGATACCAGTGGAAGTATGGTGTAACTATGTCCTGTAGCAGAAACTGACTGCACAGCACTTTCAACTTTTCTTGCAAATACTACCGCTAACGTACGACCTGAGTGTCATTCTAAATTAAAGCCGCTTTCGTCGGTGCTAAATGTACTTTGCATTCATTTAATTTTAGTTTCACGTTTTCTACAAAGGCAGATGCTGAGGTTTTCAGTTGATTATCATCATTTCCATACGAGCGACTTACAAGTTTGGTTACTTTTCTTGAAACTATTCTGGGTGTGCTTTTGAAATGTAATATCCATTGATGAGAAGCTTTAAAATGATTTAACTGCACCTCTTCATTTGTCTCTAAGGCCTATCGTCGTAAATCCAAGTCATGAACAATTAAACGTGGATCTAAGGTACTTGCAAGCTCATTAAATACATACTCCGAAAATTTCAATAACCTATCTTCTCTTGCAGCACCTTTTTGTAATAACTCTTCCCATCTATATAATTGTCACTAGAATTTCATTTTTTAAGCTATTTTGTATACTTTATAATGCCAACCTTCGTTTCTCCCCGCTTTGCTAATATTTCACTGCTTTCTGCTTATATTATAAATAAATAAAACCACCTTCTGCATGGTTGGTACAGGTTTCTTCTAATTCTTCTTGTATCATCTCTTTCACTATTTCTGGGACCTGCTTGGGTGTCGCACTCTTTCTCGATAACCATATGTTATAATTAATAATTGTACAGTATTTAACGGATTTATGTATATCATATTGTAATTTTTTGACTGGTCTAGCAAATAAACAAATAGTGCTTATTTATATGACTATGCAAATGAAACTATGAGAGCAAATATATGAGAGCAAGCACATTATACGAATTTATTATTTTGTTTATCACTGGCTCGGATCAATCATCACTTCACTGTGTGTAGTATATGGCACGATCAGTAAAACTTAAAACATGTAATTGATGAGTAGTAAATGAATGTCAAAACTATTCTCTATTGTCTTAATTGCAGTAAAGATGTAGGTAGATGCATACTACGTCTTCAAATTTATGGCTATTTTATGGTATCGCTAGGACAAAAAAGCGTAGGCCCGTTTCGAATTGTATGCCCAAGTGAAGATACCAAGGAATATGGTGGTCGTTAGGAACTAACACGTGGTTGAAACTGTCGAGATGACAACCAAAGTTTTAGAAAACACCTAGCTCTTTTAGATTTCACTAATATTTCGCTTTTACTTTTAAAGCATCAGCAGCGTCATGGGAAAATAGATAGTCAAGCTCGTGAACATAAACATTCAAAGATGTACATGTTAGGTGTTTTGGTTGATAAATGATTCAGCTTTCACCGATGAATCATTCATCAGTGATGAAGCTTTAAAAATAAAAGCGAAATATTGGTCAAATTTAAGACTTACATTTTTCCTAAAACTCTCGTAGTCGTTCCCACAGTTTCAACCACAAGTGAATATAATCACTAAAAAATCAGATGCATACCCTTCTGTACATAGGGGTGGGGGTCACATCCATTAAGCCCCTATTGCATCAAATTTAGTATATTTCGATAGCTCTTTAAAAAAATTAACGCCTATATACGGCGTGCCCACTAAGAGTGTCAGGATATATAGTGAGAAAAGAATAACTACAATGCTAAAATTAATATAATTATTATTTACTTATGGTGATAAACGCGACGATGTTGGTCTCGCAATAGATAAACACGATCTTTGCATACTTTCGTAAGTTCCTGAAGGTATCTGGTTATTGCATCCTTGCGGAAATACCCAGGCAGACGCATCCATATAATGAAGGCAATAACGTACCCTCCAAATACAATAGTAGTGTCCGTTTGTGCCTGCATGTCGAAATAACACAAAGAGTGTCCGTGACCAATTCATTGTTACCTCTGACCTGAGTTTCTCTATCGGGGGAATACTATTCCTTAAACAATACGCTTACGTTAAAATCGCTACAGTTCGGCCATTCTGACATTTAGCCGTCTCGGCTATCTAATAAAGCAATTATCGCTGAATATTACAAATATAACAGCCGCTAAATACATATTTTGATCGAGATAATGCACACTATAATTAAGATAATACATACTATGGTTAAGATAATACATACTATAGTTAAGGCAAGTATCTATTTGTAGCACATATGGTTTCATTCGATCTGGGAAAAAATGCCAGTATAAGGAGTTTCTGTTATTTGAAACCCTTTTATATCATTAAATACGTATCTATCGTGGTCCAAGACTTTTGTTACAATATATGGACCTTTAAACTTAGGAATTAATTTTTTGTTTACACCAACTGTTGTGTCAACGTTCTTAATCATTACGTAATCTTCTACGCTGTGCACGTGTGCGGTTTTACGCTTTTTATTGTACACTCTTTCATTATTTTCTTGAATTTTCACAATATTTTCACTCGCAAATTGCTTCACTTCCTCTAAGTTACGATCACTATCTTGTTCCAGCATAAGTCGAATATTGTCGTTGATTTCTGGCAATTGTGCGACACTAAATAACAACTCGCTCGAACAAACCCTGTTGAATGCGACATTGTATTGTTCAGTGCGAATTCGATGCGGTCAATCACGCGGTCCCACTTGTTTGGTTCATCGGTGAGTTTAGCTATCATTGGCGTTATCGTCCGGTGGAAGCGCTCGACTTGGCCGTTTGCTCGCGGTGTGCCTACCGCAATTAAAACGTGCTCTACGGATTCTGCTGCAAGAAATTCTTTAAATGCGTCCGATGTAGATACTATCTAAATATTATCTAAAGCAGTTTAATATCTCTTCCCTCCTAATTGATCAATGTTATCCTCAATTAATTGTGTCGGATAGTTATCTTTGATCGTCAGCTTATTTAGTTCGCAATAGTCAACGCACAAACGAATCTCACCGATTTTCCTACGCGTTAAAACGATCGGACTCGCGTAGGGTGACTTACTCGGTCGAATTACATTCTTTTCGAGTAAGTTGTCCAATGAAACCCTAAGTTTTTGTTTGTCTACAAATGACAATCTTCACGGTCGAAGACTGATTGGTTGTTTTTGTTTTAGGCTAAGTGACATCTCAAATTCATTCTTAGGTGTACTATTCTCGAAGACTTTAAGGTAGAAATTTACATACGAGTCCTGAATCTTTTCAACAATTTTTGTATCTAATTTAGCGTTTATTTTTAAGCCTTCGTTAACCTTCACCGGCATATCAACATAATCAATGTTAAAAATTTGTTCTACAAAACTAAGATTGTCAGTTAAGCATCTACTAGTTCTAGTTTTTTTCAAAAATTCCGAATTTATCGCTTATTTTTGGATTGCGAACGAAATTGCGACCGATAATCGCTGCATACGACATGGTGTCTTCCGGTACCACGAAAAATTCTGAAGCTGCGCTAATCCCGTTAATGTCAACCTCCTTAGTAAAAGTGTTATCCGCTCTCAACTTTGAATTATTAAGTCCCACAAAATTACATTTTTTTGTCAATCGGCGCCTGAGCATGCAATAGAACATAACTTCCCTTTATTAAACTGATCGCGGAACCGAATCTAACACACATGGCGGTTACCGTGTGAGGTGGAAGAAGTTCTTCTTGCTGCTCAACAAGCGTCGACGGTCCCGGCGTTGACGAGGTCGGCGTAGATGTCCGGCGGCCCTGCGGACAATCGCTGATCCGGTGTGTCGTCGATCCACATCGGAATCAGGATCCCTTGTCTCGCCTTGGTTGGCTGCACTCCATAGACTTGTGCCCTGTCTCCGAGCAATTGTAGCTGCGGAATTTGAACTGTTTTCCTGGGTAACTTAGCTGGTTTCCCTTCGCTTATACACTCGCGCTCACTACACTTTTTTGGCAGTAACGCAATATTTCTATATGCCATTAACAATTTTTTTTTTCAAAACACATGGCAGAGGCTTGATTTTTCAAATGTAACTCACCAATTCCATCAATCAAGTAATCTACCGTATCTGCCTTTCGGATAGGCAATTTACTAGCTAATATTACTTTGTCGTGATAGTATTGTGTAAAGGATTTCGTATGCTTCCACGTTTTTCCTTCAAATTCTTGTTGAAGGGCCACTGCCGACGGTCGACGTAAGACATAATCTCCATCTGCTCCTACAGATCCGTGACACTTAAGGCAATATGTTCGGCTTTCGAATGAAACCAGCTGGTAGCTTGTCCCTTCAACTTCGTACGTATCAATAGCTTGGTAGCATTATCATCCAGACTATACGTGGCACACAACAGCTCCACTTGTTGCTTCCATTTCCAGAACGTGTTGTCAGTTCCGTCAAATTTACAAAGCATATCGCCAACAGTGCGCATGCTTATACTTGGCACTGAGGAACTGTGGACACTGTAGCTCCGTGAATTTCTGCTTCGTGGGCTGCTTGATGCACTTAATACGGCCTCCCGACAACAAATTTCAGCTTCTCGCTGAGCCAAATCTCAAATCTCTTTCTCTTTTAAGCATTTCAATTACCTCCAACATCAAGTCAATATGTACGGGTTCTCTTTGATTTATTTCAATGTTGCCTTGAGAAACGGTACCAATTTCTGTTGGAGGGTTCGCTGTTTGTGCAGCGGCAATAATGCTCCAAATGTTAGCGTCGAAATTTTCCAATTGTTGCAACAAATCACTTGTTACCTGGCGTGGGTAAATTCCTCTCCTGCAGGAATTCCCTCAATTTCGCGATGGTGTAGTCTTATGACATGGTAAGATTTCTCCTTCGATGTATAAAAAACAGACAATACGCAAAAATAATACGCCGGCTTTTCTGTCCACAATGTTACCACAAGTCGGAAAACTCTCACGCGTAGAAAGAAGAAACGTAGAAACCCCCGATTTTCAAACCCCGATTTCACCCTCCAAAACCGTTTCTCAGCCGAAACCGAAACCGGCATTTTATATAGTCCCATAAGGTCTACACATATGTACATACAAACGACCCAAGTTTCATTAAATTCTGGTAGTACGGGTTGGGACCTTTCCTTGTTAGATATAAATCTGCGCTGCACATCCAATCATGTGCGTTACCTACATGGGCACAACTTCTTTTTCATAGTACTGTAAAATAAACGTAGAAGGTATGAATGATGTACGAGGTGCATTCAAGTTATAACACCCGATTTTGGCGCAATCCTCACTCATTGCGTTCCAAAGGGCACTACGGTGACAGGTGCATCCTACGAAGATGTTTTGAAGAAGAAGCTCTTTCCTGCATTGGGTGAAAAACGGCCGGAAAAGACTGCACGTGTGCTCTTTCACCAAGACAACGCACCAGCGCATCGGGCGAACGTAACGCAGCAGTTTCTTCATGCAAACAACTTTGAAGTGATTTCTTATGCTCCCCACTCATCTGACCTGGCTCCTAGCGACGTTTGGGTGTTTCCAATGATGAAAGACACTATCCGTGGCCGCACTATTGCATCAGCGATTCTCCAGTGGTTAAAACAGACTCCTAAAGAAGCGTTCGCACCGGCTATGGAATCATGGCGTCGACGTTGTGAAAAATGTGTACGGCTACAGGGAGATTACGTCAAGAAGTGACACACGTTTCATAGTTTTCGTATGATTAGTTAGTGAGAAAAAAAATCGTACAGTTCATTTACTTGGTCTTGAGCGTTCGTATTGTCGTAATGTACACACAGTGTTGTAATTCGTATATGTGAAATGAAAATGAAACCTTTGTTTTACATAGCCTTTTATACCAGCTTTCCTTAATTAAATTAATTCAGCAATTTAATTACTTCAATCTCTCTCATTGTGTTGCAGTTAAATGGAGCGAAACACTGTTTTAGGATCTGTTAGCTATGTATGTACTCAGTATGCATCTACAAAGTGTATGCAAGTGAAGTTCTTTAGTCGAGATAGAGCGATTGCACAAATCCCAATTGTAGTACTATTGCTTTGATATCAATTCATCAAGTAGCTAACAATAACTGCAACCTGATAAATGTAGAGAATGTCACTCTAATGAGCTTGTCACATGCAGCGTGTACGTCTAATGCGTGGTTGGAATTACATCCCTGGTAAATTAAAAAACCGAACACTTTTAAAATAAAACCTATTCAAGGACGAGTTCTGCACAATATTAAATTATATTTAATTACATTATAATACATATTAATATGTTTATTAATGATCTGCTGGTTTCGCTTCCCTGCTGTTCTTTAGCATAGGCCGTGTAGTATTATTTGTTTTACTAAGAAACAGAATCCAATTTACTTGGTTTACTCGGTTTACTCCGTCGATGAGGTTCCCATCGCTCGTAATTTTGCTATCAAGGATTTAGGCGTCATCTTTGACCGCCAACTGAGTTTTGCCCAAAACATTCGCGATGTATGTATATCTGTTTCCAAGCGCTACCTACGAAATACACAAGGCCTGAGCGCTTCGCGTCAGCAGGATACGACGTATTTTGAAGTTGGTCGCCGATCATTCACACGTTCAGATCGTTTCTTGCGTTTTGAATTGGTTTTTCCAAATTATATTGGTTCTATTTGTTGGTGATACCTGTAATGTTTTTCTAGTGTTGTATAAGCCATAAAACCTTTGCTGCAACGATAAAAACGAGGTAACCTAACCTAACATGATGTCGGCTGTTTTGTATGTTTTGCTTGTGAGTTACACTTTGCAAAAGGAGATATCATTTATATTTCAACAGTTGCAGATTCAAGGACCGATGAAACTATAACTGTAAGTTTAAAAAATTCCCCGCTCAAAAGAATGCTATTCCAACTCAATTCCCTAACTGTCCGTTGTATTTGACAAAAAAACGTGAAGATTTTATTGTTCAAATAGTTATAGTATATCCTTACTATATATTTAACAAAATTATTTTTGAACACAAAGAGATGTTTTCAAATGTGTTAAACGTTCTGTTTTAATACAATATATTTCAAATTATATCACCGAACATAGCCATTTGGATGCTGATATATGTACATGTCATATGCACAGCAGTGAACGTATTGCAACAATTATAATAACTTGTTCTACAAATACCCTACTAAAAAATGATTATGGGAAAAGTAATGATAGATTAGGTAAAACACCACATAATAGGAAAGGTAAATTAGGTAAAATCCCACATAATAGGAAATTAAAGAACATGGTTAAATAGCATCTGTGTAAATTTTCTCGTGAAATTGAACATTTCGAATAAAATTGCAATTACTGTATCATTTCAACCTTAGTTTCGTTTAAATACATGTACAATTACAAATAATAATAATTAGTCGATTAAATATCAACCACAAATACATTCTTCACGAAAACGGTGCGGGGTTACGTGTTTGGTTTTTGCTTTGGAACTTCGTTTTTCCAAAATAAAATCGAATGGGATGCGAAGAAGGGCTCAATTGAGGACTGGCATCCTCTTTAAACCGGCCCTTCAAAACTTAAAAAAGAAATGCAAAAAAACGATTTTTTACCGCTTAGGCTAATATCGTGCATGGCGATACGTCACTAACCCAGCGTGACGTCGTTGAAGAACGCTCAAGCCTTGTTATAGCGTAGGTGACGTTCCAAGCCACTTAGTTTCCTCATGGACATATCCAAAGAATTTTCGGATCCGTTAGCATTAAAATCAGTATTATATAGAGATATGATTGACATCGATTGGACTTTTTTGGATTCTTGCACGGATGTTGATGTCTATATCTTATTTCTACGATGAATGTCAGAAGAATCGAATCTCCTGGATGTATGTTCCCGCCTTGATACACACCGTATATTAAGAAACTACTACATCTGCAATATTACTACTTCAGGAATTGGAAGAGAAGTGGGTCCTCCTTTTGCCGCAATGAATATAATAGATAGCGCTCCACTGCAAAACGTGAAATGCGAAATAGCGTATTGCTTATAAAAGCTATCAATCTGCAATGCAATCTAAAGTTATTAGCGACCCGCAGTTGTTCTGGAAATACGTTGCAGATAGGAGAAATATTACTAGAATTCCCAGCTGCATGTCAAGTAACAATCGAGAATTTACGAATCTACAAGACATTGTTGATATCTTTGCAAAAGTTTTGTCAAATTACTTCCATTGCTACACCTAGTGTCTTTGTAAAGGATTGTGCAATAGTATTGTGTGGGCCGTTAACAATCATCTTTAATTTGATCATAAGAACTTGCTTGATTCCTGAAATATGGAAAATTAGTAGAACCACGCTTGGTTTTAAAAAGGGACACAAATCTCACATACAGAATTATCGATCAATTAATGTAGTTTGCAACTCCTCCAAGGTATTTGAGAGCACGTTGTATAATCAATTGCTCAACAAATGTAAACTTCAGGTTTCTGTGCAGCAGCAAGGTTTTCATAGTGATCGATCTACTACGATTACTCCAGTAGAAATTACACAATATATTAGCGAGGCTATTGACACTAGGAACCAAGTTCACGTCATTTACACCGATTTCACAAACGCCTTCAACTCTATAATCATTTCATACTTATATCTAAATTAGATGTATTCGGTTTCTCTAGCAATAGATGGTACGTTCCTTACAACGGATACAATTCAAGGCATTACACACCATCTTCTGGCATAGCACAGGGAACAAATCTCGGTCCATTCTTATTCAATATTTGCATTAATGATCTACTTAAAGCTTTAAACTGTAGAGCTCTGGCATATGCAGATGATCTCAAAATTTTTACATGGGTAGTGACACTAGATGATTGCAGGGAATTGCTAGAGAACCTCCAGAACATAGAGAGCTGATGCGAACGTAATAGAATTGATATAAGATTAAGTAAAAGGTGTACTACTCACAAAGATTCTTTAATATAAAATCACAAAGCTACCGGTTTCGGGCAATCGCCCATCCTCAGGCTAGCTAGAAGGTACCAGAAAACAAATTACACATTATATAAATTTTATCTTAAGTTTTTGTAAAATTATTATAAAAATTGTATTTTAATTTTGTTATATTCGTTTTAATTTAATGTATATATGTAAATAGTTAAAAGTCTAGATAAAGTTTTAGTATCTTTTTTTGTATATAATAATTAATTATGTTAAATATTAGTAATACTTACAATTTATTTAGTAACAGTAGAATTTGCTTTAATAAGTAGTACACTGTACTGGATTATCATAATAAAATGCAAGATGTAAGAAATGATTAAAGTTATTGTAAATGGGACTAACACAGACACAATCGTCAATGTAATAGAATATAAGAAATATAACTTTTTTTATTAATATAAAATTTAAAAGTAAAAATTGTTTTTATTAGTGACCTCTATTAGTGGTATTCCCATGTACAGAAATGGAAGAACATCTATGGCGGAAAACTCTAATCAAATGATATCTGGAAAATGGGGGTGGACTCAAATTGCAATTGCATGTCTAGACAATTGTTTGGGTTATTATGTTGCTCACTCATATTCTCAAGAGACCCGAGATTATTGAAGAAACTACCCTTATTGGCTACATGTAAAATGGCAAAGTTATTGCCTATCGTAAAGTAATGATTATCAACTAAGTGTTGGGCAAAGTGTGAAATAAAATTAGTCTAAACATTTGTAAATGTGCGATAATGAGCTACTCGAGAACTGCAATATCTATTAGTTTCTTCTACGCAATAAATGAAATCCTAAAACCTCAAGTGCAAGTATTTAGAAACTTGGGTATTTTGTTCGACTTTTCATTACGTTTCAGGCCATATTCGTGATACGCCACAGTTTTAAAGTCTCTGCGTTATGCCTTTGTCAGAAATAAATTGGAATAGGCTAGCGTTGTATGGTATCCACACTATCTGCACCTTCAGCTTTCCGTAGAACGTGCGCAGAGACGATTTCCAAAGTATTTCTCATTTAAGTGTGATGTCTTTTACCCAGAGAGAAATATAGGCTACAACAATCTCTTGGATCGACATTCATTGGATTCATTTAGCAGCAGAAGAGAGAAACAAAGTGCGAAATTTATAGTGCAACGACAATAAAGTTGATTCTCTCCCTTTGCTAACCCACATAAATTTTGTAGTGCCGACACATTTAATGGGATCTTTCGACACCTTCCCAATTCCTAGGGCAAAAACCAACACGTTAGTGAAGGCTCCTCTGTACCACATTGCAATCAATTGCAATACATTTTACGCAGATACATTTCTCTCATTATTATTATTATTATCAGTCCCACTCCGACCTTAATAGATCTACCGTAACAAAATGCCCTTATGTGTGTTAGAATATTTGGAGGCTCTTAATAAACCTTAGTACTACTCTAGGGTCTACTTCCTTCAGTTCAGTATGTGCAAAAAATGGCGTACTGAAACGTTGGTATCGTATGCGACCAATGGCAACACATTTACATAGGATGTATTCTGCCGTCTCCAGATCTTCGTGGCATAGACGACAGATTTGACCTTCAGATTTTCCTAGTTTAAATAAGTGATATTTTAGGGCTACATGGCATGTCAGATATCTAGCCGGTAATCTAAGATCCCCTTTGCTGAACGATAGCACTGTTTTTGCTGTCTTTGGCGAACTTGATATGAATGCTTTCGTCTGTTTTTGTCCTGGAACACTTTCTCAGTACGAGGTCCTTTGATTGTTCTCCCATGTCTTAATTGCATGTTTTATGTGTCTCTTTTAGAGACCACAGAAGGGATTAGGACCAATGAAAAGCATGTTCGCTGCTTCTTTCGCCAGTTTATCTGCCTTTTCATTTCCTTTGATCCCTTGGTGGCTTGGGACCCACCGCAAAGTAACGTGCTTATTGCGCCCCAATTGCCTTATATTGTGTACACATTCGTGTATCTGAGCAATTCGTATATGTAGGTCTTAATAGCCTTTAAAGCTGCCTGACTGTCGCTGAATATATTTATAGTTGCGCCCCATTTCTTTAATAAAATATCTTATAACTTCACATTATTTAAATTATTTGAATTTTTTTAGTTTTTATTTTAAATGGTATTAATCCATTGGACAACAAAGATCATTACTATTATTATTATTAGAAGTTGAAAAGAAGTACTACGACCGTACAACGTCGGGAAGCAAAACAATTAAAACGGGTAATCGGTCTGTGGTGGTTTATAATCATTTCTCACATTGTAGTTTATACTCCTGATGAAGTTCTGAATAAAAAACCAAACATTGAGTTAGTGAATAAAGGAGATTCCTTTTTTCTTTAAATCACCGCAGACCGATTATTATTATTATTCAATGCATTTGTCAAAAACAAACTGGAATATGGTAGTGTGATTTGGTATCCATATTACGAGGTGCATTGTCGGCTGGTTGGGTGCATTCAGAGGAAGTTTTTGAAGTTACGTTGTCTACCGACAAGCTCTTTGGACTAACTTGACGTCACAGAGGATTTGTCGCTTTCTCCTAGCCAACTTTGCAACACCTTACTGTATAATCTACCTGTAGCAGTCGGTCCTCACGTTCTGTGGTTCATCTTCGAACTCCTGTTCGTTGTTCGTGGCTAGGATTTCCTTCTTCTGTCCATATACGAAGCAACGAAATACGGTGGCCTCCGGTTTTTTAGCTTCTACGTGCCCAACAATATTCCTCCTTTTGAATTCCGCCAATTGATCAAAATTACCACGTTTTGCACTAAATGCACTATTTTATCACTGCACTAACTATACATCAATAAAAAGTTTCCGTTACTGCGTAACAGTTAGTGCACTATATCATATACCACAGCATTACATTGCCTGCAGTAAACTTCTTGTTATGAAAGCATATCCTTTTATGCAGTCAATGAAATTTCGTGTCAGTGCTTTAAAAGCATGCCGTATAAATCGTAAAACCAATTTAGGATATGACTTTATTAGTTGAGTTCAGATTGGAGTATATAGGTCGTAAAAATTTATTTAATGAAATACTAAAACCACAAAGTCTATCGTAAATGCAATTTTGCGATTATGTGAAAATACAGTCTTAAAATCCGAGAACATTGGTAGGATAGTCTAGATAAAATTGAACGTATACCGTGGTGAGATCGCGAAATTTGCAATATTTCAGATGGTGGCATTTCACATTTTCACAGATTCCGCCAGCTGGCGTGAAAGATACGAAAATAGAAAATTTCATGAAGTTTTCTATTTTAACTGACAATCGTCGACACAAAACGCTTTTTAGTTTTTCAGACTTTCATGTCTGCCGCTTTATCCATATACGTTATATGTGAAATACGATACGCTTGAAACTTTCTTTTCAGGATTCACTTGGGCGTCTCTTATAATATGTATTTCTTTGAAAACGCTATTTATCGAACTTTTAACCAAGGGGAAATTGCATAAAAGATAAATGTGAAACAATCTCGTACAAATCATCATTTCGTACTAGGGATTACCAAAATATAATATTCACGGGACAACACCCTATTATCTCAATAGAATAATGTAGAGTCAACATTCTTTCGTTTTAATAAATTCTAGGTTGGTTGATATTTACTTGGTGAAATGAAACAAAAAAAGGATATAATAACACAAAATTCAATCAACACTGCTGTTGCGACTTGATATTTAACTACACTTATTTATCAACGGTATTATACAAGTTATATGAAAACGACTCAGTATCTAAGAGTAATTAGTCGTAAAAGTTAGGCCTTTGCAAATCTATTATTCTACTTATTTCTTTGCAATAACGGGGGAGTGAAGTTAATTATTTCGCAGCATACGAATGGTGATGCGGAATTGTACCGCACGCACCAGAAATATCTGCCACTTGATCCTGGTGGGACTCGAACATACAGCCCCTAACTCTGTCACAGTTTCAAGCAGGCCCTCTTACCACTACTGAGCCACCGCACCACTAAATATAGAATAGATTAATGCACGAGGTGGTTCTTGATCCATCCCACCGCGACCTCTTCAGATCTATTATAGTTCCCCTTTCATTAGATCAATTACGTTATCTTTGCCTTTTTCACCAGACCTAGCAGGCTTGTAGGTGATCCCTCTAGGTAGGTTTCGGCTTTTAGATTATCCGAGTCCATTTTTGAAAGTCGTATTCCTGATAGTACTGTGCAATTGCACAGTACGTGGACGCCAGTCCCTTCTTTCGCCTGGCAGAATCTACATGCTGTTTCCTCTATCAGGCCTAGGTTCATGTATTTCTTGAGCATACAAGGTCCTGTTATCAGGCCTACTATTCTTCTAACAGACTTTCTATCTCTGTCTAGTAGGTTTGCTGTAAATTTAGGCTTGCATCCAATCAGAAATTACTGACCTGGAATACTCTTCTACCAGTCTTGAGATTTCTTATCTTTCCATTGTTTAGTGGTTGCTTTAACTACCATATATGCTGTGCAGTTGACGAGCCTACTCGTGTGTCTGCCTAGATAGCCTTTGTGTCCTGGCACCTAGACTAGGGTCACCTTAGTTCGGTTACCCAGCCTATTGACTGCATTCACGTAGTCCCACACAAGTTCCGACTTCGCCTGTATGGAGTCCAGTGCTTTTAGCACCACTTGACTGCACTTATGGCACTTATGCTAGCAATACGCATGCGGTTGCGCATACAGCTGGGCGCTGTGACGTTAGAAAGCGCGAAGAAGGAGAGAGTCACGTAAACAACGAAGCGCGTTACCCGCAGGATAACTGCTGTTTCTTTAGAATGTTGTTAAGTTAAATAAAACCAATAAAATTACAATTTCGTGTAGTTTCAATTACCATAAGTGTACAAAACAAACAGTCTGAATAAATAGCAATACATCGATAATTAACTCCTTGCCTGTCTAATTCTTCAATACACCCCAGTTATTTTTGTTCTAACCCTGTAAATTCCGGCGCTTACTCGTCTCTGTACATTTATCGAAGATTAAGAAAGGTACATGAATAACGTAAACAATGTGCGTAAACCCTTACCAAATTCGTATTACTATTCCAAATGTCTCTCAGCAATGAAATTAACATCAGCAAATAAGTTCAGTTTGTCCCTATTTTGGCACAATTATGGTTTAATAGCGTTAAGAATCTTAAGATCGTCAGGATACTGAAGACAACCAGAATTTGCACAACTACTTTGTAAATGTACGTACGGTAAGCTGTACAAAGAGGTTATGTAATATTTAATTATAAGTGCGTTAACCTTGAGTGTAGATTGAGTGTGTAGGCTATGCGTGTAAAGCGTTCTCAGGCGTAAAGGGTAAAATATAGTTAATTCTATTCCAGCAACGACGAGGTTGTCTCGATAAATGTACTGGATCCACTAAAAAATTCCACTATTTCTGAAGAAAACGTACCTCCGAGTCCTAACGGTATCACAATCTAAAGCAGTCGCTCTTACATTTGGTCAACTGAGCTGCTGGCAGGTATGACATACATAAACACCGGCCATAATTATTTGCCCACCCAAAGAAATACGCATAAATAAAGGAAGTGCGAACTGAAAAAGAAATTGCAGTTTTGTATTTAATAAAAACTCTTAAAACAAGGAAATTGATAATCGTTATTCAATTATAAAATTTATTTGACATAAAAAAGGTAAACCTTTGTTTCGTCGAGATGTCCACTTCGACTATTAATAATTGCGGCATTCTTTCTATCAATTTCGTCAGAGTAGCGGGTTCTATTTTAACCAGACTTCTTGTAGTTGTTTCCACAACGATTCCTTGGAAATTGGTTGAAATTTATTTTGAGCTGGCTATCGAGTTCCTCCCACAAAAGCTATGGGATTGGCTCTGCGCTTTGAGGAATCTATTTAATTATTTTGATATTTCTTTCGCGTTCCACCGATTCTAAATATTTGCGGCACAATTTAGAAGTGTGTTTCGAATCATTATCATATTTAAATATAAAATAGTCACCGATTATTCTCATTCCAAATGGTATAGCATTTGTTTTCAAAGTTTCCCGGTAGCGCTTTTTTCTTAAAATTCCATATATTTTAACCAAATCTCCTACGGATGCGGCGCCAAAACAAACCCAAACCATTACCGATCCGCCTCCATGCTTGACTGTAGGTACTACACATTCAGCTGCTCGTTCTCCTTTCAACCTTCGAACGAACGTTTTTCTCTTGGAACCGGAAAGTTCAAGTTTGTACTCATCGGTCTACAAAACATAACATTCTTCCACTCATCAACTGTCCAGTGTTGATGCTCTCTAGCCCACTGCAGCCGTTTAATTTAATTTTGCTTGCTCAGTGCTTATCATTCGACTGTCATCATTCGACGATCTTCCGCTGGTACTGTTACTTTCCGTCGTCCTGTTCATTTTCTATTTAATAATGTGCCGGCTTCTTGATATTTTTTTAACGTTATGATCAACAGTTTGGCGACTTAATTTCAATTTCCTTGCGATATCTCTGTTACGTCGGCCAAGATTATGTAAAGCAACAATCATTGTGCGGATTTCTAAGGCAACTTTCTTGTTTTCGGCATTTCAATACTAATTTTCGATAATTCTATTGAGGCTATTCACTGCCATCATTCTAGCTCGCGTAAATAGGGAATTGCCATCTTTACCTACACTATATGAAATATTTACTAGTGAAGGATTGTATTACATTTCGAGTCTTTTTATGGCCCTACCTGGGCCCCTAATTATCGGATTAAGGAGATTCAATCGATAATTAATAGAGTAACCTAAACTTGTGGACTCGCATAGGCGTCGGTATTACGGGTTAATATAAGAATACGAAAAATTCACAAATAAACTAAACCGGTAGAGAAGCAGGCATGTAGTGTCGACCTTGAAAATAAATCATGTTAAACCGCACCGAGAGAGATTTCGTTTTAGTACCGGTTGAGCTGTTGCAGAGATTAGTCGAACGGTCAAAGTTATGTACTTGCGTGTCGCTTTTGAAAATATAGCTGGTGTTTTTTGTGTATCGTTTCATATAGAACTAATATTTACATACCTAAGAAAACAATGCCTCGTAATAGATTTGCTACTAATGTACATAAGTATGTGTCACTTTTTCTCCATTTAAAATATGACGGTAGTGCAGTTTTTTGCTTAATATGCAATGCTCGTTTGGCTGCATTGGACAGAACTGATTGCCAGAGGCATGTCAATGGTATTAAGCATATGAGAAATGCAAGAACTGAAATACCTTATACACTATTCCTCATACATTTATTAATTATGTTTACCTCTTGTAATCTTCCGTTGTCGTTGGTGAGAAAAGCAGCTTTTGAAACGTTTTGGCGACAATACGTTCCAAAGTACCCATTACCCTCACAAACACAATTACAGAATCATTTGCCGCGAATGAAAGAGATGCTAGAAAATGTGTGTAAACGTGATTTGTGTTCCAAAAAAATATGGATTACCGTGGATGAGACGACCGATATAAAGAAAAACAGTATTGTGAATGTAATAGCTCGCGTTTTATCTAGCGAGAACACAGCATCTCGATATTTGTTAGCTTGCAAACGTGTTCAACAATGTACCGCGGAAAATATTCAAAAAGTGATGATGAACGCTTTGAAAAAATTTAAAATTACCCAAGATCAAGTTGTGATGATTGTGGCAGATAGTGCAGCAACGATGTTAAGTGTTGGGCGATCCTTAAAACATATATTTCCTAACTTAATACATATAACCTGCGTGCTGCATGCTTTGCATTTAGTTGGTGAAGTTGTTCGACAACATTACGGAAACGTTGATCGGATGATTGGAAGTACTAAAGCAGTGTTTCGTAAATCTCCTAAACGTTTAAAAGAATTTCGTAAATTTTGTCCAGGTGCTCCAGCACGTCCTGAACCAATTTTAAGGCGATGGGGTACTTGGCTAACAGCAGCTTCTTACTATTTGATCCATTTTCAACAAATTCAATCAGTTATAATGCGATTTAATCGGAATGAATCCAAAGCAATTAGAGAAAGTCAAAGAGAATTTCAAATTCCTCAACTATTAGAAGATTTAACAACAATATGTACCAATTATACAGTATTACTAGATGCCATCAGAAAACTACAATGTACTGAATTGTCATTGCAGGAATCATTGGACATAGTGGAGGGTGTAAAAAATAAATTACACACATTAAATGATACGCCAGGATTATGCGCTAGTCAAAAGTTGGCAGATGTTTTAATCCCGATTTTAATACTTTAGAGGCCGTTTATAATAAGTGTAAGAATAGTGAACTTTGAAGTGATTTTGAAAAACAGTTTCTACATGCAAATGTAACTTCCTTAGATGTGGAGAGATCGTTTTCTATGTATAAGAATATTTTTTCTTGTCGACGCACAAGGTTTAAAGAAGTAACTGTGGAAACATATGCAATGATGCAAGTTTACAGTAGTTCACATCTTGATGCCTATAATTTGTTGAATAATTTGCAAGTAAGTTTATTTATGAATTTTTCGTATTCTTATATTAACCCGTAATACCGACGCCTATGCGAGTCCGCAAGTTTTGGTTACTCTAATAATTAAGTATCAGAGGAGCTTTTTGCTGAAGTATATAATGTCATATATTTCTTTTACTTGTAGGTATATAATTATGGGTGTAGGACAAGTGGACCACAAAATTTATTTTACCTAAAAACGAGGCCATAGGTGCGTCAATTAGCTTTTGCAGGTAGTTGAGGACAGCAAGGCAGAAATGCGCCGGTATTGACCCCAGGGGATGTCAGCTTAATTTCCCATTAAATGTTTAAAATAATAAATCATACAAAAATGTAGAATATAAAAATATATCTAAAATGTTAGTTGTTTGTAAAAAAATAAAACTAAACTAAACTGAAAAACTAAAATATTAGATAGTATGTAGTCATATAAGAATATGTACAGAATAATATGCAAAACATATCAGACTTATACCTATGTGTTATAATTTATAATACCACCACAAATGAGAAAAATGGTAGGATACGGTTTTTACATAATCGAATGTGGCTTCAAACTCACTATTGTGAAATTTTATAACCATTCTTTTGTAACTGGTTAGGGCCATCTCTATAATTTCTATTTGCTATTTTAACTGGTAAATGTACACTGTTAATTTTTAAATAAGTTTTTATTTGAGAATATTTTAAAACATTTATACATTTAAAAATATTGGGATGCGTACTATAAAAGATTTATTATAATCGAAATGAAACGATTCACAATTTGTGGTTCTTTCATTTGACGCTGAAGCGCAAGCCCATAAACTTTGGGGAAATCTTTCATTTTCGTCAATATAATTTTCAACTAAGTAATCTAAAAATGATAATAGCTTGCCATCATCTATTTGAATTGCCACAATGTCAAAAACAAAACAGTCGCCTACCATTTCAGGTTTTTAAAACATTAGACCAAAGATCCAGTGCAAAAATATGCCAATTTGGGATTGTTTATTTTTGTATTCATTTATTAAAATCTGCTGAATTTTAGGTATCCATGACTGAGCCAAATGAAATTTACATGCGACAATTTCAGTGCGATTCCATACCATCCCAATAGCTTTATGAATTTAAACTTCAAAATCAGGAATAATCTTCATAGGTTTAAACTGAATCCCTAATTTAAAACATTTCTTAATTATGAATTGAAAACATTTAACATATGTTACGTGCAATTTATTAGGTAGCGCACAAAATACCAGTGGAATATAATGGCCATTTTTAACTCCATGTACCGTAAACAACTGAGTAAAAAACTTGGGTGCGTAATCAAATGTACCATCTACATAAATATTCTCACATGTGGACAAAAACATCAAATTTGTCTTACAAGAAAATATTAATATGTTATCATCTGAATTGTTAGCTAACAAAAATGGCTCACTTTTAGTTAATGTGGTGATTTGATCCTTACTTAGTACAATATGTACTTCCGCAATTGTTTTTGCTTTCGATACAGGCATTTCCGGATGTTGTACACGTCTTGGATGGTAAACTTGTCCAGATCGGTAGATGAGCGGCCTTTCAATTCTTGATAGATTTTCTTAGCTGGTTTCTCATACAGATCAGTGGATGCTTTTCTTTTTAAACTATTGCTAACAGCTTGTCTGTGCAGAGTGGCATCAGCTTCATGATAATGGGCAATATTTTCATCCAAGATTGAAGTTTTCGCTTCATCCGCATATACCTTCGCGGAATAATTTTTATTAGTGCACCTCTACTTAACACCTGATTTGGTAACACTACCGCGCTTTCGAAATTTAAAATTATTTTTCAGAATTTAAACTTTTCCTTCTTAACTAGGGATGGTCTCCATTGTGAAATTGTTAATGACTAAAAGTGTGACGATTTGCTAACAAATTTATAGGAAACAATTTTGAATAAACTCAACTTTCACTAGTCAATTACACTTATATTTGGAAAGCCCAAGTGTAATCCTAATTGCATTATCACATGCATTTACTTTTATGGGAAGAAGATAAGAGGTAGCATCACCGTCGCGCTAATTGAATTTGACCGATGGCGCATTTGTGCCTACGGATTAACCATCCGGAGGAATTACTGCAGGTACTAGTGGCGCATCTGTAACCTGCCCATAATTATACCCCCTAAATAACAATAAATAAATAGTTTTCTAAAATCCAAGCAAAAAAGTAGGTGGGCAAATAATTATGGCCGGTAGTGTATATACATATGAGGGATGATCGTAAAATAAGGTTCCTATATGTTTTAAAAATAGACAGCATTCCTTATTTCCTTAATATTACACATCGTTTTAAAGGTAAAAATTTAAGCTATTTTTCGACATCCTCGCCATTTCTATCCAAGCATTTTTACAGACGGTGCTCCAACTTCTGTATCCCCATGTCGTAAAATTCCGTCGCCAGTCAAAATCCTTTCAATTGTGGTATTGGAAATCTCAGGAATCCGAAAAGCGAGTTGACGAATGGTGACCCTCCAATCTTCAAGCAGTATGCTCCTGACCTTTCCTCTGAAACTGATGGTCTTCCGCTCCGCTCTTCATCGTGAATTTCCGTCCGACCTCCAGTGAATAACCTACACCACTTGCGGACGTGTTGAACAGCTATACACTTTTTTCCATAAATTTCGGTTAATTGACGGTGAATG
This sequence comes from Dynastes tityus, assembly GCA_029618875.2. Lineage (NCBI taxonomy): Eukaryota > Metazoa > Arthropoda > Insecta > Coleoptera > Scarabaeidae > Dynastes > Dynastes tityus. Next base: position 179,401 of record JAROYD020000042.1, read on the forward strand.
TCTATAGGTGAAACCCCTTTCGCGTTTAAAAAACGTATCGCAGCGCGAATTTCGCACCTGGCGACAGCGGCGATCTGGAATTCCATCTCGGACGGCTGCTTAGCCAACACTGAACGGCGTAGCGAGACGGGAGTAGTGCGTATATAGAGTGGGAGAACTGCTGCACACGCCAATGTTGTCGGATTTCGCCTAACACGTCTTATTGGTGCTGTAGGTCTTTGGGAACCTTATTTTACGATCATTCCTCGTATGTAAAATATTTACAGTAAATAGACATACACCAGACAAATGAATTTAAATGCGTAAATAAAAGTAGATGTTGTGTTCGTTGTTAAATAATACAAGTAATACTGTGAAGGACTGTATTGTCTAGTCTACTATATACAAAAGTTATATACGTACAGTTGTAACAAAAAAATATATATATAGAAAAAGTAGAATACAATAACGTACAATATTTACCGTGCAGATCAATACAGCATCGGATATAATTTAGAGTACAAACAGTAGATGAATATGATAAAAAATATTACAAAACATGTAGACTTATGTATGAGCTGGTAGTCTGATACGTAGGTCATGGTCATGTAGCGCTCCCTCTCTCTTAATAACAAAAACGTATTTATTTTGTTTTGAAAAATATTATACCACCGCTGCTTGTGTCATATCTATGGTTGTCTCCCCTTAATGTAAATAATGATTTGTATGAAGATTGTGCAAGTATCTCTCTCTTAAAATTGCTACGATACTATTCATCAGACAATGATCGTTCAGAAATATCAGAGCTTGGTAAGACAAAATTTAGTATGAAAAAATTGCTCAGTTGATAAACCTACCCTTCAGATTTTCTTCGTTACGTTACGATATTTCTCTACATAAATCGGAGGCCGTAATTTGAATTCTGCGCACTTATCACATTCACAAAGTTTTTCTCGGAAAGTTCCTACTGGTACTATACCCGGTAAGAGTTCCATATTAAATAACCTCTGATCATGAAGGGAGTGTATGTTAATCAAGCAAATTAATACCCCCTGCTCTCAAGCAGCCTAGGCGTCCGTAGATGCGAAGATAGTGGTCGAGTCCCCAACTCAAGGAACATGGATGGCATCTACGTAATTAGTACTTATGAAACCCGACTGAAATTATTCATTATATACTAATTACCCTTGCAAAGTTAGACGCGACAACTACACAAGTAACAAGTTAAGTTATATTTTCTAATTTGGTTCCATTAAGATGCATGCTTCCTGCAAGAACGATGCCGAAGTTCCATATAATGTTACGGGGTCTTGATCGCTGATTGTAAAATATTATTTCGAAACTTTGAACGGGAAACTTCGGCGGAAAACTATTCAATCTTTCTGATGCATTTTATTTAACAGTTTCTATTTATTTTTGATGCATCACACGAGTAATGATTTTGTTATAAAATTGATCATGTGTTAATTAATTAATGTATGAGAGTAAGTTGTACAATTTCTTAATTTAAAAATATTCTTCGTTGACAACCTTATTATCGCGTAAAAGAAAAACTCTAAAGTTACAGTTAGTATCCCTCCAAAATTACTCTTGTCCTCTTTATTATGGCATATCGCTACACAGAAAATTTATTGTATAAAAAGGTATAGACAAGCACACAGATCCGTTAGTCCTATAACCTAAGTACAGGCAAGCACGCAGATCCGTTAGACTTATAACCTAAATTTACCTTAACATAAAGAGGGGACACCGAAACAAATAGGTCCAGGTTATGTTTCCTCTTAGTAGAATATCTCCTACCCTAGCGCACATTTGGCTTCCGAAAATCTATGGTCATTTTGTATAAGAATATCCATACCTAATCTAAACCGTTTTCAAACTATTTACGAAAATCTATTGTTACAGTATCTTGGAGAGGTATCTAATTGTATCGGTGACAACATGCCAAAGATTCAATCTTTTCACTGGTGTCCTCGTCGTTATTTTACTTTGCATTTTCAGATTTTTGTTTTCAATTGCGTTTTTGTTTACGTATCACCTTCTCAAGCATTTGGTATTCAGCCGTTTTAGCAATCCACAACTTTTACAAGTTAGCTACTACTACAAACAACCAGACTACACAGACACAGACAGCACTAAGATTGAAATATGTACCGCCACTACCAGCTCCTTCTAATATATGAGAACTATGTATAGAGCTATCCTTGCTCTAGTGGCAATAAGATCATTATAGAAGCGCTCTTGTATGTGACATTTGTTCTAGAAATCTATTCGTATGCAGTTCGTAGAAATGATGAAATTGAAAATATAAACTAGAGGTGGCGCTATGTTCAATAATATTACGGGTGGTCTTCTTGACAACAAGATATGCTTTTTAAATAATTGCCTGTTTGTTGCGTATAGTTCGTGCCAGTAACATAAACAAAAATAGATGTTATGTAAAAATTGATTTAAACAAATGTGAAACGAATTCATTTATGTGATAGAATACAACGTAAAACTATAACCCATTATGTACCAGTGTCATAAAAATAACACTACAAATTATTTATTTTTTCCTCATTAGTGTTCTTTGTACCGAGTACTATAATTATTAACGCTGGCCACGAGCGGTACCGCACATCGGCGTAGAATCAGTTCGGACCGAGAGGAACGGTAGTATTACTTCGTCTGTGGAGCAGTACGGACATTTTCGCTGCCAGTCATTTGCGCAATTGTTTATCTGTCCTAGAAAAATTATGATTTCGTCAGCAAAACGACCGCGGTCGGACAAACTTCGAAAATTTATTGCCGAAATTCCAGACTTAATATATGAAGGTGCTAAAATTAAATGTGTAATCTGTAAAATCCCGTTAATGTGTTGGTCCAGACAACATTGTCTACGACACGTAAATAGTGAAAAGCATGTCTCAAAAAGAAATTGCGCACGAGACAATGAAAAATGTATATTTAATTTATGCGTTACGTTTATTGCATGTAATATACCGTTTAATTTACTAGACGAGGAACCATTTATCTGCTTTTGGAATAACTATTCGGAGTGCAAATTACCAAGTCGAACATCGTTACGAAAAATTGTGCCATCTGCGCGCGAACATATTGAACAAGAAATAAAATCGGAGTTGAAAGATCAAAAATTGTGGTTATGTGTCGACGAAACAACAGATCGGAAGAAACATTCTGTTCTTAATGTAATGGCACGCAAATTGGAACCTCATCAATCGGCACCTTCAATTCTATTAGTCTCCAAACGAATACAACAGTGTACTGCCGAAGTAATTTCAAAGTTAGTGTTAAATACATTGGACAAGTTTGAACTTTCAACAAACCAACTCTTGATGTTAGTGAGTGATGGTGCTGCAAACATGCTTCCTGTAAGCCGGTCTCTTAAAAAGCATTCTGCTAATTTGTTACAGGGGGTAGACGCTTTAATAGCGCATACCAAAGCAGTATTTGTCAAATCACCGAAACGTATTCGCGAATTTCACAGTCTGTGCCCCCGTATACCAGAGCCACCAGAACCTATTCTAACTCGTTGGGGAATATGGTTGCAGGCCGCGTTTTATTATCATAAATATTTTGACAATATTAAGAACGTGGTTTTACAATTCGATACAAAGGAAGCTGCCGCTATCCAGAAAAGCCAGTCGAAATTTCAAGATAGTCAGGTTAAAATGGATTTAAAAATCATTCACGACAATTACTTCGGGCTAGCAGATGCAATAGAAGAATTACAAAATCCTGCGGTGCCGTTAGAAGAATCTCTACAAATAGTGCAACATGTTCACGCACAGCTATGCGCGATTGAAGACGCAAAAAATGTTTCTGTTCTAGACAGAATCGTTAAGTTATTTGAAAGATTATTTTACTTACGCAAATATTACGTCACTAGATGTAGAGCGTTCGTTCTCTGCATATAAACGCATTTTTTCCTCATGCCGTACTAGTTTTGCCGAAACAACAGTTGAAACATATCTAATGTTGCAGATATTTAACAGACATTATTCACTTTGTGATTTCACGGAGGACTCTTAAAATGGTAAGTGTTTGAGCACGTGTTATTTAATTTTTATTTAAAAGATGAGCGAAATTATTTGCGGCAGCAAACATCTCTATTAGCAGAATAACTCTAGTGGAACGCGAGGCCTGGTCGACTCTACGCTACTACGCGGTACCGCTCGTGGCCAGCTTTAATAATTATATTGTGTAGGTAGTAGTGTAAGTTCTAGTGACACTGCACTATCATAATAATTGTTGCTTTTTGTCATTTAACGTCGATATACCTTTTCAAGTTAGGGTAGTTTTCTTGGCATGTATCATACATTTGAGAAAAATGTTTTGTTTTCAAAAGCATAAGTAATGCATGACAAACGGTTGCATCCGCAAAGGCGTCGTGAAAGGAGCTGTGTTTGCTATGTACATACAAGGAATCTAGTGGGCGTTCGGTTATTATCGGTTCAGGGTGTACCGCGCAAAAGTAGACACAGTATTAGTAAAAAAATAACCTTTTTACCTTTTATTGACGTGTCGATGACCGCTGCGGTAACGTGCGACTGCCATGGTACGCCGATGGAGATGTCAAAGAAACAATTGTAAGTCCTTAAAATACTGCGTAAACTGCCTGGTTGTAAGCATTGTTTCATACCATTTCACTCAAAACAGTTTGTGTAACAATTACTGTTCAATAAAACTTTTGTAATCAGAGGAATTCTTTGTTATTATGCAATTTTGTCCTGCTGCGCATATGATATCGTTAAGTACCAGCGTCCTATTTCCTCTCTGCCTAAGATATGTATACATATAACACTGATTTATAATAAATCTATCGTATACTGTACGTTTTCAACAAATTAGTAGGTAAAAGGACGATAAAGAAAAGTCGGCACCTGGGGATAAAATAGAAAGCTGAAAAATATAATAATTGCATGCAGAGAAACGTTTACTTGCCCGCCTCAATTTAAGACAATTACTGTTTCAATTATCCGCAATACAATAACTGCTTTTAAATCAAAAGAAATATTTTCTTACCGTTTTTTTCTCCGCTTAAAGGAAGTATACACTTGTAATGAAATAATTGTATTTCTTTGCTTAAGACATTTATTAACTTGATCAACTTTGAAGAAACCGATTCTTAGTATAAGTACATTGCCGCTATAACACAAAACAATATTTGCATAAGGATAGCAAATAATTTCCATAATTCCAGAAAGCGTTTAGGTATTGTTCTTAAGTCAATAGTTTCATTTTCTTAAAATAGAGCATTTATTTATTTAGAATTCTTGAAATGCATATTATTTATATCCACATTATTAATTGCACTAACCTTGTTTGAAACAGTACGACATATCCGTACATAATGCAGTAAATTATTTCCGTTGCTTGTGATTTTAAAAAGGCTGAGGTAGAGGTTATCTACAGAATAATGATCAAACATAAGTGTACTTAATGTAGAAGTACACACGAAAAATGTGCCTAGAGAAGCAATAACCAAGATGCCAATATAGCTCGTAGTATTGATGGAATCACTCCCGGCAAAAACAATATGAGAAGAGAAAAGCACTAACGCCTTAGTCTCCTGCCAATATTATTATCCGCGTCTCAATTTATGCCCCTAATCTCCAAAAACAACACTGAAATATTTCCCAGCGTCACCTAGTAGCAAGAGGTACAGTCATGCCGTCCTAGTGAGTAGCGAATATAGAAACCGGAATACAGATGGCACACTTACCCATGCAATGATATAATCTTTAACGTACGACGTTTCATAAGCATTTTCAAAAGATACCGGTTAATGTAATATTTTTTTTCTTGTTTTTACCATTTACCACGTGTACTAATTTAACTATAGTTTTTTAATACATAATAATAAAAAAAGGACAACTAAACTTAAATAATAACTCATTAATTATTAAACTACATAAAAATAATCCCTATTTAATCACATTATTAAAGAAATAATTTTATTATACTGTAACATAAAAAAAAACTTTTTAGTTCATTCACTAGCTTTTAATTTTAAGTATTAACTTTAGGTTTTTTTCCCCATTATTGTATTTTTTTCTGTTATTGGATATCCTTGTAGCTAGCCTGATATGTTTTTGAATACGAAACCGGTCGTCTTATTTCTCAAAAGAACTTTGTAAGATTTGGACCATTTTTCCATTCCTACCTTTAATATTAATATTTTCTTAACTTAAAACTAAATGATTTACTTGGAAGAAACATTTGTCTGTCTTGGATTTTCTTGATTTTCTAACCTTAAGAAAATATTTGGTTAATCCAAATAAAATTTCAAGAAAATTATTTTCTTATGTTATGAATTTTTATAGTCTTGAATTAAGAAAATTTTTTTGAATAGGGACTGGCCTTTGCAAGAGAATGTATTTTCTTGATGCAAGAAACCATTTCTCTGCTTGTGGTGTTTAAACATGATCCTTTCTAATTAAATGATTTACTGAATATTTTCTTATACGCTTTCAATTTCATAACTCTGTACTTAAACCAAAAATTGACATAAGTCAAACATTTAAAAATTCCTTGTACTAACGACCAGAAGTGTCACAAGAGAACAAAGTTTTTGTTGTAATCTCATCGACAATCTGTTGTCAGGACGTTCTTTTTTCTAAGTGGAAACATTGCTAGCTCCATAGAATAAATAATACATTAAGTGGAAGACAAAATATAACATTACGCGAACTATAATTATCTTTAAGGAATAAATATTTCCAAAACAACTGAATTTCAGTGTTGGTAATCGTATACAAAGTAACCATAGATTTTCTCCTATATTACCCTAGGTGTTTTTCATATTGCTAGTAATAAAGACGCTATTGAAAAATCTTCCATGATTGGATCTATTCATCGATATAATGGCAGAGAATACTAACAATTTACCAGGGAACTTAATATATGCTTATCAATGAGACAATAGATAACATTTATATTTAGTTAAAAACTTCATCAAAATATAATATTGTAACTTTTAGTTTTACGTATTGAATTCAGTATTCCAGTATTAGTATTGAAAAGCATTTCGTTTGGGGTCTAACTTATTGGTACTTAGTTAATAATTTTTACTTTAAAATTTTATAACGTATGAGACTAACAAGATCAAATTGGGGAAGGTGCGGATTTCAGACATTACAAAGTAATAGGTTTTTGCTTGGGAAATGATCATATTTCACCTTTGAATATACAAATATACGTAGTAGAGCATTTATCTATTTCTTTTTAACTGATATATTTCTTTAGGGGGATTGTTAATGCAGCCATTAACAAACCGTTTATATTAGATTCAAAGGTTTACCGAAAAAAACGGGAATATACATCGAAACGGAATATTTGCCATTTAACTTTATTTCTCATATTATTGATATATTATCATTCATGCAACTGTCCCAGAAACGTAAATATAATCAAATAATCGTTTGAATACAAATGTCAGAGTAATTTTAGGCTCATTATTTCCAAATGATTAGAATTTTGCATGCTAGCCTGAATAGGGACTGGCGGCAAGTTTGATTTATCTCAGATGGTACCGTCGATAAAATACCAACTGAACATGTTCGTGTTTGTATATTATTATACGGTCGTATTGAGAGTACCATAGATAACGAGCCTGCTACATTTGATCCAAAATGGAAACTTAATTATACCGCCTCCTTATACAGGTCTCTCACCGGGAACTGTATCGATTGATATATGAAACATTGGAAAATTCTAAAAGCTTAGTAATATACCAAAGCTTACATGTACTATTTAACTAAATATTTTTGATTGTATTATCTAAAACTCCCAATTATACCGCAAGTAGTCAACTTTGCTTCAAATAGAACATCCTATATAGACGTAGCAATGTATACATCTGGGTAGTCGTCTTCGGCTATATTATGCTACTGTCTCCACGACCAGACGTTCGAGCTCCGTCAAGGGTTTGGTGGTGTCCCTAAAAATGCATAATGCATATAAACGTTGCAAATTAATATACGAGGGATGATCGTAAAATAAGGTTCCCATATTTTTTAAAAATAGACAGCATTCTTTATTTCCTTAACGCTACACATCGTTTTAAAGGTAAAAACTTAAGCTATTTTTTGACATAATCGCCATTTCTATCCAAGCATTTTTGCAGACGGTGCTCTAACTTCTGTATCCCCATGTCGTAAAATTCTGCCGCCAATCAAAATCTTTTCAATTGTGGTGTTGGAAATCTCAGGAATCCGAAGAACGAGTTAACGAATGGTGACCCTCCGATCTTCAAGCAGTACGCTCTCGACCTTTTCAACGATTTCCTCTGAAACTGATGGTCTTCTGCTCCGCTCTTCATCGTGAATTTCCGTTCGACCTCCAGTGAATTCCCTACACCATTTGCGGACGTGTTGAATAGCTATACATTTTTCTCTGTAAACTTCGGTTAATTGACGATGAATGTCTATAGGTGAAACCCCTTTCGCGTTTAAAAAACGTATTACAGCGCGAATTTCGCACCTGGCGGTAGCGGCGATCGGGAGTTCCATCTCGGACGGCTGCTTAGCCAACAATGAGCGGCGTAGCGAGACGGGAGTGGTGCGTATATAGAGTGGGGGAGCTGCTGCACACGCCAATGTCGTCGGATTTCACCTAACACGTCTTATTGCTGCTGTAGGACTTTAGGAACCTTATATTACGATCATCCCTCGTACAAATAAGCGTTGCGATACTGAAGACACATCTAAGGTAACAAAATGCCTCACACTCGTACTAGGTGGGTTTACAATTATGTATGCAAATATACGTTACAAATTTATGAAAGACATACAAACGTTGCGATTTAATATACCGCTTGTGCCATAAACTTCTGGGGATAGGAACTAACTGTGGCAACGGCGTCGATCCCCACTCCAATGTATACATTGTCAAAAAACGTCAAAATGATATCAGTTGTGCGGTCGATCGGTCGCGTATACTTGTTCGCCTTGTGCTGATCAATCTATGCATGACGCGCTCCATAAGGGGAATATTTGCAAGACGAAAATGTCGTTTCAAAATACTGGAGCAGCGAATGTAAGAGCTGTATTAAGCCTGCGTAAGGCGAAAATAAAAATCTGGTTTTAATGAAACCAAAAAATAAACTCTAAGAAATTAAATAGTTTATTCTTTCAAAAAAAACAAATAGAATTCTATACAAGATGCTCAAAAATCACTCCTTCCAGAACAAGACATTATCCGAGTCTGTTATAATAACTCTCGCACATTTCAAAGCATGTCGATTGTCACATTGTACATTTTCAGACCTTCCAATCATATCTGGCATATTTTGCGGGAGATAGTGTAATGTGATTACATTACAGTAGTATAAAAGAATGAATTTCTGTTCACATTCTTTTAGACACTTATCCCAAGGGACAAATATGCAAGTGCTTGTGTGAACATTTCATGTAAAGTATGACGGAACACACAAATTGTAAGGCCTGTTTCTCTAAAATCACCTTTTTCTATCATAATTTTCATGTATCGAATCGTTGGTGAATAAAAATACCACATAGCGCACACACCCACGCTTTTTTGCACTTTTTCGACAATTCAAATTAAATTTATTACGTGACATGTATTATTATTTCTTTGGTTTATTATTCAACGGCAACGAACTGAAATGATGTACGTGTGTGCCAATGCAGTGCCAATGCGCTGCTGCCAGATATGTACCACACATGTATACGTTCTATTGTATTCTATACCCAGATATTTTTGACACAACCGATATAATTAGACATATTTATACAAATGTACATAGAAATACGCCCACAAGATATGTACACAAACAAGTAAGGAAATCGTATTATAACATATATAATATTAAGGTATGCGCATATATTTATAAATTTTTTACAAAAGAAATCTCACATCTTTTTTTTACACTTGAAATAGTTAAAAAATCGTTCAGAGTAGTGAAAGGTGGTGTTATTTTTAGAGTGCTTTACACCACGGAGGTAGGTACCTTGGTACTTCAAAAGGTCTGTCCTTACATTCTTCATTGGCCTGTAAACCTACAGTTTCTCCTAAATTTGAATTCATAGGTTAGAGAGGCATATTTTGCTCTAATTTACCAAGCAATTATTTCAAATTTAGGTTGTTGGTATTATGTAAAAGAGCATTTGCTTTGTATTAATAAAAGTAAACATGACAATAGTTCTGTTATCAAGTAATATAACGTGTTGCGTTTATTATTTACGTTTAATATTACTTAAATGTACTTCTGAGTGATACAATATGATCATAAAAAACATAATCGAGGGGGTTATGTTTTTTTTAATATTTTTTATGGTGATTGCAACTAAATCTTGCTTAAATTATATCAAAGTTGATAATTTAAATTACGTTTGACATATATGACAGTAATGACGTAAATAAGTTTCTGTTTAAAGTGTAAACGGCTGATGTGGCAATCTAAATCAATAATAATAAAAGTAAAAGAAGAATTTAGCAAACAATTATAATAAATGCTCAAAGTAGTCTCGTTCTGTTTCAATACCAATCCTTACTCGTCGTTTCATGTTGTTAAATGCGTTGACGAGGTGTTGAAAGGTTATTGGGTCACAGACATTTTCAATGAAGTATTATTCAGTAAGTTATTGTATAGTGGTATGTTCAATATTTACATCGGAAATCAGCTGTCAGTCTCAGACGTATAAAATGTTTAGGATAGCCACCCGATAGTAATGAAATTTCCTCTAGCGGAGAGAAAGCTAATTTCGAAAGCCACAATCTTCCCACCAAGCCGACTGTTTTGGAATGTGGACATTATATAAAATATATGAGTCCAGATAACAACGATCCCAGTGAGTCCGAGAAACCATTCTTCTTTCTGACATTATCTCGTACATTAAATATGTTTCGTTAAGGTATCTTCGTTTTTAGTGGTAAAATTTGTCAAATTTAAATGTTGTCAGTTATATTTAAGAGCATAGAGTTGTCTAGTTGAGTCATCTAGTAGCGTCGCCACATTCATTTTCTCATGCTACGTCTAGAAATAACTTTTTTTATCAAAAACTCCTCGTGAGATTATATTTGGGTAGATATCATCAAAATTTGCTGTGGAAAGAAACAATCGCCATCGCGAGTAAAATAAAGCGGAATAGGGACGCCAATAAACTAATCAATCCTGGTTAAGCTTTAGTCGAGTTAACTAGTATTTTGGCTGCGGTCTCAAGTTAAAATGTTCGATATAGAAATTAGAAAGTAAATTCAAAATAGAAGAGAAGGACAGATTTCCTGTAAATAGCATAAAGAACATAGTGTTTATATGTCATCTTAAAAATCAAGATTAGTTTATATTTTCAATTTTAATATTTGTTGATTTCCATTTATTAATTTCAAAATTCATAAATAATTGCCAAAAGAGTATCAAAGAATACTCCCGAATCCCACAAACGAGTTAAAAATTTAATTAAATGACAAAATTCAATTTTTTTTACAATTTTCCATGAGATAAAACATTCCAATAGTGTGTGGTGTATTTTAAAAACTATATCAATATTTATGGTGTGAAAAAATAAAATAATGTAAAATAGTTAGTTTAGGAGAACGTAGACGAAAATCTGATACACGGTCATCAAAATATTCATTGTTTGTAATGTTTTATCAGCAATGGGATTGTCTTATTGAAAGTATCCGTCCTTTAGTTCGTCATCATGGAATTGGTTTAGAAGAGGTTGCAATAAGTTATTGCGATATATTTCCGTATTTATCGTTTCGTGAAAAAATAATGGACCGATAATTCTTCTCCGTGATGCTGTTATCCAACCTTTTCAGAATGCAATGGTTACTGTATCATTTCATAGGAGTTTTCACTGGACCATATACGCATCGTTTGTTTGTTAATAAAACTATTAAGGTGGAACCAAGCTTCGTCTAGAGTGCGTTCAAAAATTCAGTAGATAATCCTCAGGTATTCCCCTAATAACTTGCGGATAACTTGCTCTTGACAATATTTACCGTACTTTTCGAAGGTGGTAGATGCTCCACTGTTACCGAAATGTTACGCTATATTTAAATGAAAAAATAAATATAGAGATATGCAAAAAAAACGTTTAATAGAAACAGAAAAAACATGCAACCAATGTGCCACTAATTACAACCCGTTTTTTTCTTTGCAAATCTATATTATATTAAATTGTAGAGGACAATTATCAAATTTCAACTAACAACTTTTCAAACTTCACCCCACTTCAACATGAATCACCCATTTGCGTTCGAACAATAAGGGTAATAAAAGTCACGTGACCATTCCCTGTATTACCAGAACCCTAGCTCTCCTCAACTTTTTCGAACGCACCCCTGAGAAGCAGGATTTTTCAAAGATATCATTCATGTGATTTTCAAACCAATTGCGTGATCAATGGACTTCAGTTCTTGCGCTACACAAATTTTGCATAGATATTTTTCGAATTCTTTTCTAAGAATATGCTTACAAGTACATAGGACAAATTAGATTCATATAAAAACTTTCTAAATGAACTTTAGAGCCGGAGTACACGAGCAGCTTCAAGCTGCCTCTCCGGTAGGAATTTGTTGTAAACGAGGTGGTCTCAGCAGCTTCAAGCTGTCAAGCGAGCAACATTTCCGCTTGCCATTGACAGCTGTCAATAAAATGTTTAAAAAAATCTAAATTTCATTTTGTTCTGTTACCCAATGTATAACCTAGAAAAATAACAAAAGCAGTGTTACATGCACAACTATAGGGCGGGGTCGAGCAGCAAATTTACATCGGCAGTTCGTTGCAGTCTGTGCGCGCGGTTCCATTGGAAACAACGGTCCGCCGAGCTGCGACAGTTTCAAGCTGCCAACTGCGGCAGCTCGTGTTTTGGGGCCCTTAGGTGAATGATCTATACGCCTCCTCACATCCGCAATAGCTTCAGCAGTTCGTGAAATTTTGTAAAGCAACGAACAATTTGTTGATATAAATCAAGATATGACACTGCAAAATGTGGAAACTGAAGACGAAATTCATCCATACATCGTTACACAGAATGTGACGAACCGCTGTTCGACACTTAAATTTAAAAGAACAATTTTAATAGACATTAGATAAATTATTATTATTAATTTCGAATGTTTAATTCAATAATAAATTCTTGGTAATCAATGTATATTTATTTTCAAACACACCTGTATATATTCCGTAATTTTCTCCTCCTAAACATTTAAAGTGCATTCTTGTTTTTTATCGTTATATTTGTTTTTAATGTGTTCACCTGTTTCCAGAATATGTTTTGCCGATTGACGTCTGCATATAAGAAATTGGTACGTCACAGCCGTTATCCATATAAATAGATGTTCATGATTTCCTATGTAAGAGGGACCCCGAGTTGCCGAATGAATTACAAAGATTGACAATTTGACCATTGTGTTGATAATACCGTAGTAATTTAATCGGTAACAAATATCAATTTCCCCGAGTTGCCGAATGAATTACAACGGTGGACAATCTGACCATTGTGTTGATAATACCGTAGTAATTTAATCGTTAACGAATATTAGAATTTAGGAGAAAAAACCTATTCTCTCTGTCGAACCGAAGTCAAGTTAAGCATTTTACCATAAACGATTGCTTGCAATAGAACCGTCCCGACCGTTACCGAAATCCGCAAAAATCGACTCTATTAAGTTACAAGAGATTTGTAAATATTTAAATTTTCATATGCGGACTCAAAACTACAACTAACAACTGTCAAATCAACTACAACCCATTTCATTTATTTCTATGTATAAAGTTAATGTGTAAATATTACTTTATTTCTTTTTGCTATATAGTTAATGTAAATGCTTGTAAATGCCTTACACATAATGAAGCAACTGATTTGGCATAAACCTACACATGATATTTCTGGATTTTAAACAAGCATTTGACAGCGTGAAGAGAAATCAACTATTACAGATACTGCGGAAGTTTAATATACCACAAAATTTAATAAAACTAATAGAACTAACAACACAAAATGCAATGGCATGTATGAGAACAAAAGATGGACAGTCAGAAAGATTTAAGACAAACAAAGGTGTAAGACAGGGAGATATGCTTTTTAATCTGGTTCTAGAACATATTGTTAGAAAAACAGAATGTAATGGAACGATTATAACGAAAGAAGCACAAATTATTGGATACGCAGATGATGTCGTGATAATATCTAGATCGAGAAAAAGATTTACTGAGATATTCAATATATTGTATTGGAAAGCAGCGTATTATGGCCTGGAAGTGAACGAGAAAAAAACAAAATATATGAGATGTGGACGTGAAGCGGATATAAGACAGCAAGAATTAAAAATAGGAAGTTATACTTTCCAGGAAGTGGAGAAATTACAAGCTGGGTACAAGGCATTTTATAGCAAAAAAAAATCTGCTGAAGAACAAACGTATCAGTAAACGCCCTAAAATTAAAATATATAAGACGTTAATACGACCTAACCTGCAACGTATGCAGCAGAAGTGATGTGCACATCAAGCAAAGAAGAAGAACAACTGCAGATTTTCGAACGAAGAATAATCAGAAACATAGTGGGACCAAAGAAGATAAAAGATGGAGAACACAGAATCAGATTGAACTATGAAATATTACAGGACCTGGAGGAAGAAGACATTGTGAGATATATTAAATCTCAACGTATCAGGTGGTTTGGCCATATCATGAGAAGTGAAGTCAATGAAGTAGCATTATGACCCAGTCCGAAGAGATACATAAGAGATATATTAATTATTTGATGGGGAAATCATTAAGATTAACTTGGTTTTAATTCATGTCCCAGTTTCCTTGATTTTCGTGAAAGAATTAATTCAACCGCCTTGAAATCGTCGAGAGTCAACATTTCGACTTGTTACATGATTTAACGTGGTTCAAACCAAGGGAGTGTGTTACAAGAATAAGACTATTCTTCATTGTATTGCTTTTGTTCACCATGAAAATAGCATGATAAATATTTGGCGATCTGTAGTTAAAAATTATAAAATTTGTAAAATACGTCAACAAACATCAAATGTAATGTCAAACTTGTCAATAAATGTCAAATGCAATTTGTAGTTTTAATCTTGGATTTAACTGTCAGATGTAATTGTAACCAACATAAAAAATAATTAAAAAAGAACGCAGCTCTCTGCCCTATTACGTTCTTTTTACGATCATATTGTATTTTTAATTAAATGGAAGTCTAGGAAGGGATTTGATTGAACGATATGAATCTCCGTCAATTGATTTAAGTTTTTCCAATGCGCGCATATAACACATATTTTTAAACCAACAAAAAACCCTCAAAGAACATGATTGTGCACTATTCCTTAATAAGTTGCCATTTAAACAGCACCGTCCTAACCAAACTGCATTTTTATGCAGACTGCAGTGGGTTTCTGTTGAAAGATATAAAATATGCTAGGTTCGCATGATTTTTAAATTTACCTGCAGCGTGCATACGTGGACAATGCCCGGCCAAATATAATTTAACATTATTGTATTCCCAAATTTGCATTGCCCTCATGTTTTTAAAATTCGCCGACTCCAAACCGAATTTACATTTATCTCTTCACCTATGCAGTCACGTTCTATTTAACAGTCTGAACAAATATGTCTCATTGAAGTCTATATGATTGTAGATGAATAAATGTAACTTCGTGTGAGTGGCGCGTTACAACCATAGCTTGTAGTTTTGACAAACAGAATTTAAATTCACACGTACAACGAGCTGAAATGTAAATATTTCATAGGCGCAAGCTCTACAAACAGCGTAGGTAGAATAATTTATACTTATGCATAAAATATCCTTGCCGGGCACGTTTATGGAACGAAAAGACGTCATTTTTCAAAAAAGAAAAAAGGAAAAGCGAAAAAATTCTGTGCCCGTGATTCATTTGAAATGTGATACGTTAAGGCTAGGGGTTTAAGTATGTATAGCGTTACGTTACTGCCACAATAATTCACAATTAAACGCTTTTATCAACGCCTTCGTCTTGGAATATAATATCGGTTTGTTCATAGATATAGATTTTTCTGTGAAACTATGCACTGAAATATATCATATAATATAAATTACATGCGTACCGCATATGACAAAAAATTTGCCGTGTCTGGCTAAAATTGAAAATTAGGTTAATCCTATATACGTTCTTCACTTTTCTTTTTCTTTGCTTCTAAATGGTTTTAAACCTCTTGGTATTGTTTAATGATTGAAATATTCTTTACATTTGCTTTTAAAATAATTTCTAGATAGCTTAATCGAAAACTGTCTAATTTTTTGTTTGTTTGCACGTCATCACAGGAATGTCAATCCAAGGACCTCCATGTTTTAATGGTTGACTTATCAGGGCCTATCGATGATTGTATGTGATGTTACAAACGACATTAAAGATTTTGATGACAAGCTGTGTTCTTTCACCGATAACCTAAGGTCATGATTAAGGTTCGACAAACTCGTGCTATGGCAGAAGCGCCGAGATGGTATTTAGGCTGATGCGAAACCAGTGGAGAGTTTAGTCATTCGATAGGCGTGGAAGTGAATGGTCATTTGATAAGTATCGGTTTATCGGTGTGCGTCTTTTAAAACATGGATCGTCGTAGGCGAGGTTTACTTTTAGCATCGCATGTGGATAAATATATTAGCCGTTTCCCTGGGCTGGAATATACAGGTACCATCATTCAGTGCAAAATTTGCAATATGCGGTTGATAGGTCGCGATACATTTCACTGTAGAAGACATATTAAAAGTAAACGTCATGTACTGAATTTAAGCAACAACATTTCGTACTGGGGATTTCTGTATGATTTTATTTATACGCTAAGTGTGTGCAACATTCCACAATAGACAATGAACACTTTCGTCTTTTTTGGAATAAATATGTTCCCCCGTGGAAACTACCAACCAATAGACAATTGCGATACAATTTACCACGTTTGCAGGGTACAGTAAAAAACTGTATAGTAGACGAGTTGAAAAATAAGAAAATTTGCGTAAATGTGGATGAAACAACTGATATACAGAAATACAGCGTGATTCATGTTGTAGCGCGTCCTTTAAAACGTAATGATCCAGCAGCTTCCTTGTTATTAACCGGTAAAAGGATTGAAAAAGGTGATGCTGAAACCGTTGTGAAGATAATAAAAAATTCGTTAAGAGAATTTTGTATCACAGGAGCCCAAGTCACAATATTAGTTACTGATGGAGCTGCAACAATGCTGAAAGTTGGTAGGATGTTGAGAATATGCTTTCCAACTCTTCTTCACATAACATGTCTCATACACGCGTATCATCTCATTGCAGAAACCATTCAAAAGAAGTATCCGATGGTGAATAATTTAATAGCATCTACCAATAAAATGTTTGTGAAATCTTCCATATCCACGTTTTCAAAAAATTGTGCCCGAAACTTCCACTAGCACCTCAGCCTGTAATAACTCGATAGGGAACATGGTTCCAGGCAGTATTTTATTATCATAAATATTTCGCAAATGTGAAGGATGTGGTTTTAAAATTTAAGTCAAATGAAGTTGAAATACAAGAATAAATATGGATCTGGATTATTTCATTGTGGTAAGAAGCTTTAAGTAACTTTATTTAATATACGAACTAAGTATTTTATATCTGCTAGCACTTTAATTTCAGGAAAGTTTAATTTCTGTACCATAAGATACACGCACTGATAGTAGCGCTAAAGACATAGGAGTGACCCAAGTTCATAAAAAAACACGTGTTGCTAGTTATATTATCACTACAGTCCACAAATACCCTAACAAACAATTTCGTGAAAATTTTCGTCTTCATAGAAGCACTGTGAATAAGCTGAAATTTAATAGGTATTTTATATTTGTTGCAAGCAGATATGCAATAGGATTACAAACCATAAGGGTGGTTGGATACCCGTTACCACAGAGAAAATTATATTAATTACGATATGGTATTTATCTAACATTGAAACATTTAGGCAAATTGCTGATAGATTTAATATAACTAGAAGCTGTACAACACAATAAAGAAGACATTAAGCTTCTTCTGTTCTTTGAGCAATAAACTCATTAAGTGGCCCACTGCAAATGGAGCCCAAGTAACAAGTCATGGATTTGAATGAAAACAGGGCCTGAAAAGCATTATAGGTGCGACAGTTGGTTCACATCTGGCTATTCGCTGATCTAGACAACATCAAATTGATTGTGTAAATCGGAAGGTCACACTGTCTTTCGGCAAGGCACTGTAAATGATCAAATGTCCTTTTTTTCGCTACAAGTAATCCAAATAATCTACTTTTTGGTAAATGTCAGTTAATCTGTGACTCGGCATATCCAAAATATGATGGCTACTATCGTCTTCTAAAGATAATGATCAGTTAACACAAAAACAAACAAATTTAATTTATGTCCAATCAAATGCAAACACAAACAAATCACGATTGCTTGGCGAATCGCATAAACTCGTCTGATATAGAGGGTAAAAGGATTACCAATCGCGATTAGTTCGAACAAAACACTGAGTTATGAAAGAACACAAAGTGATCGAATCAAACGTGTTTGGATTCACTATATATTAGAGTACTAAAGAACACACCTTAGCTTCCAGTGAAGACATTGCTTTGTATGATTTTTGTAGTTTTGACAAAAATTATTATTAAAAGGTAAATTCTCGAAAATTACTTGTGACTGATTATTAGAGCAACGCAACTGCGCTGAAAGCCAGTGGCGGACGCATAAAAGTTTACACAAAATCAATTAAATGTGATACGTGCTCAAACACTTACCGTTTTAAAAGTCCTCCGTGAAATCACAAAGTGGATAATGTCTATTTAATATTTGTAACATTAGATATGTTTCCAATGTTGTTTCGGCAAAGTGAGTGCGGCGTGAAGAAAAAGTGTTTTTGTATGCCGAAAACGAACGTTCTACATCTAGTGACGTTATATTTGCGTAAGTAAAATAATATTTCAAATAACTTAACGGTTCTGTTGATGCACCTTCACAAATTTGTCTTAATGTGCCAAAATCAGAGTCTTTATCTAAAACACTTTCAAACTTTTCTAAAACACAAACATTTCTTGCGTCTTCTATCGCGCATAGCTGTGCCTGAACATGTTGCACTACTTGCAAAGATTCCACTAACGACACCGAAGAATTTTGTAGTTTTTCTATCGCATCCGCTAGTCCCACATAATTGTTCTGAATAATTTCCAAATCTGTTATAACTTGACTATCCTGAAATTTCAAGCGGCTTACCTTGACAGCCGCAGCTTCCTTTAGGTCGAATTCTAAAATCACGTTCTTTATATTCCCAAAATATTTAAGATAATAAAATGGAGCCTCTAACCATGTTCCCCAACAAGTAAGAATAGGTTGTGGTGGTTCAGAAATACCAGGGCATAGTCTATGAAATTCCCGAATACGTTTTGGGCATTTTACAAACACAGCTTTTGTGTGTGCTATAAGAGCGTCTACCTCGGGATAACATTTTCTGATACTATCTGCTACGAGACTGAGGGTATGAATTTTACATGTAATACACAACAAGTTAGCACAATGTTTTTTAAGAGATCGACCTACAGCAAGCCTGTTTGCGGTACCATCACTCATAAACATCAACAGTTGATTTGTTGAAAGTTCAAACTTTCCCAATGTATTTAACACCAACATGGAAATTACTTCGGCAGTGCATTGTTGTATTCGTCTGGAAGCTAGTAAAATTGAGGGTGACGGTCGATGTGGTTCCATTGTGCGTACCATTACATTAACCACAGAATGTTTTTTACGATCTGTTGTTTCGTCCACACATAACCACAGTTTTTTATCTTGCAACTCCGATTTAATTCTTTTCTCGACATGCTCACGAGCAGACAGCACAACTCTCTGTAATGTTCTCTCACTTGGTACGAGCAGACAGCACAACTCTCTGTAATGTTCTCGCACTTGGTAACTTAAAGTCCGAATATTCATTCCAAAACGAGACGTATGCTTTCTTCCTTAGTAAATGAAATGGTAAATTACATAATATATAAACACATAAATTAAATTTAAATTTGTCATAATCCCGTGTGGAATTTTTTTTTGAAACATGCCCTGCAGTATTTACGTGCCGTAGACAATCACTTTTCGACCAACACATTAAATCTATTTTACACACTACACATTGAATTGTAGCGCCATCACACTTTAAATCAGGCATTTCTGCAATAAATTCTCTTATTGTGTCCAACTTTGGCCGTTTTCGGGACGTAGGAAACATTTTCGAAACAAACGTAGAACTACGATATAGTATACGACAGCGTAGATGCATACACAACAGATCGGCTTTCGAGTCGCAGTTATACTGACGCTTATACCGAATTGTCCCGGCCGTGTTTATTTTGTGTAAAGTTTTATGCGTCAGCCACTGACTTTCAGCGCAGTTTGCGTTGCTCTACTAATTATTCCCTATAAGTTAGTTTTCATGGAGTCTTTTTTTTAAGAACAAAAAATTAATAATATAGATTATTAAAATACCAGAATTCGAATAATAAAAGATTATCTAAATTATGAAAATATAAAACGTGATTCTGATATTAATTGAAAACTCAAATTATAATGTGTGTGTGTGTGAATCAATAATATTGCAGGTGCACGCACCCTAATATCCCACAATTGTATGTACGTATGTACGCATTGTACATACATACACACATGCATACATATATTTTAGATATTACATTGACTTCCAGCGTTTCTATATTTCAAGATATCGCCAACATAAAATGAATAAGCAATCGTTTCTAATTAGATGACATGATAAATTGTAAATGTCTGTGTAAGCATAATTGACGAGCAAGCGACTACAGTCGAGCAAATGAACACAATTAACGCAACAATCTTACAAAAGCTGATAGGACAATGAGCCACTTCATAGTGAGAACTTGATCTTATCGGACCTCCTGTTAAACTCTAACTAAACTGTTAACTCTGGTTTACACTTCGCCGAGATTGGTTTAACTGCTAAAACGCAGATATCGCCTATTACATTCCCCTAGAAGGAGTAAGCGTCACGCAAACGTATTACCGCTACAAAACCTGACAGAAATTATTGACGTTGATGATGTCGCAAACGGGGAGACTTATCTGATTATTCGTCCAGTAATCGGCAATACATTATATCCTTAGTATTGTTACACGAATGGGACGATAGAATTGATTTATTTAGTAGTCACTGAATATTAGAAATGAATCGTACAATTTTGTACGGTGATTAATCGGTGACACGGAATCAGCAATTATATAGTTTATCAAAAGAACACAATGTGTTTAACTCGTTACAAACGTCCAAAATAATGCTACGAGGCTAGTCTGAAAAGTTTCCAACCCAACACAGAAACAAGTCTCTTCTTGTCGAGTTCAGTTTAATTTATCAACATAATTTCTTTGTAAGTCTGCACACGTTTCCTACCGATACTGCCAACACTTCAATCCGTCCAAATAGTAGTTGGCATCTTCTGCAAAATAGGAGCTTACGAATATGATGGCCTTCTCATTCGACCAAAATCTTTCTCCGCGCGAAACTATGCCCCTAGAAAACAGAAAAAAAGTCGCTGGGGGCCAGATCCGGTAAATAAGATGGGTGGTCTACCAATTCAAACCTCATTCGTGAATTTTTGCCTGACGTGTGCGCCGTCGTGGTAGAACAAAATTTCTTTTTCTTCAAATGCGGCCGTTTTTCACAATTTCTGTCTTCAGCTTGTCAAATAATAATGCGTAGTATGCCCTCGTTATTGGTTTTACTTTTTCAAGGTAGTCGATTAACACAACTCCATAGCTATCCCAAAAAACCGTCGTCATCGCTTTCTCGGCCGATGGAGCAGCCTTCTTCTTTTTCGGAGCCGATTCACCCTTCGCAGTTCACTGTTTCGACTGTGCCTTGGCTTCAAGAGTGTATTAGCGTATCCGATTTTCGTCGGTAATTACTAATCAACGCCAAAACTCCGACATATTTCGCTTAAACTGCTTCAACAGGGCTTTGAAACTGTTCATTCGAATGCGTTTTTGGTCCTGAGTGAGCAAGTGCGGCACTCAACGCGCAGTTGGTTGTTTCATGCCCAAATCTTCCGCCAATCTACAGTGCATTTCAGATAACACTGGCCATAGGTATTTACATAGTAAAACCTTTATGTGATGTTAATGGTTTTCCTATGGGGAGTGTTTGATTTATGTTTTATCTACACGTAACTGAAAGGATTTTCATGAGGTTTTGAGACATTGTATGCCTTAGAACAAAAGTGTAAAGTCTAAAATAAAGAAAAAAAGTGCAGATTAACGGCAGTTTTAGGAATTTTTAGCGGAGATGATGAGACACTATTTTGCAGCTGGAAATTTCAGCCCGTGATGTACCAATCGAGGCTGCAGCTAGAGTTATTCAAGCAATTTGTTACAAGCAAACATGTAATTCAGAATTATTCTTACTTATTCAAACAAAAAAATACACTGATAACACGTAAAGGAAACAAACTACTATGAATAAAATTTTATGAAACATTAATTATCTACCTAAACTACAACAAAAAAAAACACTCTTAATACAAAATGGTAACAAACAATAAATTATGAAAGGAATTGTATCATGAAGTAAATTAAGCCAGAAAGTGTTCAAGCTGTTGATTAAGTCCAAATCTTTCTTGAAAGTGACGTTTCACATACTGAAGATTTCTTATTGTTATTTCTTTAAATGCTTCCACTATAGAGGGTCTATGTCGAATATTGTCAAAAACCCTCGATGCAATGTAACCCCAAACAAAAAAGTCAAATTGGCTTAAATCAAAGGTTTTTTCCGGCAACTTTAGCGGCCCATGACAGACTGGAAATTCATTATTCAAAAATTCTATAATTGCGCTCGTGCTATGTGGTGGTGTCCCATCGTGCTGGTAAATGATCTTCCCGTTTACAGGAATATTGCCAATAGCTGGAAGAATTGTGTCTTTCAGCAATTTCAAATGCTTTTGGGCCTTCAGTGAACCGTCGATAAAAAACGGACCAACAATGTGATTACCTAGAATGTCGGCCCACATATTGACCTTTTGAGGAGTTTGAGTATGGGTTTCTAGAGAAAAATATATTCTCGTTTTTTTGTATTTTCAGCATTATTTTTTTTTTATTCCAAGGCATAAAATCAAACACTCCCCGTAGGAAAACCATTAACCTCACATGACGGTTTTACTATGTAAATACCTATGGCCAGTGTTGTCTGAAATAAAATGTATAACAACCACGTTCTTTGGAGACGCTCACGGCCTCTGCTGTTTCTCCGGTATTAATTCGACGGTCCTCTAGCACCATTTGGTGAACTCCGATATTATTGGTGGTGGTTGCAATTCTTGGCCATCCCGAACGTTCACCGTCAACCAAACTGGTACAACCACGTTTAAATTCAGTTGTTCAAAATGTCACTATGGCAAATGATGACGCAGAACCCTGGTAAAGAGCGTCCATCTTGGCCTTCAATTTGCGTAGTCGTATTGCCTTTCAAATGCAAGAACTTAATAACGGCCCAATATTTGATTCGTTCCATTTTTGCAGAGACATTAACATAGCCTGACACAAACGACTGTTAAACTACAACTGAGCATCCAATATGGCTGAAATTTTCAAAAGTATCTTTCAACGCTTGCGCAATTATGTTACCAGAATATTTTTAACGAGTAACGTCACTCTCATGTCGAGGTTTAAAACTTTTCAGACTACCCTCGTATATGAGCCAGCCCTTATTCTTAAAAGCTATTGCAATTGGTTACAAATGATGTAAACTTATAATTTCCTGGCGTTGTTTTTAGCGTAGATCCAGAATCTAGAAAAGGAATATAGTAAACTGAGTTGGATAACATGCCCTGTCTTTCTTATTATGAAATATAGAGATTTGTTTAATTTGACAAAGTTTTGAGCGCGAATTAAGATTATGTTGAGAAAAATTTTAAAGTAAAATACCTCGGTAATGAAAAAAAGGTATAAAAAACGTTTGAAATAATAAAGTGTTTGATTTAATTAGGTGCACTTATAGGTGATAATAAAATTACATTCAATATGATGTTGCTCGAGATGTCAGTAGCTACCCTTTCGTTTTAAATGTACCCCACATAGGATTTCCTTCTGGTTAGATAGTATTTTTCTGTATCTTTCCGAAGATATATAACAATCTACGACTGATTAAAAGAATAAATTTAAAATGTGAGGTACTTCAATTTTGAATGAGGCAGATATGATCTATGGTGCCATATTAAGTTCCTTTTAGCAACAAATAAATTTACAAAAACATTTGAGGGGAACTAGATATTAAAACTTTAATAGATGTCGGAAATGCTGACTGTTATTGACTAAATACAATCGACACCGCTTTGTAAAACTCACAAAAAAACATCGGCTACCTGAACACTCAAATTTCGATCAAACTCTAAGAATTGAAGAAGTACTTAAGTATAAGAATACACCATTTTTTTGCCATGTCACCCGATTTTAGGCCCTTCTAAGGCCCTCCAAAAATTTGCACTATTCTTAAATTTCTGTACAAATTTCGAAAACTATAACAGATATAAATTTCTTTTTGGAACAGAATTTGGAGTGTCTCGGGGATGATTTAAATTACTTTCAAAAGAAGTATATAACGGAAGACCGGGTACAAAATACCTGGATTTTTATTATTTCACTTTTTATTTATCAACAATAAAGTCGCTTTTTCTACATAAATGCTACTTTATTCTTTGAAAACCTTTAATCGTAGAAAAAGTATAATACGCAACTCGAGGGCAAGGCGACTTACGTGCACTCACGAATTATCGCACTCGGTTGACGCCTCGTGCTTACTGTTTTTTCGCTCGTGCGTAATAGGCTTCTTACCCTACACGTTACATAATATACTATTATGTAATAAAAACATATAAAAAATCGCAGTCAAAAATGTTTCACTAAAAAAAAGTAAGTAGGATATGTGACATCCTACACGTCAGATGTTAAAGATTTTCAGGTCAGAGGCCGGGTTAAGCAATAAACAAATTTCTTAAGAAAGAACTAACTGTTAGTAGCTTGATTTTTTATAAGATAATTTTTAACGAGTATCTAGTTGAAATTCTTATGGTCTAACTTTTTCTTTGCGAAAGCCTAGCATTTTGTTTCATTGGGTTGACTCTGGAAAATAATAAGTAGACGAAACGATTGCAGCAATCCAGTAAGCTTGTTGAAAGCTTCAAGTTATCGATGAACGTCTCCACATTTCCATGTTTTTCATTAAAACTCTGTATATACCCAATAAAATGCAACAAATCCGTTCTATGATGCCTGAAGTTACAGAACTATTTCAGTGTCTATATTCATCGTTTGTTCCAATTAACATTACGCACTTGTTTGGTATTCCATCATCTTTGACGCCTACCACATTTAAGCCTTGTAATCTAGGAACACGTTACGTGTTCCTAGATGAGCTATGTGGTAGACTATGTGACTATGTGACTATGCTGCCGCGCATGTATGGGGAACAAGCGCTAGATACGAAATGTGGCAATTAAATAACCGGACTGGTGCTACTATCGGCAAACAGCGAACACGCCACGGTAGGTTTGAACATGTCGGTGCTTGTAGATGCCTACTTTTTTTTTCTTCATTGTCAACGTTATTTCTTTGTTGTAATGCATAAAATGTCTCAAAACTCGTTAAAAATCGTTTCAACTATGTGTGGACAAAAAATAAATCAAACACTCTTCCTAGAAAAACCATTAACGTCACATAAAGATTTTACTGTGTAAATATCTATGGCCAGTGTTATCTGAAATGCATTGTATGAAACAGCGAGAGCGTATGGGTAGCCGTGAGTTGTATAGCATGTTTTTGCTGTAGTGATAGGCTATTCGCTGCTGTCGCCCGACCAGGCGCTCAGGCTTTGGTAAGGTTTAGTGGTGACCCGAGTATTACACACTTGAACGTTGCGATACATACAAGTGCGTACACGAATTATACACAGATTTAAGGAAACTGAGTTATGCAATTAATACATACAATATTTATGTATTTGTATATTTTTATGAGAAATCGCACATTTTTTTATTTTGCTTTCTACGGAACAAGGGAACAGTTCGTTTATTAAATTTATTTTTTCTACGTACTGTGTTTAATTTAGAGAGCAACCGAGTAAGCGAATCAATATATAAGCATTATTTACATTTAAACGTAAGCAACTGGTCCTCCATCTTGGAAAGAAGGATACACCGAAGCAGACGACTAGCGACATTGTTCTTTAGACCAGGAAAACGTAACAATAATAATTTTATTATTTATTAGTAAAATTCAACAATTAAGTATTTACATTTTTTTCTAAAATTACTTGTGTAACTTACTGATTTTAATACCTGTTTTTATACACCGATGTGTTAAAGCATACCTTCCCCTACTAACTTTTGAACAACAAAAGCTAGCGTTTCTACAGAAAACAGGTCCATTGTTTGTGACCTAGCTTTTGATTCAGCCGTTTCATTGCATTTCCGGTGTTATACCAACTTGTTCCACCGAAAACAAAATACCCTGCATCTTTTACGCTTTGGGAAATGCGATGGAAAGACGAATCAACAGTCTTTGAAGCAGCATAGTCATGCAAGACTTTTCATTTAGGCGTAAACATTTTTGACTGCTTGAAGGAACGCTATTTTTTCTAAAGAATATTAGCAATAGTTTCACTTCTGTATAATCAGTGTTATATTTATATCTGAATAAATACAGATGTTAATAGATAAATACAAATTCAGTGAAAAAAAGAAATTTTAAACTTATTTTTATCTTCGCCTTAATTAAGTGCAGTGTAGACAAAAATTACTTGTAAGATATTGCAAGGAAAACTAAGGAAAACTTCAATGTGGCGAGTAAACGTTTTCGTATACGTTGGTTGTTGAATAATTTAATCGTGTTGGGAAGCTGGTTGTTTATGTGTCTTTTTATTGGACTGGGTAGATATAGACCTATTTCCAATCAATCAATTAATTTAAGTAATTCCATTGTAAATCTAGGCACATTTTTAGGATTGTGTACCGTGCTTGTATCGAATGCGTTCAGCATTTTGATCGAATTCGGTCAAAGAAATTGGATAAACTAATCGGATTTATAATACCACATGTTTCGCACAGAAATTAATGAGGGTCCATTGACAAAATGTTTGGAATACCGATGGTGCGGCTGTACGATGTTTACTATCCAATCGAATTCCGGTAACGTTTTATTTGTAAGTTACAGGATAGGTAATGGTAGGCACCGTTCGGGATCAATAGGGCATAGTGGTGGCACGCTGTACTACTGGATCGAGACACATCGGCGATTGTTACACCTTCGGATAAATCATGCCTTTCTTTACACCCCGTTGATTTACAATCGTTCCGTTCTCTCTCTTTCTGGTGTTTGTAATCCATTCGCAAACTGACATCAGAAAGACAAGCAACGTTCTTATTTCTGGTTTGTTCGGAGGAAAAGACGATTTCTGTCTTCGAGAGTTTGTAATAGGAACGAGGAAGTAACTTGCCAAATTTAAAGAAGGGAACATTTCTGAATCGGTCTGAAGCGAAAGTGTCAAAGAAAGGTTGAACTTAGTAACTTCTATTTAGAATTTAATTACTTTGACAAATAAGCAATCTAAGCTAGCATGTAAGTTCATATATCGTAACTTTTTTTTGTCACTGAACATCTGCATATACTTTCCACGCATTGACGTGTTCTTTTTTACAATTGAGCATGGAGGCGTTTAGTATGGCGAGTAGCTACTGGGATTATTACAGGAAATGACATACAAGTTTGAGTTATTAATATTAATTAAGTCACTACTAATTCCTTTGATGTAAGACGGCAAATGTAAGTTAAAGAGGTGTACATAAAATACTCAGAACGACTACTTTACAATCAATTATAAAAAAAAAAAATCTGGCGGTTGTATTATAAATTACCATAAAAAGAAATTAAACACTAGCCACATGCTGACGTGACGGAGGAATTGAAATTGAATGTTTTGTGCTATGTAGAGGAAAGTCCTGTTACACCATTAAACACAGTACCACAACATTTTAATATTCCCAAATCGTCAGTATTTAAAATCCTGTATGAGTTTTCTAATCTTCATCAACGTTCTCAAGAAGACAATCTAAGACGAACAGATTTCTGTGAAATGTTGTTTGATTTGTTAAATGAAAATGAAGACATGGTAAACAAAATCCTTTTTAACAAACAATGAAATTATAACTAATTGCCATCAACCACCATACATGGACGCGTTTCGCTGTCATACAGCTCTTCAGCATGTCTTTGTGGAAGATGGCAATTTAAGTTAATAAGTCGTATATATACGAAATTCATGATAACTTGTATGGATGAGAGTATATAAATAAATACACCCTAGTCATTGCAAATGTCGAAAGTAAACGCTATATCGACTTCTACAGAAGTGAGCAACCAACGTTGCATCCGTTTTCTGCGAATGTAGCAACTCGACTAAGTGGTATCTCACCAAAGATAATTAATTAACAAACAATGAAATTACAACTAATTGCCAACAACCACCATACATGGACGCGTTCCATTGCCATTGCGACATTCTTGCTTTTTGAGGACGCTCTCCTCCAATCTCAACCCACTGTTTACTTTGCCGACGAGTCTCGAACACGCTCTTTCATTTTTGTAAAATAACAGACGGTTTCGCGCGTAATTTCGTCAGAAATTTGATCACAATTCTCTGTTCAAGTTTTTTATCGCACATTTTTTCGATATACAACGCTTTAACACCAACCTTGGCAACCTACTACTTCGCACACAACGCACTCGACCGAGTTGAAACTTATTACGCATTTAATAAAACTGTGGAAGTTTATGCCTGCACCATTGAGTACGCGCCAGTGTTGCCAGTTCGAGCGTTCGAAACAATTTCTCGTTATTGCCATACCTCGTACTTACATACATACATTTATCTCTTTAATTACGACTAACGCTGCGCAAGGTTGATCAGGAACTGTGGCAATAATTCAATAATTCCGTTCGCCGAGGTAGCCCGTGCCGATTCTTCTGCATACACACTCCGCGTAGTGGACACGACAACCTCACTTCTAACTTGGCGCGAAGCTCCCTGTGCCCGGCCTACTCATTTTTATATTAGGAAACTAAATTTAGAAATAAAAAAGCTGAAATAGGGAACTTCCTCTTTAATCTAGTAGTTTATATTTGGTTTACATTTTTTATTTAAGTAGTAATCAATATGCGGACTAGTAATAAGCAGGCAAGTTGCCAACTGTAGTTGGTTATTGTAGCCAAACATGAACAAAAAACAAGAAGTTCTCTTTCTTTCCAACTTTCAAAGTTTTTCTTTAAACCTTTGTTTAAATGAGCCCGTGTTTCAACTACCTGACTGATTATAAGCAACGAAATAGGACAGCGTATCAGGTATAGTTTATTTCAAATTATAAGAATATAACTTTGAACGGATTAAATGCTGTTATTGCACCACCTGCGGTAATAACTACCTGGATACGCAAACAAACTGCTGAGGACCGTAATGACAAAATTTAAGTGAATTGAATAGAAATGGAATTATGATTTGCGATATGCGTAACTACCTGTTTGTACATTTAAATCTCATTTAATATGTAAATTCTTTAATTACTTGTAATATCGAATTGCTTACTATGTAAAACATCCAATTGCTTACTATGTAAATTTATACTGTTTGTAAAATATATATACATAAACATATAATTATCTTATAGGGCCGTAATTTATAGTCAATACGGCCCTAGATTCAATATGCATTGCCAGGTTATTATCGTCACAGAAGGTGCAATAAAAGTATTAAAGGCCTTGTCAGTCTACAGTTATATTCTTATAATTTGAAATAAACTATAATTAAACTTTACATTGAATTCCCAAAACTTCAGACCAAAGTTCAAGAACAAACGTCGAGAGGGTATGAGATTGTTTTCTATATAGAAAGCCTTCTTTTAACGGTTCGATGGCTCATTGATGGAGGGACTGCTCCTGACTGTGGCAGAATTAGTCGCTGTGCATTCGTGGCTCTCCAGGACTAAGTGGGAGACTTTTCCGATAGGTCCACACAATCTGGGGTCACCATTCTCATATAAGATAATAAGTAACTACGCTGGACCCTTTAGAGCAAAGTCACGGTTATGAGAGGTTATGAGAAACTCTAAAACTTATATATCCTGAAACCGCCACACCTAAAAAAATCATTAGAAATATTTTATTTACACTGAGATGGTGTAAAGGTAGTTAATACAATTGCTATGAAATCTTCAAACACAAAAGCTACTAATTTTGAAACCATCGGATTAACATTCCATTGCCTCCAGAATAACAAATTTTAAGTAGATTTAAAATATTAAAGTATGTTATTATTGAAAAGAAGGTATTGCTTCTCGAACAGGTTCTGCGAGATAACCTACAATCAATAATTTAATTACTGAGATTAAGGAAAATGGATTTGTAAGTAATATTTTGAGCCAGAGAATTGTTTCCAATATACATCGGTTTACATATTCATTTGACTTCCTTTTCTCACTACTGTAATCCACTAGGCGATACCGATACACCTGAAAATGTTCTCTCGACAGATACAGAATTGAGTAGCTTCCAGAAAAGTAAGTATGTAGTAAGTTGATTGCAATAATCCCCCCAGAATTTGGGACGAATTGTGTTACCGTGCACTGCCATCTTTCAAACAGCGTCATGCAAAATTTCAGGCAGATTCATAGGATGCGCACAAGTTAGTTTTAATTTGACAGCCATTTGTATGAGACGTAGTTAGAGTTTTTCTATAAAATGGAAAAGGAACAATATCGTTTAGTAATCTGCTTTCTTTTTTGGAATGGAAAAACCGCAACATGATTCTCGCCGGTCGCCGAACGAAAGTGCGCGAAATAGCAAAGACCATAGGTGTATTGTAGGGAACGACAATTAATATTTTACAACAAAGGTTAGGAGTGAGAAAGCTGTCGTCACCGTTGATGAAACCTAGATCCATCAAGGCGAATCTACTCCAAAGGAAACGAAGACGGTCGCATCGGCCGAAGAGAACAATCCTCATTTACCTTTTGTAGAAAGGACGCTCGATCACAAGGCATTATTACAGTGGATTATTGGACCGATTCGATGAGAAATTGAAGGAAAAACGGTCTCATTTATCAATCAGAAAAAATTCGAAACACCACGACAGTGCACTAGCTCACACATATGGAGTTGTGGCGTCCAAATTGCATGAATTGCGCTATGAATTACTCTCCATCCACTTTACTCACCCGACTTGGTTCCCTACGACTTCTTTTTATTCCCCAATACGAAAAAAACAGCTCAAACGGAGAGGTCACTACTGAGGCAGAAGCTTATTTTGAGGAGTTTGAAAAAACGTCTTTGTTGAAAGGATTAAAGAAATAGGAAGGACGCTGGGAAAAGTATATCTTACTAAAAAGAGATTACGTGGAAAAATGTATAAAAATTTTTTGAAAAATTCGTGTCTCCATTCTTAACATGGGTATTTATTGATCCAGCATTAGCTTTGTCCGGAAACAAAAGCCGCGGACTTGTTGGGCTCTATTCAGCTTTATCAGTGGAGCTGTATAAAAAAAACGGAATGCAACATGAATGGTATCGGTAATGTTGAAGGAAAAAAAAATTATTTGACTGTAAGAGTATATATAATTCCTACTGCAGAATATCGTCCATAAGACGATAGTCGTCTGTGCCCACAATAAAACGAAATATGCCACTAGTTGTGCCTCTTGTGGCCCTAAGGAAGTAGCAAATGTTGATTAAACAACATTTACTATACCGGGTGTCCCAGATTCAATGTTACAAGCAATATCTTCCTTATCTGTAGAGATATAAGATTGAGCAAGGTGTCGTCGAAAATGATTTGCAGAATCCTAAAAGATATACGTTAAAATGCCTTATAATTTTTTTCCTAATGAATGTGTCAATATGTTATTAATTTATGGAGAGTGTGATAAAAATTCTCGTGAAGCAGCAACACTTTACGGAGAGCGATTTTCTAACAGAGTGGTACCATCACACCTCATGTTGAAGTTAAAATACGAACGGGCTCATTTACATCAAATTTGAAACATTCCCATCATGTAACATCCGTTAATACAGAAGAAATGCAAAAAAGTGTACTGGCTTATGTTGGATAGAATCCACATATTTCACTTGGAACTGTGACAGAAATATGAGAATAAGTAAATCAATAGTAGAGAGCATAATAAAGTTTTACAAATATCCTCCTTTTAAAATTCAGTTGCTACAAGCATTAAGGCCTACAGATTTTTAACGGAGACTAGGATTATCCTACGATTATCAATAACATTTGGAGATGAACGAAGCACAATTTCATAACATTGGAGCGGTGAATGGTCATAACCGCCATTACCGGCCTCCAGAAAATCCTCATTGGATGCGCGAGACTCATTTTTATGTAATACGGGGTGTCAACGTTTAGTGCTGATTATTTAATGGATCATTGGTCCATACATTTGAAAGAACTTTGATAGGGCAACGTTATCTACATTTTTACATAATGACCTTCCCTAGTTAATGGAAGGTACTCCATTAATAGAGCGCAATTATCTTGAACTTAAGATTCTGCGTACATGTAATTCCGTTACAATAAATGTGATCACAACAGCAACTTCCAGGGAATCAATTGATCAATTTGAAGCGTGTGTTGCGTCGTGAACGATCACGTGGTTTCAAAATGTCGGGACGACGACCAAGGTTTCAGAAGAATGTAACTCTTCTAAATTTCACCAATATTTCGCTTTTATTTAAAGCTTCATCAAGGTCGTACTACAAATTCAGTTTACAGTGATATAGACCAAAAGAAATAGTAATAATTAAATTGTAACATACAATGAGTTAAAGTAGACAGACCGAAATTTTGTAACCAAATATATATTGGGCAAACATCTAGCTGGTTAAAATTTAGAATTGACAAACATCGGAGTGATTGCAATCTAAACAAACAAACTAGTGTTATCGCGAATGAAATAAAGGAATGAAGGGACGCTAATCAAACCCTTACTTTTTTGTCAAAATATTCATCCAGGTAACACGTGTTTGGCTGTATTTCCATTTTCTAAGTATTCACCGTTTAAATTTTACCATAAATACAAAGTAAAAGTCAAGTTTGGTAGTTGAAGTATACTCAGGGTTCCAGTATAGAGTTTACATCGGAACATCACAATTCCAGGTTAGTTTTCTCTTTTCAAGTTTTAATACTCGTAAAATTTCATTAGTTGATATCTAGCTTAATTTAAATTGCCGAAAGAGTGTTTAGGAACACTCCCGGTCCCGCAGACCGTACAATTAATTAATTAGTTTCCAAAAATTATTATTTTCTTGAAATTTTTTGCTAGTTTAAGACGCTGCAACATATTTCGTCGGCCACGCAGATTAGGTTAGTGATATAGAGCTTTGTATTATTTTCTTTTATTTTTTGTACATTTCATCATGTACATCTGTATTCTTTTTTAATCCATTTGCAAGGGCTAAAGGAGGAACGTCGCATATCTTCGTTTCGAAGTTAGGCGGTTTAGAGCCGGTTGTACCAACTCTAGTTAACTCTCGGTTCAAGTAATTTGTAGATTATAGATGACGCTAGTTCAATGAGATATGCGTTGTGCAAGCAGAAATGAAACCTTAGTCAACTGACCCCTTCTCTATAGCGGTTGGTAACATGGAAATGTTGTATTTGCTAGATAAGTACTGGTATTCAATAGAAAAAGAAGCGCGCCAACTATGTCTATAATTGACCTAATTTGTGTTTCTGATACCTCAACATGTGATGTGCCGATTTCTTTTTGTATGGGCAGACAAAAAAGGAATTGGGAGAGCTACAAAAATTTTTTAGAAGAAATTTAAAATAAAATTACAGCTCTTGAAAAACAATATAAAATTAGAAATTTTCCAAAAAGAAAGTAATCTAGGAATGACAATGGAAGAGGAGTAGCAAATAAAAATGAAAATTTTACGGAGGAAATAAAACGCCTGAAATAATACTGTTTTGTTTTGTTATTTTAAAAGATGATTTGAAAATTGTATACATTTTATGTGTATTCTTTGAAACATAATATTGTGCACATTGTTGAATCCGTAAAATAATTGGGTATTACTTGAAAAGAAGGGAGCCGTAAAGTGCAGGATTACCAAGAATCCTCTTCGATTTTTATAATTTTCCACAAAATCACCTCTACTTGTACCATGAAACTGCTGTTTTGTTTCATTCATTTCTTCTAGGAATTTTTATAAAATTTGGAGTTAATCCAACAATTGCTTGGATTACTTTTTGAATAGTTCTGCTTGCTGTCGACTTATCTACATCAACTATATCTCCAGAAATGATCCAGATGAAAGGAAACGTAAAGTAAGAAGTACCATCTCAGCAGATGTTAATGCATGATTTCTAAAAATGTATATTTCGTTATTTTAAGGTTGCATTGGCTAAGTAGTATTTAGTTATATATTTTGCCTATTTCAAAGCGAATTTCATCTGAAATTTGAAATATCACATTCCACAACTGGCTTGAATAACCTCAATCTGTCCCTAAATTCTTTATCACTCCAGATTTTGGATTGATTTGGCATCGAATAATTCACCTAACATTCATTTTCACGCGAATGGCGTTAATAAAAAAAAGAGATGCTTATATTTCAAGCGAAATGTCACAACGCGGCTTATAGGTTATATTTTATGTCGAAATCTACTTGAACTAGGCTTGAACGGCCGACCTTGGGCGTTCAGTTGACTGGGATATTGACTCCCAGATCAAGCTTGAACTTGGTTGGTACAACGGCGTCCTCTTGTTGAACCGAAATTCACGTTGTCCAACCAGCGAACTTGGCTGGTACGACTGGCCCTTAGTCTTTTTGGCTTGTCCTATTGGAGTTACTGTAATTATCTTTTTGTACTGTGCGCTGTTTCGTTTCATAGCCAATCAATTCTATTTTTGTTTATTGTTAAACATATTTGAGTACA
This sequence comes from Dynastes tityus, assembly GCA_029618875.2. NCBI lineage: Eukaryota > Metazoa > Arthropoda > Insecta > Coleoptera > Scarabaeidae > Dynastes > Dynastes tityus. The sequence goes on from JAROYD020000042.1 coordinate 214,387, forward strand.
TTTTCAGCAACAAAACAAGTTTTTGATTTAATTAATACGTACTCTTTAATTCTAGGCTAATAATAGCGAATGATCGGCTGAGATGGTACAAACAATCCTTGGCTCTTGTATAGTAATCACTAAACTGGGCAAATATGCGGTAACAGCCAGAGGCGTAGCGAGCGCATAAAAGTTTACACATAAAGTAGAAGATAAGAAATAAATTATAAAATGTGCTGAAACACTTACCGTTTTAAAAGTCTTCCGTTAAATCGCAAACTGGGTAACATCTGTTAAATATTTGAATCATTAAATATGTTTCCACAGCTGTTTCAGTCAAGTGAATACGACGTGCCGAATAAATGTTTTTTAATGCCGAAAACGACCGTTCGACATCACAATTTGAACAGAATCCACTGCGACATTGAAACATTTTGTGATTTTTCTATTCCCTCCGCTAATCCGAAGTAAGTGTTGTGTATAGTTTGTAAATCTCTTTTAACCTGACTATCTTGAAATATTTCCTAGCTTTCTTGATTGCTGCAGCTTCTGTCGGATTGAATTTTGAAACTACCTTCTTTACTTGATCAAAATATTTGCTGTAGTAAAACGCAGCCTGCTACCATGTTCCCCAACGGAATCAGGACACAGTTTGTGAAATAATCGGCTACGTTTCGGAGACCTTAGAAACACTGCCTTTGTACTAGCAATCAATGCACTTACTAGTGGAAAACATGTAGGAATCGTTTGTGCCGCAAGATTTAGAGTATGGATTTTACACGTTACATGTAAGAAGTTACCACTGTGTTCTTTAAGAGATCGGCCCAAAGAACGCATGTTTACGGCACCATCACTCATAAACATTAAAAGTTGCTTAGTTGAAACTTCAAATCTCTTCAATGAGTTCAACACCACCTTTAACATCTCATCGGCAGTACAATTTATAACTCTTTTGGAAGCAAGTAAGAAGGAGGATGACGGTCGATGTGGTTTCATTGTACGTACCATTACATTAACCAGAAATAATTTCATATAATTCAATAAATATAGAACATCAAATAGTATAAACAGGAAAATAAATAAATTCAACCAATAGATTCAATCATGTCAAATGATGTGAGTGTACGAGAAAGGTACAGATGATACGACAATGGTTTCGAAATCAATTAGACAAGATGTTGCTAATCCGATGAATGACTTCACAATATCTGTGTCTGTATACTATAGCAATCGATATCACCGTCATTTTCACAAAGTAAAAATCAAAAGAATACCACTCACTATTGAAAAATAGATTTAATAAGGCCAGTTTTGTATTGAAACACTAGACAGATTCGCTTTGTTGTAGTCAATCATTATTAACCTGAGCAAATATGCGGTAACAGCCAGAGGCTTGGGGAGCGCATAAAAGTTTACACATAAAATAGAAAGTAAGAAATAAATTTTAAAACGTGCTGAAATACTCACCGTTTTAAAAGTCTCCCGTGAAATCACAAACTGGGTAATATTTGTTAAATATTTGGATCATTAGACATGTTTCCACGGTTGTTTCAGTCAAGTGAGTACGACGTGCGGAATAAATGTTTTTTAATGCCGAAAACGACCGTTCGACATCTAGCGATGTTATATTTGCATATTTAAAATAATCTTTGAAACAACTTAATGCATCTTTACACGCACCTTCACAACTTTGTCTTAATATGAGAAAATCGGAGTCTTTCTCTAAAACACTTTCAAATTTTCGTATTACACACCAATTTGTTTCGTCTTCTACAGCGCATAACTGTACGTAAACATCATTCACAATTTGAACAGAATCCACTAGCGACATCGAAACTATTTGTAATTTTTCTATTCCCTCCGCTGGTCCGAAGTAATTGTTGTGAATAGTTTGTAAATCTCTTTTAATCCGACTATCTTGAAATACTTCCTGGCTTTTCTTGATTGCTGCAACTTCTGTCGGATTGAATTTTAAAACTACCTTCTTTACTTGATCCAAATATTTGTTGTAGTAAAACGCAGCCTGCAACCATGTTCCCCAACGTGTAACAATCGGCTGTGGTGGTTCAAGTAAATCAGGACACAGTTTGTGAAATAGTCGGGTACGTTTCGGGGACTTTAGGAACATTGCCTTTGTATTAGCAATCAATGCATTTACTAGTGGAAAACATGTAGGAATCGTTTGTGCCGCAAGATTTAGAGTATGGATTTTACACGTTACATGTAAGAAGTTACCACTGTGTTCCTTAAGAGATCGGCCCAAAGAACGCATATTTGCGGCACCATCACTCATAAACATTAAAAGTTGCTTAATTGAAACTTCGAATTTGTTCAATGAGTTCAACACCACATTTAAAATCTCATCGGCAGCACAATTTATAACTCCTTTGGAAGCAAGTAAGAAGGAGGATGACGGTCGATGTGGTTCCATTGTACGTACGATTACATTAACCACAGAATGTTTTTGACGGTCCGTTGTTTGGTCCACACACAACCACAGTTTTTTTATCTTTCAATTCCGTTTTCATTCTTTTTTCTATATGTTCACGAGCAAATGGCACTACATTTCGTATCGATGTCCGACTAGGTAATTTACAGTCCGCATATTTATTCCAGAAGGAAATAAATGCTTCTTTGTCTAGTAAACGAAACGATAGATTACATAAAATAAGAGTAACACATAAATCAAATGTAAATTTTTCTTGATCTCGTATGCCACTTTTTGCAGAAGAATGCTGTTTGCTTTCGACGTGACGTTGACAATGGCTTCTGGACCAACACATTAAAGGGATTTTACAAACTAGACATTGAATTTTAGCGCCATCAAAAATTGAGTCCGGCATGTCCACTATAAAGTTTTTAGCTGTGTCTGCCATTGGTCGTTTTCGCGACGTACCTAACTGCGACATTTTTAAAGCAAACATAAGCGTACAATTACGAAATAAGTTACGACAGCCTACATATACACAGAACTATTCGCATATAGCATCGATGTAGTACTGACGCTGTGAACGCGTAAAATAAATAATCGCCGACTCCGCACCACATATCTACTATACTGACTGTTACCGCTGTTTGCCCAGACGATGCATTTTGCCAATAACATTTTTATTCTTTAGAAAGGATATCAATATCTGAAATCAAGTATATCTCCTAGTATGTAAAGTAAATTAACATACACTTTATACGTAATCATATTGGAATGCAACATAAAATTTAAAACAATCATTCACTACGCGTAATATACATTCAAGAAGAATGAAACAACAATGTTCAAATTAACACAAAAGCAAGAAAGGCTCCTTTAAACGCGATATGAATCGGATAATCCATTTAGGTAAGCTCAAACGCTTTCTAAACAACGGTATTTCCGCTTAAAACCTACCGTGTCTACCAAGTTCTTTTCATTATCTAGAAACCCGGCACTGTCACCTGAACGTTCTCCGCATTGTGAGCATAACAAACTTTGTCATCCCGTTAATGTTATGTAAGCTATTTATTTGCTAAATATAAACTCAGCAAATCCTTTTGTAACTTTTGTGGGCGCAGTTACCTCTAAAATATTAGGTTTATTGCGAACGACTATAAAATTTAACACGCAACAGAAGAAATAAAAAGTACAAAATAGTATCTCATACAGCACGCATCCTGATTAGGTACGTGACATGACTTTGCCATTGTACCCCTTCGAAAAAATTAAATTTTACCCGCATTGTAAACGCGACTGCACGAAATGCTTGAGCATATTAAAAAAAAATCGTCTCTTTCATCGCACTGAGAGAAAAAAAATGCATTGATCCAACAAAAATATAGACAACCAACCAAAAAATTTAGGTTAAATACAGTCGACCGATATTTTTGGTTCAATCAACATTTAACGTTGCTTCAAAATATATTTGTTAAATCAAACATAACAGAGGTGTTAATCCAACAGTGCGCTTAATTTCAGTTTAAGCAATTTTAGTGGTTAGTGTAACATATTCATTTGATTGAATTAAACTTATCCCTTGTTCATTCTGTTCCCGTAATTTCGTTAGGTCAACAAAATTATAGTGTTGCGTCAACACAAAACTTGTTGCGTGTAGAATATAAAAGTGTTAGCTCAACCATTTTTCTTATTCAATTTAGCAAATCTCTTTGTTGTTTTGAGTACCTTCATTTGTTAAAAAATCTTAATGAATATGAATGTAAATACTATTTTGTTACAAAATTGAATTCTTTTAAACAAATTCAAGTTCAAAAGAATTCAAGTTTATAATAAAATAGTATTTATAAATTCAAACTTTGCAACAAAATATTTAGTATTTCACGTTGACATGTAGAATTTACTCCTGAAATATTTTTACTTAAAAACACAAATTTAAGTGTGGAAGAAAGAAATAAAAGGCAATATTCCATCCTAACTAATATATTCAGCACTGATATTCAAAAGACAATACATCAGATATGTAATAGTAACACAAGGACAATATTAATCTGAAACTACAAAGTTATATAATAAACAGATATATACGAATAAGTACTTCCTAATTACATGTACATTAAATGTTGTAAATCAATTTGATAAGACTGTCTAAATGCCCGTTTCATATTTTCTTCTCCCAAGAATGGGTATGGGCGCTTTGATTTGTTGTATTCCTCGTGGAGGGTGTGCTGACGTTGTTCCAAATTGGTGCTACTACCGGAACTTGCTGAAGCTTCTGTGACTGGACTTAAAGTAAGTGTGTCGGTAGACATATTATCTGCGAGGAGTAAACCTGCGCCACTTATATTTTGATAGTGTCGCAATTTTGCTAAAAATTTCACTCTCTTTCCTATGACCGGAATAATTTCCTTTATCACATTTTCATCAAGTTGTAGTAGGGCTTCTTCATCAATTTCGTGTTCTAATAAACAGGTATGATTAATGATTACAAGGTAATTGGGGGTAAGTGAATTTGTAATGCGTATATTACAAGATGTTTGTAAACATCGAATATGGTAGAAATTATTATTAGTTATTATTAAATAACGAATATATTTTTAAGTTAAAATTCTTATTCAAATTTCTTACCGTTTCCATATTTAAAGATTTCATTGTAAGGGTCTTATTTTATTTAAGGTATTAATTTTAACAGATGAACGTCGGTTTTGAAAATAGTATTAACTATTTCTTGAAGAAAAACAAACGTTAGATACTGTATCGTTAATAATTGAAACTCACTTGTTGATGGTCACTGGAGTATTTACCTATGCACGGACAGAAGGTATATAAGGAAATTATTAAAATACCGCTTATTGCTAATAATTGAATATGCAACTTGATTTGGGAAAATCTGACTTCCGCTAATAAGGGTGAACTGTAAGGTGTCCGTGATTTCGTCGACTATAGGGTAAAATTGAATAGGTAGAAGTGTATTATTTTCTCTATAATTGTACAATTTTTACATATGCATATTCTCTTTAATTATTATTTTTTATAAATTATCATCTGTTAAATTTATTACCTCAACTTCTTAAAAATATTTTCTGGCAACTAAACAATTTTCTACATAAACTAGCATAATAAATTCAAAATTAGAAACGACGCGTGTACGTATCTATATGTAAATATATAAACATCAACAAGAACAATTATCGAAACCAGGGCTTATACATTTTTCGTAGTTCTACTTTTCATTTACGATCAGCACAAACGGTTCCTGACTCAATTCGTTAAACATGCATTATCAGCACAACTTTCAATAAAATGTTTTCATAAGCATTTTCTGGTACTTTTCGAATTTCAAATAAAAACAATATTCTATTCAGTACTCTTTGTAACGTGTCATTTATCAACTAGTTACCCGAAGAAACAAAAGAAACAAAACGATATTTACAAAAGAAATTCTTACCATTTTGTAAAAGTCAGAACTGAAGCCATTGTATTACGACATCGGAGATGTTCAATGTATACATTATTTGTATTGTTTCGTAATTTCTATTAGAACTTATTGGGACTCAAAGACAGTTAATTTAACAATATGGCTCCATTTTCCTCACTAACTTTTGTATCTACTCATAAAAGATTCTAGCTACTTACCTGCGAAAGTCGGTATTAACCAGTCAAACTCCCATTCCACTAATAATATTTTCACATAATCATCCCTCATTTTTTTATAAAACAAATATAAAAATTAAAGAAATTCTGCACACTGCTACTTGTACCAAATAAAAGATGGAATGATGATGCAATACAAGACAAGACACGATGCCTCCCCACTATAACCAATAAAAGCTGATCAACTGAACACCTGCATACAATACTGAAGGGTTTATTCATGAAAAACTGCTAATGTCTAAGTATCCTAAAACAAATATTTCATTTTAATCGATATTTCTATACAGTGGTTTCCCCGAAAACGTATTCTGGCAATTAACACACTATATTAATTTCAGACGCACATTTGATTCCTATGTATCAACAATATGTTTGATTAACTTAATTCAACTTTTTGGTTAAATCAAACCGTTTTTAGCTTTAATGCTATTCTTTTATTATTTTTGTTCAACCTTTACGATTTTGTTAAATTGACATCACTATTGTGCTCTGCTGAAACGAATTTTTTTTTAAATCTACTTCCCAACCAAATAAATGTGTTTCACGAACAGAATTTTTTGACACAAATGTAATTGTTAAGTCAACGCAAGGTGATAGGTAATTTAATCATAAAATTTGTTGGAGTAACACTTCTCCAGCTAACAAAATCAATTTTGTTATTTTAACACATTTCTTTCCCTCAGTGCGCTAATATACAGGTTGCTCACGGGAATGCATTCGTATACGTATATGTAACGCTATAACGCTTTCCTTGAGAAAATTATTGCCAATTTCGTAATGCTTCGAGTACTATCGGAGATTGCGGCAAAACTTCGTTTTAATGGAACGCTATTTTAAGGCTCTTACAGAATAAATTCTCGTGAATAACCTACATAACCCTTAAATATTCCAAATTAAAAGGATAAGCAATGGACACGCTAATGTTATTATTTTTTGCGTTATAACAGAAGCAGCTTTATGTTAGTCTTCACATATCAGTTTGATCTGATATACGTATATGTACAGCATCTAAAGCAATTGAGATGCGAAAACTACGTTATGTTCCGATAGGTACTAGCATAGGAAATATTAAATACTGGTTTTCCAGCCTGTGCTGCATCTACTAGCAAAGACTACCATCTCGAAATGGACTCCAATCGTCCATCAAAGGAGGCAGGAAATCTAGCAAGTAAAATCTTTACAACAATGGGAATAAGATGGGATTTAATAACATTTAAACACTACAAATCACATGGGATCCGAAACAACAGCAATTAGAACCAACAGAGGCTGTCCCTAAGTAAGGGTCCCGTCACCTCTACTTTGGTGTAGATGATCTCCTACAGAACTTAACTTCCAACGAATATGAGGTGCAACGGGACGCTGACGACCTGGTAATTATGATACGTAGAAAATATGAGCATATCATACTGCAAGTTATGCAAGGATCTCTTGACGACACCTATAAATGGTGTCAAAATCGTAGCTTGCGCATGAACAGGCAACAGATTACAATCGTTCCTTTTACAAGGAGAAGAAAGATCTCTGTAAAATCACCCTCCATTGACGGGAAAACCATTAGTTTCACCGATGAAGTGAAATATTTGAGAGCTCCGTTCGACAAAAAACTAACATGAAACTCCCACATCTCCAACATATAGAAAAAAGCCATTACAGCTTCAGTAGTATGCCGAAGGTTGCTTGGTAAGGACTAGGGTCTTAAGCCTCAAATGACCTTCTGGTCATATACAACAATAGTCAGACTCAGTTTGGTTATTGTTGTTTGGCGGCCGAAAACAACTCAAAAGACTGTGAAATAGCAGCTTCAACATATTCAGAGACTTGCATGTCTCAACATCACAGGTGTGATGCGTACCTGTCCCACAGCAACGTTAGAAGTCTTGCTGGGAATAACGCCGCTTCACATCCACATTCGGAAGCAGGCTATATCGAGTGTCCTTATTCTTAGCAGAATAAAGGGCTTAAAGCCTGGGGACCTTAGAGGGCATCTCGAGAGAGGGATACGAGACGCAACTATAGATTTATTTAGGGCAGTCATGCAGTTCTGAAGGTTATTAAGGCTTGCACATACGAATCTGCTCTGATACACGAATGAGAACAGAATCTAAGGCAATAACCACGTTACTTTGCGGTGAGTTCCAAACCACCAAAGAATCGAAGGAAATGAAAAGACAGATAAGCTGGCAAAGAAGCAGCGAATGTGCCTTTCATTGGTCCTAACCCCTTTTGTAGTCTCTAAAAGAGTCACATAAAACAAGCCATGAAGACGTTCGAGGATAATCAAAAGGCCTCGTACTGAAAAAGTGTTCTAGGACAAACAGGCGAAGATACTCGTATCAGGCTCGCCAAAGATAGCAAAAATAGTGCTATCGTTCAGCGAAGGGGACCTTAGATTACTGGCAGGATCTTTTGACAGGTTATGTAGCCCAAAAATATCACTTATTTAAACTAGGAAAAGCTGAGGATCAAATCCGTCGTCCAAGAACATCTGGAGACGGCAGAAGATATTCTATGTGAATGTGTTACCATTAGTTGCACACGACATCAACATTTCAGTGGATCATTTCTTGCATACACTGAACTGAAGGAAGAAGATCCTAGAGTAGGACTAAGACTTATTAAATTCCTCCAACTATTTTAACATACACAAGGGCATTTTATTGCAATAGATCTATTAAGGTCGTAATTATAGTAATAATAAACCACCAAGGGATCGAGGGAAACAAAAATGCTGAGCTGCACAACAAGCTGCAAATATGCTTTTCGTTGGTGCAGACCCCTGCGGTGGTCTACAAAAAAACCGCTTAAAGTAGGAGAATAGGAAATGGGCGCTAAACCAAACACCTTCGAGCTGGCAATACAAACCAGGACGAAATCAGGCGAAGAAATTCATATCAAGCTCATCAAAAACAGCAAAGACATTCCTGGTTTTCACCTAAGGACACCTTAAAGTACTGGTGGGTTTATTAACAGTTCACGCAGCCCTAAAATATCATTTACATGAATTAGGAGAAGCGGAGGATCAATTCGTTGATCCCATGAATATTTGGAAAGAATAAAACAGATTCTGTACAAAACAATGTGTTGTCGTTACTCACAAGTGACATCAATATTTATTGAAATATTGATGGCCATTCTTAATAGCTATTGAATTAGCGAAAGAATATCCTAGGGTCATGTTAAAACTCAGCACATAAGGGCACCATTACAATGGATCAATTCTGGTCGCAGTTACAAAAGGCATCAATGCGATATCGATAATAATAATCCCGCTTATATATTTATATAGCAGAGATAACAAATTTTACAAAACAAGCAATCTTCCTTATATCACCGCAAATAACAATAATAGTTACAATGTAGTATCGAAAGCTGCGTTTACATAAATGCATTCGATTTTCGCACATTCTAACTTTTGCTTATTAGCACACGCTAAAAGATCATGTACATGATAACCAAGATAATGCTGAGATAGCTCATGATATTGAACGAATCACTCCCGGCAAAAACATTATGAGAAGAAAAGAGCACTAAGCAACGAACATGTTTCTGCCTACCTGGCGTCAATAGCGTTGCTCTAAGCGCGTTTTTTTCCTGCCCACATTGCTGTTCGCCTCTCAGTTTATGCCACCAATCTCCAAAAACAGCACTAAAATGTTTGCTGGCGGCACCTAGTGCCAAGAAATGTAGTCATGCCGTCCTAGAAAGTAGCGACAGAAATCGCAATACAGATGCCTTTCGCGATACCGACATCTTATCTGATTACATATCTTCCACGGAAGAAAATCACTATAGACTTTAAATGCATAAGAAATATATTTTCCATTGTCAAGTTCTCATTGTAAACTAATAAAGTAGATCATAAACTAAAATATAACTAAAAAGTTTCATTATACATCACATCTGTACTATATTACTTGGAGAAAGCATCATTATGAAATGGAAAGCAGTAAGTTCGATTGTAATTCGTAACATTGTCTTTAAACGCTTTTTTGAACTCACTCCAACCGTTGTTCCTCATCTCTAAGAAGAAGAATAATCAAAATCTACTAAATAATTGTATGGTGGTGATTCTTTTGCAAATGTGTTCCTTTTGTTAATGTGCTGAATTCTAAATAGTGATATGCAGTGTTACAACTATCGCAAAGAAATATATATTTTAATAATTGCAGTATAGAAATTGAAGCAAATATACTACTTTCGTACCTTTCAGCGGCACTTAAAATTTAAAGATTTGTTACTAAACATTACTGCATTCAACGTCCAAATATCTGCTTTGTTTTGTTCCCGAGTTATTTTATTCAGTAATCACGTTTACTTAAAAATGAAATGGAAAATTGAAGTGAGATCAGCCATATAGCATATATGCGAGAAGAGTTTACCATCTCAAAAAAATTGAAATATAATCGCTAACTTTCCCGATTCTATTCCATAACAAGTAATTGGAAGCTGGTTTTGTAATTTTAGGTAAACGAAAGTCCTTCAGGTATGCATCGGGTATGAGAACCCCGTAAGGAATCGTGATTATTTCGTCCACGAGATGCTACTCAGTAATCTAAGGATTTCACTATAATGCAGTGCGTGTGGTTTTCTAGTAGGCATTGTTGCGAAATAACGATACCCGTTTACGTATAATTCAGTGTAGCCATTTGCTGAAGTCTTGAAAACACACAAGTCCGTAAAGCGTGACGCGTTTCCTCTCCCGTAATTTAGCGAAAAATGGAAATCTAGCTAATTTTTGCACAAAGCTCGTAACCGATGTTAGATTATTTGTTTTCTGATTTTATAAACAAAGTCCGTGTAAATATTTAATAATTTACGTCAATTTGTAATACTTTCAATGTAAACACCAGAGTTATATTTTGTATTTTCCACTATTTTGTTATTTTAAAGAATTATGTTTTGATTTATAACATGAAAATAAATTTGGTTAATGTTACTTACTTTTTTTTATGAACCTCTGGACACAAGAGCATACCATTCGGTAAGATTCGTCAATGTGCACCGTGCTTGATTAAGATCACAAATTACGCCCCCTTTCTTAGTCACTGAGCCCGCAAACAACTTTTGTTTCCCTAATTAATAAACACGTGGTGGTTGTTTACTTCTCGACAGCTGATTCTATTCTTACGAGTAGGCATTCCTGATGCGCGTGGCGACATCCCGTGGCAGAAGATGTAACTATATTATAAAGCCAATAATATAGGGTTCCTGTCGTCGATAAGCATAAAATATATCATTTAAAATAAGGAAAGTTTGTAGCAAATAGTTTGTCTGCATATTATTTACGACTTCAGAATAAGTTGACTAAGAAAGCGTCCGATAAATTTTGTTACTTCACGTTCGACGCGTTGAAGTTTCTAAGTTTCGTCCACAGAGAGCGTACGTGTAGCATCAAAACTTAACACAACTTGGTACTTTTGATTCAGAATCAAAAGTACCAAGCGCAACTGCTCACCGTCTGTATAGAAACTCGAAATATCTTCTTATCCTTATAAAATTATGGTGACAATTTTATAGAATTCTATGTTTTTCTTGCCAGGTGGATGTGTATGCAACAAAAAGACCGATGAAAATTGATCCAAATTCTTGAACAACCCATCCTCCAGATCTCGTCCCAAGCGCGTATTACGTGTTCCGTAACTTGAAGAAGTCGCACAGAACTTATTCGTTTTATGTGTTATTGCAAAGGTATAATTGTTGCGGTGAACGAGCAATTATTAGTACAAGGCAACGAATTCTTTCTCAAAGCAACCCAAGAACTTTGCTATCGACGCAACATGTACAATAATGTCCATCTCAGATGTCAGGACTCTCGTACGGCTATCACTCGCATTTCAAGTAATGGTGCTAGGCCCGAGTGAGAGGTCTGCACGAGTCCTGACACCTGAAATTGACCTTCTAAGAGATTGTGTTGAAAGATAAAGTTATTTTAAGTGTCCTGCTTCTTTCTTTATACATTAGGGAAAATAATTTACAAACTACAAGTGTATTCATTGGAATCGAATACACCACTTAAGGCCTTCGATAATTTTTACTACAACCGCAAGTGTCTCCTAGGGTATTGTTGGGTCTTTATATAAATAGAACTGTAATTCAACAATATCGAAGAATAAGGTAATAGAAAAACAGAAACACTGTTGCTGTATACACATCAATTTTGCTGTGTGCTAACCGTAAGGTTGAATAATTTACTGCGATAGTAAGGTATAAAATGTAATTACTTTTTAACGTCGTCACGCAAACTTGATATTAAGTAACGTGGTTTTATATTGCATTTTGATAGAAATATGTGAAGTAGTAGCAGTATAAATTGCTAACTAACTAACTCGGTAATAGTTTTGGTACTTTTCCTCGATTTAGGTTACGGCATTTGCAAGTTCCTTGTTTTACAGCTAAGGATATTTTGATGTTCATTTTATAGAAGATATAGCATTAGTATTTTTTTTATTCAAAAATTATTGGGGAAATATTAAACTCTATTGAAAAATTTTGTCAACTGTAAGGTTCGCAATTGTATGTCGGAAATATTTCATAAATTGAGCGTTATTTCTTGCCTTATTGATGTGACAAAGCTTTACATCAATGTAACTAACAAAATAGCTTTGTACGTTAATTTTTCTACGAGTATATGTCAATAGATACTCAAGGAAAATGCATAATGGGCACATTTAACACAATAATAATAGTGAACAGCACATGTTGTGAAAAAAATCACAAAAAGGACAACAAAGTAAATTAGATAAGAGGCAGCAAGCAAAAGAAACATACTGGCAAACTCATTCGTATCTTATTTTTATTTTCAAACTATTCCAAACATTTGGTTTTAAGTTTCCTTTTTTCAGTGGATACATCGTACGTCACAAAGCTTATGTAGTTACATGTTAGTTCTAATTACATAGCTAAATAGTCATAGTTTCAAGCATTATTTGCAAGGCACTTAATACACCACTAAGGGATTGCTTTTATGTAATACTTTCTGTTGTATTGACAAATAAAGGATTAAACTATGTACGGTGGCTGGTGTACAAACGTACATCTTGGAGGGCGTGTCAGTAAAGCTCAATTGCAACTGATTTATCCAAATATACATTACGTGAAAGTCAATAGCATCTGAGATATTTTTTTTTTCGAAATAGATTTTATTTTTGAAATATATGTCTACATAATATACGTATTTTTACATATGTATACTTTTTACATATATTATTGCTGTGCCCTCTGTCTTCGCCTCGAGAGTGGGTTGTCGTCCGTCTCGGGTTATTGGTATCGAGGGCTGTTCGGTTGATTTTTCTATGTTGCTCTTCTTGGTTGGTTTTTTTTCCTTCTTATGTTCGCGTTCGTATTTTTTATTTAGATGTTGTTTTTTAAAATCCTTTGTTTTATGTTTTTTTTTTAAGTTTGTGTAGTTCTTGTTTTTTATCTCTGGTTCTATTTTGCTATATTGTCTTATTGTTTCTGTTGTCAGGTTTTGTGTGTACTTCTTCTGTCTTGCTCTTTCTGTTCTTAGGTGCAAATGTTGTCTGGTGTTGTGTGTGTGGATTTGTTTGCTCATTGAGAATTTGATATTGGTTTTTGTTAATTTTTTTTTTATTTTGTATAATAAGAGTAAGTTATTTAGTGTGATCATTTGTTGTATGTTAGGTTCTTGTGTCTTGTTGTATACTTCATTGGTTGGGGTTTTTTTGTCTAATGAGTAGAGTATTTTTAGGATTTTGTTCTGCTGTCGTTGTATGGTATTTATGTTTCTTTTAGTTGTGTTGCTCCATATGTTTATTAGATAGTTGTTTCTTGATGTGAATATTACGTGGTATACTGGTTTTCTTATGTTTTTTTTGGGAGGATGTTCCGTAGTTTATTTAGTGCCGCTATGGTTTTTGTGTTGTCTTTACTAATTGGTTTATGTGCTTGTCCCATTTTAGGTTGTTTTGTATTATTATTCCCAGGTATTTGATATGTTGTATTTCATCTATTTTTTGGTCTTCGATCTTTATGTTGAATTTGTGTCTTTGTTTTTTGTTGGTGTGAAGATCATGTATTTAGTTTTGTCTTGGTTTATCGTTAGTAGGTTGTTGTAGCACCAGTCTTCTATTTCCTAGATGTCTTCTTGTTTTGTAGGGTCTTTTGTTTTGTTCCTGTGTATAATAAGCATATGTCATCTGCATACGCGAAGATTTTTCCTTTGTATGCTATTTCTAAGGGGTCGTTTGTGTATAGGATATATAATATTGGTGGTAGGTTTCCGCCTTGAGGTATTCCATATTCAGTGGTGAGTGGGTTGCTTTTTTCGCCGTTTATTTGTGTTGTTTGGCTTCTGTTTTTTACACAGGTTTCTATTAGTGTTAGTTCTTTATTTTGTATTCCTAGAGATGGCAGTTTTTGGATTAGGTTGGTTTTGGAGATTGTATCGAAAGCTTTTTTCATGTCAATGTAAATTGCTATTACTGTTTCTTTTTTCTTCTAAGGCTGCTGATGTTGTTCCGGAATTTTTTTGGAAGCCATATTGTTGCTTGTTTATTATTGGGTTTTGTGTAGGGTGTGCGGATATTCTAGTTTGGATATATTTTTCTAGGATTTTGCTTAAAATTGATAGTAGTGCTATTGGCCTGTAATTTTCTACTTTTTTTTGTCTCCGTTTTTGTGTATGGGTCTGATGATAGTTTGTTTGATGTAGTCTGGGTAAATGCCATTTTGAAATATCTTGTTTATTATATTCACTAAAATCGGGGTGAGTTTTTCTTTGTTTTCTTTTAAAATCTTGTTGGTGATTGCGTCAAATCCTGGTGCTTTGTTGAGTTTTAATTTGTCTTATTTCTTCTTCCGTTGCTTTTTGGAAGTTTGTAGGTGGGTATTGGTTTTTTGTTATTGTGGTTTGTGGTGGAGTGGTGCCTTTTCAAATTTGGTCTTCTGCTAATTGTTTCCCTATTGTGGTAAAGTATTTGTTGATTGCGTCTGCTGCTTCTTTTTGTGTTTTGGTTTTCGTACCATCCTCTTTCAAGATAGTTATTTAGTGGTCATAGTGTTTTGGTTTACGTACTTGTTGGTTTATTATGTTCCATGTTTTGATTGAGTCGTTTTTGTGTTTTCTGAATTTCTTTTCGTAATATTGTTTTTTGTGTCTTTGATTAGTTCAGATACGTATGTTTTTTGTATTCATCTCGTACTTTATCGTTTTGTGGGTGTTTTTTTTTAATTTCTGTTTTTTATTTTCTTCAATTTTAAATATTGATATGGCAGAAAAAACAGAAATTAAAATATTTCAAGAATTACTGACTTTTGTGTAACGTATATTTGGCTAAATAAATGGCAATTGGAGTATACTAACGCGCCCTTTAAGATAAACGTTTGTGTACCAGACGCTCTGTATATTCACTATTCTATAGGTACATACATGATCCCAAAATACATTTCACAAGACATATTTTATAGTTATCCGCAGATTGTACACATGTTGCTAAAAAGAATTATGGTGAACTTCATAGTGACTGGACAACGCTGGAAAAGTGGTGAAATCCTGGTTATTGATTAAACGTTTCTTCTCAATTAATAATACAAGATAACATCTGTGTTAGCGTTCATTAACGATAGTTTACTTCTCATTCTAATTATATTCTGTTGTGTTTGATTTATTTCATCCATGGTTCTTGGTATGCAAATTGAAGCTATATTGCCATTATTATGAAGATGTGAATGCACGTCGCAAATATTCCCTACATTTCGTTAATCAAAGAAGTACTTAGAGGAGCGAAAACTTTATCAAAATGTACGTCAGAGCGTAAGATAGTTGAGTGATATCGTACTCGTTTAACGAAGCAGTTTGTTTACATTTTTCCTTTCTAATTTCCATTTTAGAATATTTTTATTGGAAGAAGAATGAAATAAATGCTTCCTGCTTAAGTTCCACGTTTCTTTTCGTTCATTCTAAACGCCTTTCGTCATAAAATATATTCCGTCAGTTTATATTAGCTTTTCCTGTCCTATATTTTCCTGCGCTTCCTAACACAATTTACATTTTTCATTCGATTTTTAAAACACAAATCATGCGACGTCGGAAAGTCGACTGACATTTGTTTGCTAACTGCCGTTTATGATTATTATATTTTGCTTTAATGTAAGAAGAAAGTTATTAGATTCCTAATTTCTCTCTATAGCAATACATTTATCTGAGCTAGAGTTACAAGAACGCCTTTTTATATGTAACATAGTAATAAAGAATTTTCAATACTGCTATTATTGACGTTGGCCCATTAGTAGGCACCCTGCCGGTTAGTGACACTAATCACTTAATTTGTGGATTATTGAGCTGACAACTCAAGTACGTAATTTTGCGCCTTTTTTTCATAACATTACCTTTACTGGGTAACCCCTGTATTATTTGGGCTGCCCTTTTCGGTTCTAGTGTATACGGTAACCGTGGGTAGTATCCTGCGATCACGCACGTACAATTTTTTAAGAAACCTGTAGTGTAGTCATGATTTTAGAAAGTGTAGTATTTATCACTACCTAACTTCAAACGTGGCTATCATTAGTGGCACGTATAGTGTGATCAGTGTGTCCATTCGTTCAACATCAAAATCCCTCTGGCGTCTATTAGCTCTCTTTCGGTAGCTCATACTCCTTTTATGGCCCCCTATCGTTGGAGCAGGAGCGCTAGGAAATTAATTAAGTCCAGCCAACGACGAACATGGGGGAACGGATAAAGAACTTCCCTTCTGTTCATTTTCTTCATATTATAAATCTTCAAATTTAATGGAGTATTTTCCTATAACAAGTGACAGCATAAATAAATATTCCTTGGAAATTCATCATCAAATTATATTTCTAAAAGAACAGTTATCTAAATTTGCTGTTTGAAACAATCGCTACCGCGATTAAAATAAAGGAGTGAAGGGCGCTAATTATTTTCTGACATTGAGTCAAGATATTCATCCAGGTAACACGTGTTTGGCAATGTTCCCATTTTATAAGTGTTTAACTCTTAAACCGTAACATAGATGCGAAGTAGAACTCATGTTTGGTGTTTGAAGAATAGGCAGGTCTCTAATAGGTAACATAAACACTGAGTTTATATGAGATCGTCATAATGCCAAGTTAGTTTTCATTTTGTTCAGTTTCAATACTCACAAAATTTCATTAATTGATATCTAGTTTAATTTAAATTGTCGAAAGAGTGTGTTTGGGACACTCCAAAACCCACGAAATCGCATAATTAATTAACTAATTTCGAAGGTATTTAATTTCTATTCAATAACTTCCCACATTTAAAATATTACAGTATGCTCTTGCTTACAAAGATTAAAATGATGATAACAACTGGTTGTGTTTTTTACCAAAGGTAGTTATTGATAGAATATGCCAATGACCAACAATCCAAATAGTATTCTTGTTGGCATGCACTCTGACATTTAACGTTTCAGATGTTAACATCCATGTAGTTACTAACACTAGTAACTGTCTTTAAAGGTTATATAACTAACTAAGGAATAAAGTAAAGTAAAAAGAAACTGTATACTTATATATTATACTATTTGCTTTTTCACCAATGAAAAGTTGTACAGCACTTTGCAGATCATGCCTAAACTCGGCACTGGAAAATTGTACATAAAAGTAGGTAATCAGTATGATTTGCAGAAAGCTATTAAAACATTAAAGAACAGTCTGCCAAATAAGAAGGCTGCAAAACAATTCGTTCAACGTAGCACTCCACAATTCAGAATGTTGGGTTGATTTAGTGAAACCCGGCACTGGAATCAGCGAACGTGGATGGATGAAAGCAGAATTGTTTGTTTAGTATATTAGTAATGTATTTTATCTCTACCTTCATAAAACTAGCGCTCGCCTTCCTCTAATATGCTTTGCTAGAGATCATAAAACACATCTTCCCCTTCAAATCAGCGAACTTTGTTCGAAAGTAGAAAATGGTTATTCACGCGAAGACACCAAGAAATTTTACTCCTGATAGCAACAAAAAGGTGACCGGTGAGTAACATCAGGACTCTGTTACGCATGCACAAGGAAATTAAATTTTGTTAACAAGAGTCTAAAATATTTAAACTGTAGAAGGCAGTACCTTAAAATATGGTTGCAAAAATATAAGAGATTCCGTGTTCCTTTTTTATGTAGCATATGTCAAAATGATCACCATCAATAAATTATTAGAATATACTGTTATGTTCGACGTTGTATCTACGACAACAACAACTTCTCGTAACTAAATATTCCTCTTGCGGGGAAAATTGGAAATTTCTTCGTTACCATCCCCCCTCAGCCAACCGTCCTTGGAGCGAGGACATTATACATAAAATATAAGTCCAGATAATGACTAGTGTGGGGTAGTATGGACAAATTTACTCGTTAGTTAATCTTTCTATTCACTTATTCCGTCCAAATTAATGTAGAAATCGTCTGGAATAAGCAACAGCATAAATTGAAAGGTAAAACAAATAATATTTCATCAATTAAATCTTTATCTGAAAGGTTTCTGTAAATTACCAGTGGGTTTTCTCGTTTAAAGCTTGTTGGTGACAGTTTGGATCCCAGAATCATCAACATACAACCTCCTCCTGGTTAAGTCACTGCATTCATTCTCGTATGCTAATATCATTTGATCGAAAGTCATCGAAAAGTTTCTATTTGGGTTAAATTATCAAAATTGGCCGTGAAATAAAACAATCGCCGGTCTTTCGCGATTTAAAATAAAAGAAAGATGAACGACGCCATAATTTTTCATCAATCTTTATTCGGCCTTGGTTGAGTCAAAGTGTGTCTTAAATCCAATCCCAATATAAGTGTTCGATTGTGTATTCAAAGTCTTCATTAGAAGAGAAAAGGGTTAAATATCCAAAGCAGGCAGTTTTCTGTAGTGGGTATATAAACAGAGGGTTTATATACATTGGCTTCGTTCAAAAATTTAAAGGTTAGTTACTTTTCAATTCTTAAAATTCGTTAATTTCATTTTACTGAGTTGGAAATTCATTCTAAAATTAGCGTAAGGGTATCCAGGGATATCCCCGAACCTATTTTAATTTTTATTTAATTGAATAAAATGGTACTTCATGCTTCATTTCTTTACGTGCCAATAACTAGTATAATGTATACCAATCATCACGGCTAAGGGGCCAATTACTAAAATTCTCGGGGTTTTTGACATAAAATCATTTATTATAACTCACTAGCTGGCAAACCCAAACCTCAAAGGTTTGGGTAAGGAACAGTTATCGAGTACGCACATAGGGATACCAGCTGCAGTTTACCCACCCTAGTAAATCTTCTAAGTCTATACTCATAGGGATACCAGCGGCAGTTTATCCATTCCAGCAAAATTTCTAGGCCTATACTCATAGAGATACCAGCTGCAGTTTACCCACTCCAGCAAAATTTCTAGGTCTATACTCATAGAGATACCAGCTGCAGTTTACCCACACCAGCAAATTTTCTAGGTCTATACTCATAGGGATACCAGCTGCAGTTTACTCACCCCAGCAAATCTTCTAGGTCTATACTCATAGGAATACCAGTTGGAGTTTACCCACCCCAGCAAATTTTCTAGATCTATACCTATAGGAATACTAGCTGCAGTTCACCCATCCCAATAAATTTTCTGAGTCTATATTCATAGGGATACTAACTGCAGTTTATCCACCCCACCAATTTTTTTTAAGAATGCAGAGAAATTATTGTTTACAGCGTCTACTTATGATCTCATATATGTATATTACTCATTAGTTATTCACCTTTTGTTCCGAAAGCGTATCCTGCTCTACAATTATGTTTACTGATTAGAATCTGTCTCGCCATTCCAACGCTAGCAATACAAAAGTTGTTCGGATCTGGTTCGAAAATGGTTAGATTTCGTCACGTTCAATGATTTCATCTCTGTTGTTAATTCAATCTTCACCTTCCGATTCAAAAACTCATATTTTTTTATTTAAATTAGGTAAGTATATTCTCTTGTGGACAGGCTCAAAGTGATTGTATCTTATGAACTCAGGGATCCATTGCTGTTTCTGCAGTTATTGTTAGAACTTGCAACACTTTCGGTAACACAGTATCTAATTTCATCTTAGTTTTCTTATTACACTATTATCTTCCTTGATTTCATTGGCTTTTCAGGTGAGCATCCTTCCCGTACCGAGCCAATAAATCGGTGTAGTTCTCCTGCTACAGCAACATACGTACAAAGGGTACATGTGTAAGCTGCATTCTTCTCTTGATTCTTGATCTTTCTTGAATCAAGGTGTGATATTTTCCTAGAGGAAGTTATCTTTAGATTCGCTTTCTCTTCTGGAATAGCAAAAATGAGTAATAAATCTTAATATACGTGTTTACAGTAGGACGGCTATTTTATGAATTATATGAAGTAAACGAACGCCAATGTAGTGTCATATAGTATAGAAAACGCAATCTCCACTTCGCTTCCCATTGCTTGAGCTGCACTTTCCATAAAAAGACATAATTTATGACATTCAATGAATTCTACTCGAACTTGTCAATATGGTAAATCAAATGTCATACTTTTCGTTTTTGTGTGTCGTTGTTGTTAAAATAAATTGCTCGAAAATCATCTCTAAACACCTCTACTATACTATAACTGTTACTCCAACTTCAATTTTTGCTTAACTTACACTTCGCACCTATGTACATTTAAAGAACAAGCGTCCATGAACGGAAGAAAAAGGTTCATCCAAAATCATTACCGTATCGCCTCAAACATTTAATAACATCTCCTTGTCCTCCAGTTACACATTTTCAACAAAAAGTACGTTTACCGCTGTCACAGCGCGTTCTATACTACTGAAAATTGGGAACAAATACCTGCTTTATTCATTGGATGTCGGTCCATCTTTTCCCGGGAAAAAAAGTAACTTTTCTTTCGAAATACCATTCCCAATACCCTTCGTCACTGAGAGTAACCCAAAATCTCTTCATTGCATTCGTGTTTGACGTTTCAGACAGACGCTGTCAGACACAACACGCTACGATTTCGCATTTTTTTGCTATACGACAGAAATTAACGTGGTGTTTAATATAGGTTTTCGGCAACGTCCCCCGGCGCCCCAATTCCGTTCCGGTCCCCCGATCGCGATTTCCCGCGACCAGGCATAAAAAAAGAACGATGGTTTGAAACTGTACCAAACGGCGTTTAAACAAGATGTTGCTAAGTGAAATGTCACAATTACCTTGTTTTAATTATGAGGGGGGTTTTTTGCGATCTAGTTCAGAAAAGTCTTACAAGCTAGATATTTCTAGAGAAATTTAAAACAGGGGCGAACGCCCAAGCGTTACATACTTGCCATTTATCAAGAACAAACTTGCCGTTTATCGAGAACAAAATATTTTTGTATCAACGATTTATCAACTATAAAAGAATGCGAAAAATGTATAAGGGCATTAATTTGCCGAAAAGTGATCGACGAAGGATTTGCCGCCGGGTGAGGGAACAAAGACTGATTGAGGCTGTTAAAGACAGGGTTGTGATTTTACAGTGAAAATTAGGAAAGGGTTTTTGTTTCAAAGACTACTGTTCGTTTAAATTTTCCCCGGGATAACATTGTATTTCGAAAACGAAAAAAGGCATCAAAACATACCGCTACTCAATTAGAACGATTTCCCTAGATGTTGTCGTACTCTAAGAGCATGCATTTTTTTAAATTTGATTGTTGTAGATGACGAAAATATTTTATTTTGTCCTGTTCAGATATGAAGGATAACATTGGTTTTTATACCGACGACATAGAGAACACCAGACAATGTCAAGTTCAAAAAAAACCCAAATTTCCGGTACACGTACCCCCCTTACCCCTACCGCGCTCCAGAAAAATTCCTTTCCGCTCTTACTTTTCCCCGTATAGATACGTTGTCCTCTATTCTATCCTTACGGATGCGTAAGGCTCCCGTCAAAGATGGCCTTATCAGTCATTATTAGCTGAAAATACTTATAATCCATTTTTTTTGCCCCAAAACTCCCCAACGGATTCGCGAGAGCATTTAATATTATTAAGAAAAAAAATACTTTTCCAAAACAATTTCTCCTTTTTCCCCCAATAAGTCCTTTACCATACGCCCTTTAGCGGTCCCAATAATTCGGGTTTTGCCGTATTATTAGAAATCCTAAACTTTGTTACAATTTTTGACCCCTTTAAAAAAAATAACGGTGGGGAAAATTATTGCGAACGTCTAACTACCAACCGAACCATCTATTCAGTAATCCCCCCCTTACCACCTACCTTGTGAGATCTTTGGGGGGTCCCAGCAGTCCAGGGAGTTTGGGGTGGGGAGAAGGGGGATTTGATTCCAAAAGTTTCTAGTACGTAATAATAAATAATAAAGGCACGTTTTTTTTTCCTTTTTAAAAGAAAAACGCCCAAAAATTTTTAAAAACCCGGGAAAAAAAAAGATGTTCGTTAGGAGAAAAAATTTCAAAAAAAATACTAATAAATTTAACGTCTAAAGTATTCATTTAACCATTCCAAAAAGCGGTACGTGACGCAAGTAGGAATAATTGAAAATACAATGCGCAGGTATAATATGTCAGTACGACCCTGCCTAAATTTTACGAATGACAGTAATCAAATAACACAACAAAAATTAATTACCAATCCTGTTGGCCAAAACGTGCAGATCACAAAAGGTACCCTTTAAAATCAGCCCAAAGGGGGAAAAAAATAATTATGGATAAGCGAAATCGTTGAAATTTCTGGCTGTCTAATAATCGACTAAATTAAAAAAGGTTATGAATATCCTTGGATATTAAAAAATTTAATTAAGATCTGCTAAGTTATGTGATATGATACTACTTTATGAAACCCTTTTAATTAAATGGTATGCTAAATTGTGCCATGGAAAAAACCTACACAAGCTTGATTTAAATCATTTAAGTTATGGAATATGACAATAATACCCGTAATATAAATTTAAAAAATTCTACTGAATCATGAAAGGTGAAAATATCCTACGCTAACTTGAATTTAAAATGAATCTACTGAATAATAGTCAAACAAGGCTAATACTGATTTACAAATCTTAATTAATGTCACTTAGCTGGTCCCCGAAAGGTGCTGTCTGCTCTAAAAGGTCTCTTCAGTTCAAGGAAATTTATGATTCCAGAAAGGTAACTCCAAATTCGGTAGGTTCATAGACTTTTCCAAAAAAAAAAAAAAAAAAGGTTGTGATTCAAAAATATTGAGCCAAAAGGAAAGAACGGGGATACCCGGAAAAGGTATGACCCAATAGGACGCTAAGCCGAAAAATCAAGTATATCCAAAGAAAAGTAACTAACACGAAGTCCCCTAAAAGAAATACACGAAACCTAAAAATTACAATGTGAAATATAAACAAATTAAAACTTACCGTTAAAACGGGGAAAACAATTAACGCGATGGTGATGAAAAGATCTTGACACCACATGTGCAACGCAAAATGGTAGCTAGGGACCCGTAATCAAATCCTGTGTAACAGTAATCCGGAGCCGTTCTTCTAAAATATCCAAGCGAAATTCAAAACCAACCAACGGCAACAGTTATAAGTAGGTTCCCATAATTATCCGACACAATGCGACACAATACTATAAAATCAGAAACTCTACTTCACGGAAGTTACTTTAGACCGTCAAGCCACAAGTGAACAAGTTGCACACCGAGGAGCCGGAAATTCGATGCCAGATGTCATTCATTTACCCGGAGAATACGTCACCACAGACGGTATTGTCTGTTTTCGAATTAGGAAGTTGGAAGACGTGAACTGAATTATTAAAATGACATCCTACATAAGTAAGATTGAATGAATATAAAACAACAATTAAAGAAAAAACCCACCATTATAAGGAGCTGATAGCAGTTAAAGGATCGAAAACAACGAAAGTTACATGCCCGCAATTTGGAACGGACCTCTCACCCGAAGAACTTGCAGAAAGTACCGGGTCTGTCGCCTTTGGGGAACAGCTGATCGAGACCTAACCCCCAGATGTAAACACAGGTAAACAGAAAACTTTCCCAAATTTAAACACAAAGCACGGGGTTGCTAAGACAAAGAAAAGGAAATATAAACCCTCAAGAAAAGTAAGGAACTAATTTTAACTCAATTCTAGCGATAAGGAAATTAACATTAAGGCGAATAGCAAAACCAAAGATGTATACGATACCCAAAGTAGCAGAAAGGTCAAAGGGGAAATGACTGAAAGGGAAATGCCATAAACAAGTCAAATTTGTTGTTAAAGCTTTTAATGGAGCATACATGAGTATCGTGATAAACTAAAAATTAAAATCCAACAGTGCTTTGGGAAAAATAGGTTAAGTCGATATTATTTTAAGGGGAAACAGACAAAATGATTTCAAAAATTAAGGTAAGCGAAGCTATACAGTGTAGCTGAATTTAAGAGCGTGTCACGTAAGTTAAGAGAAAATATAAAGCAAAATTTCCCAAAATGAAACGTTAAATTATTCGATATCAGAAAAAAAAAGTTCACACATACACTGTGCACTAAAAGTAAAATAAAACCAACAACTTAAACGAATTTTTTCTGAAGAAACATTTTCATAAAACAAAAATGTTCTTTTCGTTGTTTCAGAACTAGAGAAAACTTTTTAGCTTATTTTTGTTGTTGTTTCGTAACACAATTCGTTTTCAAGTTTTAACTGAAATTAATAAATTTATCAATGTTTATTGCTTATTATAAATTATCGTAATTAGTATATTTTGTTCGTAAAGTTTTATTTAAAGTGCAATAGAAACTTAGTTCTACGATAAACTATGTATACATCTGATTTGAATAAGTTCTGTTCTAGTTCGCAGCAGTCCCGCTACTGGAAATAATTAATAGCGGAATTAATTACTGAGTATATTAGTTCAATGTTAAGGATGTTTACTTGTTAGAACAAGTGTTTGCGAACATGATCGATCACATTATTCGGTCACGTTGTAGGTTGTAGACAACTTCGGGTGAGGTGTAACCATTCCGGTCGAGTATTTAATCATTTAAGTAGATGTGAAGTTCACAATCAATAGTTACTGTATTCAAGCAACTGCAGTTGGATGAAAACGTTATCATCTCGTGTTTCTAAACCAAAGCAACAGACGATTTTTTCTAATATTTTTCTAAAATGGGCGAGTACTTTATAATGCTAAACATTTATGCCTGAAGAAAGGTATGAAAGTCAAAAGTAGTATGTTACGAGAATAGACAACGTAAGAAAATTGCATGGAATGACATGTCATGGGGGAGTATATCAAGCAATAAAAAAAGTCTTCTGGAAAATAAAATATCAAATTTTTTATTACCATTTATACATACATGCGAAATTAATAACTGAAAAAGAGAGAAATTACAACTCCCCTTTTATTATTTTGGTCCCGTACATATTGGTGCCCGTTAATGTTTTATGCTCTCTTATTTTTTTGTTCTTACAGAAAAAAATTACCAGTTTTTTTAAAAAGCTGTTAGTTTTATTGTTGTGCATCTACTAAGCATGTGTATTACCTGTAAGCTTTTTATGATGTTAAGAATGCTTCATGCTTTGGAGCAAGAGAAATTTATTGTAGATTCATTTTTCCGCAATGCGAATAGGACCATTAATGTTTTATGTTTTCTTACCTTTTTTGCCTTTTTCTCGCAGACAAACGGACTTGTAGCCCTTTTAAAAGGCTGTTAGTTTTATGACGCCTGATAAACAAGGGAATAAAACCTAGCGGATGTTCACTTGCTTTTCCCCCTCTTTAGTATTTCTCGTAAGGCATCTCTAGCTAATTCAGGGGGGGGGAGTGGGTTACCCAATACTTGAACTGAATAGGCGCCACTTGATTTATAACCACGAGAGGAGTAATCAAAATCAGGAATTTTTAGTTGTTTTCAATAGGAAGGAGAATCAAGCAAGCAACGCAGATATAACATACAAACAGCGGTGTATTTAATATTTAAAAAAGAATAAATGAATACATACGTTGCTATAAAAATTTTGATTTGAAAATTTTGTAATTAGATTTATGTTCATTTAAAATGATAAGTTGTGTGTAACAATTAACGAAATAGGTAACGTCTACCAGGTTAAGTAAAATCTATCCAAATATTTAAAATTTCAAACAACATAAAAATAGCCAAACCATAAAATCGAGCACAACAAAAAAACTTCCAAGATTCTTTACAAACAAAATCTATTTTGATGGTAATTGACTAATGAATGGTAGACTTTAATTAAATATTTCATTTGATGAAGCACAAACAGCAGAAGAAATAATGAGAAAATTACTTAATAACTATATACTACATTAAAAGATGTCAAAACCAAATACATATTAAAAAAACTAAAATTATATATCTGACATTGCTAGCTTCTTAAATGAAGTATTCGCGGGTAAAAAAAATTGTTCGCTGGAATTATTCAACAAAAGGATTCTTTGGGAAGCTGGGATGCGTTTTCTTTTAATGTTCCAAGGGGTTTAGGAAATAGGCCCACGCCTACGTTAAGGTACTTTGGGGTATTAGAACAGTGTCCGTGTATTAAGGGGAAGTATATAAGTAACACAGGAGAATCAAATCCATAATAAAGGCAGAAGGTAGAAAACCAAGAGCCTAAAATAAATTAAAGTAATGAACAATAAGAATGTAAGAAGAATAAATAGTAGCATACTACGTGTTGAATCCGTTAATTAGCGAAGAAATACACATTTATTCACTTCAAAACCGAACTTCCTTATATCTTGCATTTCGGCAACAGCAATAAAAAAAAAAAAACAGCAGCGACGGTTATAATAATATCCAATTTTTCCCAAAATTTAAAAAGACGAGGGATGATCGTAAAGTAAGGTTCCTAAAGCCCTACAGCAAATAAGACGCGTTAGGCGAAATCCGACAACATTAGCGGTGCAGAGCTCTCCCCCTCTATACACGTACCACTCCCGTCCGCTACGCCGCGGAGTGTTGGCTAAGGCCGTCTGAGATGAACTCCCCGATCGCCGCTACCGCCAGGTGCGAAATTCGCGCTGTGATACGTTTTTTTAAAAGCGAAAGGGGTTTTATATAGACATTCGTCCTCAATTTAAACCGAAGTTTATGGAGAAAAGTGTATAGCTGTTCAACACGTCCGCAAATGGTGTAGGGAGTTACTGGGGGGCGGACGGAAATTCACGATGAAAGGGAGCGGAAGACCATCAGTTTCAGAGGAAATCGTTGAAAAGGCCGAGAGCATACTGTTTGAAGATCGGAGGGGAACCATTCGTCAATTGCTCTTCAGATTCCTGAGATTTCTAACACCACAATTGAAGTTATTTGATTCTTGAAAGGACTGGCGGCAGAATTTTACGACATGGGGATACAGAAGTTAGCACCGTCTGCAAAAATGCTTGGATAGGAATGGCGATTACGTCGAAAAAAAAGCTTTAAATTTTTACCTTTAAAACGAAGTGTAAAGTTAAGGAAATAAAGAATGCTGTCTATTTTTTAAAAAAAATGGGGAAACCTTATTTTACGATCATCCCTCGTAGAAGCTCAGATAGGTGGCTTTGAAGACTTGGCGACTGCCTAACCGCAAGTGAGTGCCGGCAACCAACGTAACACCGTAAGATCCAAAGGGGGAAATAGCACACAAAGAAAAGCACCTATTGAGAAGAAAAGGGAGAAAACAGCCTATCTTAGAAAAATCCCCGGGCGGACACTAGCATGAATATTTTAGTCACATTTTATTATTGTGCATCTACTAAACATGCATATTACTTACATAAAAAATGCCTAGTAAAAAAACCAAAAATAATGCTAATATAACTCTGGTATTGGTGGAACCATCCCGGCAAGAACAATGCGAGCAGAGAAAGGAGAACACAAAACCCCGAACATGTTTCTGCCTACCCGGCGACCTTCCTGTTGTGCGCATTCCCCTTTTCTGCTTCAGCAGAAGGTGAAAAATCGACGCATTGCCTTTCATTCGCTCTAATGTTATTTAACAAATAAAGTATGTTGATTTTTTTTTTTGCATGTATTTTAGCTTCGATTGCTTATAAGTAAAAATAGTTGACTTGTGCTGAACTATGTTTTTCGACGTAGAACTGCAAGAGCACTTAACTGTTTGTTTTCAAGCAAAGATGATTTAATTAAATAAAACACAAGAGTGGCACATGAATTTAATATTAAACTAAATCAGTATATGTTTCATTCAGATCAGGCAAACTGACATCAGGGTGTTTGTCTTCTTGTAGTTCATCTTCTTCTTCCCTTTGTCTCCCCTTTTTGCTGTTGTAGTGGAGAGTAGTTTGGTCATCCGTTTGTGATATTTTAAGAAACGGTAGCATCTTGGAGGGAATTCTATTGGGTTGACTCTTTTGCGTCTAGTCCCAAAAAGATCACGAAATATTTTGAAAAATAGTCTGATGTCAGTAAAAAACTATGAAAAATATCACGAAGTGTTTCTTTCCTGGATATTTTTTTGGAAAAATCACTGGGGAATTTTTTCAAATCTTTATTACGGGGTTCTTGGGGTTCTTCTCTTAAAGCTCCTACAAATACAAGAAAATCACTGAGAAACAGTGAATACTGGTAATATATGAATATATGTAGTGCGAAGACAAAAGGCCTACCTAATGGAATTTTTTTTGACAGTGGACGAAAAGGTAAATTGAGGATAGGTTCGCCAAAAAAAACTGGGCTGTTTCCCAATTTTAATTTTTAAAAGTATCGAGGGTAATAATGCGATTGTAAGAAATGGCAGTCAGAATGTTTCCAAATCTTCCAGTTATCATTGCTTATAAACTTGTAATCTCTCCAGTTAGTTCCGGGTGTTCAAAGAATCTTCTTGAGGTATTTCCGTCATTTGATAGTCCAAAATCAGGTTTTGGACATTATATTGTGCCTCATCAGGTGTAAACTTTTGCAAATCTTCTTGACCAGCTGTTGATAAAACTTCTTTTGGTGAAGTAGCAGCTAAAGCTACTGTTTTTGCCATTTCGCTTCTGTGTTCTTTTCGAAGGACAGAAGTTGTGGCATAGGTTAAAATGTCCGACGCAAGGTTATTCCTCAATCGTAAAGAGATGCTCACAATATAACATATACTTATGTCTTATGCAACTTTTTTATTACCTTTAGTAGATCTATTTTTTGCGATTGCGATAATTCCGAAAAGCACTTTCTCTTTGAAGGACCCGCCCTATCGTCTCCTTTTTCTTCCAGTTCGATGTTTACTAATAAATCTTGATTCGACCAAATAGCATTTTTTTAAATAAAACTGTCCCATCCGGGATTACTAGCGCTCCATTTAGACGCCCATTTCGACACTCTGTTTTGTTCTTTGAGTTGAACGTTTGTAGTTATTTTCTACTATTGGATTTCATGGACTGTGTCTATTTCTTGGCGGTTGTCAAAGCCATTTTTTAAAAACTTGGTGCAAATTAATCTGCGGAACAATGGACCTAAAATAGTTTCGTATTGGGCATTGACATTTTTAATAACACAAAAGATTAACTACAAATGTACAGTTTGTATACGAGTATATACTCCGTCAAGTCAAGTTTTTAAACCAAATGTTAATATAACAGTTTCAATAATATAACAATGTTCATTTTGCAGTTAACTAAAACTGCCAGGTTATATTCAAAATTTAATAATTCGAAGAATGGGACGAAAATGGGTCTGAATCTATCGGGATAACTTAACAAAGTATACTTCTACCCGTCCTATAAATTTCTTAGCGAAGCTCGATGGAGTTCAAAAATACAGTATGTTAAAATCAGAACTAATGTCAAAAATTAGTACTTTGATATACCAGATATTATACAATTACTATATAAAAAAATAAAAACAATTGCTACATAGGTTAAAAGTACTTTTGTACTTTGATGTTTTAAATCCATATTATCGACTAATAAAAATCTCGATTTTAACCCACTGATACACTGACTGAAAATAAAAAAACTTTTCCAAGAAAGAAAGTAAAGATTATGATAGGTTAAACCTTGTAATTAAACACCAGGTAGTCAGAATACAAATTCTGGGAATTTCATTTTCTACCCCTATGCGTCGCCTTTGTCGGTTTTGGACTACTGTGCGCCGGGTAGACAGAAACATGTCCGTGTGTTGGTGTTCTCCTTTCTCTGCTCGCATTGTTCTTGCTGGGAGTGATTCCACCAATACCACGAGCTATGTTAGCATTATGTATATTACTTGAAAGCGTTACATGTAATATAACTTTTATGTTAAGAGTGCTTCATGCTTTGGAACAAAAGAAATTCCTTATTGTTGCATTTTTTCGCAACGTGAATTTAAATCAGGTATGTGCAACCTTTAATGATTCCGAGCTAAGGGCCACCACAAATAAATTTTGCTACAAAAATATAGCAAATAAGTATGTGTAAAATGGATTCATTTGAAACAGTTCACTAAAACCCTTACCACAACACTTAATTCGTACTGGACGCACGTTTCGATAGCCAAGCTATCATCATCAGCAGCAAGACTGAACTAACAAGCTAAGTGAAAAACTAACCTTAAAAGGAAAATAAATATGCAATATGTAAATTTAAAATCGTAAAATTTAATGAGCCGCTTCATGGCACAGGACTATAAATAGCCTAAAGGTAAATGAGCCGAATGACGTGAGTTAATAAATCCCTAGATTACAATGAAGCGGTTCATTGCACATGGTTAAATTACAACTAAAGATTAAACATGATGTAACAAAGGATAAAGGCTGGAATTTAGTGGTCCTAAATCTGAATTCATTAAGTGGCTTTGTTTTTGTAAATTTCCATGCCTTCATAACAATTTAATTGAGAAGTACTCCTTACGTTTTTAATTAACTTTATATTATCAAACATTATGGTTATTTTCAAGCATATGTAGGGCAACGCTATAGATTTATCAAACCTTCTAGATTTGAGATGAGCCAAATGTTCTTTGTACCTAATGTTGATTGATCTTTTGTCACCCAATATACACTTGATCACAATCTTTACATGAAATTTTGTAAATTCCTGATTTATCCATGTTATCCCATGGGTCTTTGGAATTTCCTAAAGGTTTTTAAGGTTATTGCTCGAAGAAAACAATCTTGCGGTCAATCTTAGAAAGATTTTTGAAGACCCTTGGTGTAACATGGATAAAAGGGTAATTTAACATGGCTTTCTTATTATTACAACCGTCAATGCGTTCTAATGTGCTTACATTTCTAATTCTTAATCTATTCTTATGTTTCCTAATAGTATTATAGACGACATCTTCAGAGAATCCGTTAAAGTTAGAAATATTGATGATTTCTTTTAGTTCATTTTGATATCTATCTTTCGTTAAAGGAAAATTGAGTAACCGGTGCACCAAAAGTTAATAGCCGAAAGTTTGTGTTGTTCATATGAATGATTAGAATCCTGTAAGATGAATCTATTATTACTAGTAGGTTTCCTATATACGTCTATTTCTAACTTATTTTTATTTCTTATTACTAACATGTCGAGGAAAGGAATCCTGTTGTCTTTTCTTCTTCGTGGGTAAATTTGATAGAGGAAATTTTGAGTTAAGTTGTTCTATGAAATCCGTTATTGAACATTTACTGATGTCAAAGATGCAAAAAATGTCATCGACGTATCTGATCCAAAACCGAGGAAATAAGCGAAAGTATTCTTCAGGTCAGTTTCAAATTTACCCATAAAAGAGGTTAGCCATAAACGGAGATAAGCTGTTACCCATTACTTTTATTTCCTTCCGTTTGTTGATAAAAAGTGTTGTTAATTTGGAAAAAGTTTTGTTTCATGCAAAGTTTTGTCAAAGAAATGAAGCTAGTAACTTCCTCTCTATCCATTTGGTTATCTAACAAAAGTGTTTCTAAATATTCAAAGTTAAATCCAACTGGAACGCACAGGGAACAATGAACTTACGTCAAACGAAACTAAAATTTCTTTGTCAGTAAGCTCAATGTCCTTAGTTTTTTCAATGAACTCGTAAAAATTTTTAATAGCCAAATCCGGCAATTGTACAGGTAACTGGTTCAATTTGTCAGATAACCACCTGGAAAGTAAGTAAGTTGGACTGTTGATATTCGAAACAATGGGTCTCATGCTTTTTCCGGGCTTGTGTATTTTAGGTAAACAATACATCCTAGGTAGTACTGGGTTTGATACCGTTAGTCTAAATCTTAAATTGTCGCTAATGACAGCCTTACATTCTAACATGGTCTTTTTGGTTTCTGTAATCATTTTAGACAAAGTTTTTTTGATAATTTTGAATAAGACCTTTGTGACAAAGTGGTGTTGACTCGACTAAAATAATCTTCTTTGTCTAAGATGACTACAGTGTTACCCTTGTCGGATTTTTAAATAAAAACAATTTTTTGTTTTTTAGTCTTCTATGATTTGATCTTTTCGTGCAATGTCAGGTGCATTCCTTTGCATATTTTCCAAGAATTTGACTTTTGCAAGCGGTACGAATAAAATTTTTTGTGTTATCATCAAAATTACTGATCGCGTTTTCTGTACCAACTATAATTTCTTCAACCGGAGGCTTATTAAATTTCAGGTTGTATTTCAAACCTTTGTTTAATAAGTCGATCTCTTCTTTGCTAAAAGACTCATGTGACTCGTTTCTAACTAATGCAGTTGGGTTAATTATCTCGGCAAGGAGTTTCGGTTTGTTAGTGGTGACTAATTTGGAAAACTTTTTCTTGAGAACCTTTTCTTTATCTGAAACTTTCTTAGCAATAACGTCTTCAATCCTGTTGAGATAATTAATCCATTCAAAATATTCTAAAATACATAGGTTGTTACAAAGTTGTAAATGTAAACTATATGCTTCTAACTCTAGTGGACTAATTTTAAAATACTGATACTTAATTTCTGAATTTAACCAACAACTTTTGGCCGAAGAAATAGCTCTATTAGCCGAACTTGATTTACTCTTGCAGTTAATTTGAATGAAATTCGGAAAAACATTAAATTTTCTACAATCTTTCAGAAATTTAATATCAGCATTAACTAGACCCAATCTTACTTCTTACCTTAAAGAAACGGTTGAGTAAACTAGACCGGGAAGCCATCACACTAAACGGATACTCTAAAACTGTGGCACTGGAACACTGAAACAGTTCACTAAAACCCTTACCACAACACTTAATTCGTACTGGACGCACGTTTCGATAGCCAAGCTATCATCATCAGCAACAAGACTGAACTAACAAGCTAAGTGAAAAACTAACCTTAAAAGGAAAATAAATATGCAATATGTAAATTTAAAATCGTAAAATTTAATGAGCACTTCGCTGGCACAGGACTATAAATAGCCTAAAGGTAAATGAGCCGAATGACGTGAGTTAATAAATCTAGATTACAATGAAGCGGTTCATTGCACATGGTTAAAATTACAACTAAAAAGATTAAACATGATGTAACAAAGGATAAAGGCTGGAATTTAGTGGTCCTAAATCTGAATTCATTAGTGAGTTTGTTTTTGTAAATTTCCGTACCTTCATAACAATTTAATTGAGAAGTACTCCTTACGTTTTTAATTAACTTTATATTATCAACATTATGGTTATTTTCAAGCATATGTAGGGCAACGCTAGATTTATCAAACCTTCTGAATTTTGAGATGAGCCAAATGTTCTTTGTACCTAATTTGATTGATCTTTTTGTCTGCCCAATATACACTTGATCACAATCTTCCACATGAAATTTTGTAAATTACAGTTTATCCATGTTATCCACTGGGTCTTTGGAATTTCCTAAAAGGGTTTTTTAAGGTTATTGCTCGAAGAGAAAACAATCTTGCGGTCAATCTTAGAAAGATTTTTTGAAGACCCTTGGTGTAACATGGATAAAGGGTAATTTAACATATTTCTTACGGCCGTCAATGCGTTCTAATGTGCTTACATTTCAATTCTTGTCTATTCTTATGTTTCCTAATAGTATTATAGACGACATCTTCAGAGAATCCGTTAAAGTTAGAAATATTGATGATTTCTTTTAGTTTCATTTTGATATCTATCTTTCGTTAAAGGAAAATTGAGTAACCGGTGCGCAAAAAAAGTTAATAGCCGAAAGTTTGTGTTCATATGAATGATTAGAATCCTGTAAGATGAATCTATTATTACTGAAATTGGGTTTCCTATATACGTCTATTTTCTAACTTATTTTTATTTCTTATTATCTTTACATGTCGAGGAAAGGAATCCTGTTGTCTTTTTCTTCTTCGTGGGTAAATTTGATAGAGAGGGAAATTTTGAGTTAAGTTGTTCTATGAAATCCGTTATTGAACATTTACTGATGTCAAAGATGCAAAAAATGTCATCGACGTATCTGATCCAAAGCCAGGGAAATAAGCGAAAAGTATTCTTCAGGTCAGTTTCAAATTTACCCATAAAGAGGTTAGCCATAAGCGGAGATAAGCTGTTACCCATTGCTGTTCCTTCCGTTTGTTGAAGTAAAAAAGTGTTGTTAATTTGGAAAAAAGTTTTGTTTCATGCAAAGTTTTGTCAAAGAAATGAAGCTAGTAACTTCCTCTCTATCCATTTGGTTATCTAACAAAGTGTTTCTAAATATTCCAAAGTTAAATCAACTGGAACACTAGGGAACAATGAACTTACGTCAAACGAAACTAAAATTTCTTTGTCAGTAAGCTCAATGTCCTTTAAGGTTAGTTTTTCACTTAGCTTGTTAGTTCAGTCTTGCTGCTGATGATGATAAACGGCTATCAAACGTGCGTCCAGTACGAATTAAGTGTTGTGGTAAGGGTTTTAGTGAACTGTTTCAGTGTTCCAGTGCCACAGTTTTAGAGTATCCGTTTAGTGTGATGGCTTCCCGGTCTAGTTTACTCAACCGTTTCTTTAAGGTAAGAAGTAAGATTAGTCTAGTTAATGCTGATATTAAATTTCTGAAAGATTGTAGAAAATTTAATGTTTTTCCGGAAATTTCATTCAAATTAACTGCAAGAGTAAATCAAGTTCGGCTAATAGAGCTATTTCTTCGGCCAAAAGTTGTTGGTTAAATTAAGAAATTAAGTATCAGTATTTTAAATTAGTCAACTAGAGTTAGAAGCATATAGTTTACATTTACAACTTTGTAATAACTATGTATTTTTAGAATATTTTGAATGGATTAATTATCTCAACAGGATTGAAGACGGTTATTGCTAAGAAAGTTTCAGATAAAGAAAAGGTTCTCAAGAAAAGTTTTCCAAATTAGTCACCACTAACAAACCGAAACCTGCCGAGATAATTAACCCAACTGCATTAGTTAAAGAAACGAGTCATAGTCTTTTAGCAAAGAGAATCGACTTGGTAAAACTAAAGGTTTGAAATACAACGCAAAGTGTAAGCCTCCGGTTGAAGAAATTATAGTTGGCATAGAAAACACGATCGTGTTTGTTGATAACACAAAAAATTTTATTCGTACGCTTGCAGAATCCAAATTTTGAAAATATGCAAAGGAATGCACCTGACATTGCACGAAAGATCAAATCATTGCTAGAAGACTAAAAAGAAAAATTGTTTTTATTTAAAATCAAACAAAGGAGTAACACTGTAGTCATCTTAGACAAGAAGATTATTTTAGTCAGTCAACACCACTTTGTCACAAAGGTCTTATTCAAAATTATCAAAAAATCCTTTGTCTAAAATGATTACAGAAACCAAGGAACCATGATAGAATGTAAGGCTGTCATTAGCGACAATTTAAGATTTAGACTAACGGTATCAAACCCAGTACTACCTAGGATGTATTGTTGTTTATCTAAAATACACAAGCCCGGAAAAAGCATGGACCCATTGTTTCGAATATCAACAGTCCAACACTTACTTTCCAGGTGGTTATCTGACAAATTGAACCAGTTACCTGTACAATTGCCGGATTTGGCTATTAAAAATTTTTACGAGTTCATTGAAAAAACTAAGGACATTGAGCTTACTGACAAAGAAATTTTAGTTTCGTTTGACGTAAGTTCATTGTTCCCTAGTGTTCAGTTGATTTAACTTGGAATATTTAGAAACACTTTTGTTAGATAACCAAATGGATAGAGAGGAAGTTACTAGCTTCATTTCTTTGACAAAACTTTGCATGAAACAAAACTTTTCCAAATTAACAACACTTTTATCAACAAAACGGAAGGAACAGCAATAGATGACGCTTATCTCCGTTTATGGCTAACGCCTCTTTATGGGTAAATTGAAACTGACCTGAAGAATACTTTCGCTTATTTCCCTCAGCTTTGGATCAGATACGTCGATGACATTTTTGCTGACATCGAAAAATGAAATGTTCAATAACGGATTTCATAGAACAACTTAACTCAAAATTTCCCTCTATCAAATTTACGAAAAAAAGACAACAGGATTCGACATGTTAGTAATAGAAATAAAAATAAGTTAGAAATAGACGTATATAGGAAACCTACTAGTAATAATGAATTCATCTTACAGGATTCTAATCATTCATATGAACACAAACTTTCGGCTATTAACTTTTTGGTGCACCGGTTACTCAATTTCCTTTAACGAAAGATAGATATCAAAATGAACTAAGAAAGAAATCATCAATATTTCTCTTTAACGGATTCTCTGAAGATGTCGAAATCTATAATACTATTAGGAAACATAAGAATAGATTAAGAATTGATAAGCACATTAGAACGCATTGACGGCCGTAATAATAAGAAATATTAAAATTACCCTTTTATCCATGTTACACCAAGGGTCTTCAAAAAATCTTTTCTAAGATTGACCGCAGATTGTTTTCTCTTCGAGCAATAACCTTAAAAACCTTTTTAGGAAATTCCAAAGAACCCAGTGGATAACATGGATAAATCAGGAGAATTTACAAAATTTCATGTAAAGATTATCAAGTGTATATTGGGCAGACAAAAAGATCAATCAAAATTAGGTACAAAGAACATTTGGCTCATCTCAAATTCAGAAGGTTTGATCATCTAGCGTTGCCCTACATATGCTTGAAAATAACCATAATGTTGATAATATAAAGTTAATTAAAAACGTAGAGGTACTTCTCAATTAAGTTGTTATGAAGCATGGAAATTTACAAAAACAAAACTCACTTAATGAATTCAGATTTAGGACCACTAAATTCCAGCCTTTATCCTTTGTTACATCCATGTTTAATCTTTTTTTTTTTTTTTTAGTTGTTTAACCATGCCGCAATGAACACTTCATTGCTAATCTAAGTTAATGTACTCACGTCATTCGGCTCATTTACCTTTAGGCTATTTATAGTCCTGTGCCATGAAGCGGCTCATTAAATTTTACGATTTTAAATTTACATATTGCATAATTTATTTTCCTTTTAAGGTTGGTTTTTCACTTAGCTTGTTAGTTCAGTCTTGCTGCTGATGATGATAGCTTGGCTATCGAAACGTGCGTCCAGTACGAATTAAGTGTTGTGGTAAGGGTTTTAGTGAACTGTTTCAGTGTTCCAGTGCCACAGTTTTAGAGTATCCGTTTAGTGGATTCATTTGGATTATAGGTTATAGGTCATTCCTTAGTAACTTGGAGGACTCATTAGTTAATTGCCACCTGCTTGTTGACGAAGTATACTGTCTATGCGACTTTAATGTAGATCTTTTCAAAACTAGCCAGCCGTCAGTTGCCGATCTTAACTATATCTTGGATGGCGTGGGGTTCAAACAATTTACCGGTGACGCTACAAGGCACACCGAAACAACTGCCTCTCTGCTAGATTTGATACTGGTAGCAGATGATTCCATTATCCTTGATTCAGGTGTGTTGAGCTGCCACTTTTCTGACCACGATTTTGTCTACTGTTCCATAGAGAGCGGTCTGTTCACTAATGGTCCCATTACGTACATACCGTGATTACAAGAATTTTTCATTTGAGGAATTTGATTCCGATTTGCGAGGTGTTGATTTCAGCTGCATCCTGTATTTAGAGAACATAAAAAATATGGAAAACAAAATTGACTTCCTAAATGTCAATATAATACTCTTTAACAAACATTGTCCACTTATTACATAAGAGGTGCATATCCTGGATGACCGATAACTTGAAATACTTGATAAGTCTGCGTGACAGGGCCACGTAAAAATATCGCAGAACAAAGAAATAAATTGGTTGGGATTATTATAAGTCTCTTCGGAACTTAACCAACAAAACATTTGTCCTTGAGAAAGGGGGTTATTTCCACTACACCTCCCGTTAGGAGGACAATCGTTCTCTTTGGAAAGAGTTGAACTTTTTGACTTTTAAAAACCCCGTACGCAGCATCTCTGCTAGTCTTAAGGACCCTGATGTATTTAATAACCATCTTGTAAGTAATATCTCACCTACTTCTTTGGTAACTCCTTTGTGCTTTCCCGTGCCACAGTACAACAGCGTTACCGATCTGTTTAGTTTCTCATTGGCAAGTGTTGAATCGATAACAAAAATAATACAAATCATTAAAACAAATGTTGGTGGTTGCGACGGGATTGATATTGCTATGTTGTGAGGTGTAAAGTGCATGCTTTGCATCTTCTGGCAGAAACCATTCGACAATGCTCTCCCGAGGTAGATGCATTAATAGCAAGCACAAAAAAAGGATTTTTGAAGTCTTCCTTCTGTGCTACAGAAAAATCCCGATTTTAGCACACTAAAACAAATTTATGATGGTGTATCGAATAATCCACTGACTAAGTACAAAGAGTATTTTAATCATTCATGTATAACATCGGTAGATGTTGAACGCTCTTTTTCAAAATGTAAGCTCATTTTCTCACCACGGTGAACATCGCTCACCGAGACAACTGTGGAAACACATCTAATGGTGTCAACTTTTTGCCACTCTTATCCATATGGTGTTAATACTGATAATGGTGCTTCTAGTTATACTGTTCCGTAGCCAAGGCAGCTTAAAAGGGTGAGCATTTCACTACCTTTCACATATAATTATGTATTAGTTCTGTTATTTTTTTTCTATTTTCTTACTATCGTTTTTGTATACTAGGCAGATACGGCTATGGCACGGCTCCCTGTTACCGGGCTCTATTTATTACTGGCTTTTTGTCTCCTACCTAGTTTATTTGTTTAATTTACTTATTGACTTTGTATTTAACATTTAGTTTTTGTTTGTTTCTTTTTTGT
The DNA here is from genome assembly GCA_029618875.2 of Dynastes tityus. Lineage (NCBI taxonomy): Eukaryota > Metazoa > Arthropoda > Insecta > Coleoptera > Scarabaeidae > Dynastes > Dynastes tityus. The sequence goes on from JAROYD020000042.1 coordinate 253,490, forward strand.
TGAATAAACACTTACCTGTTGAGATTAATACAAACCAATAATTGGGGTATTTTTAGACATTATGAATTGTTTTTTAATGTAATGACAATTATACCTGTTTTTCAATCCTAGCCAACTAGAAATGAAAATAATATCCGAAATATAACAATGATATTTGAAGGTGAAAAATCCATACTTAATAGAATTAAAGGACTACTAAACTTCTAGAAACTGTTAAAACTGCGTATATTAGAGAGAAGTAACAAATAAATAGGAACCCAGTTGTGTTAAAATTTCAATTTTTGTTACTTAATTACCCTGAGTCGGGACAATAAGTCGAAAATGCAAAATATCTCAAAACCGACTAACTTTAGGTATAGGGAAAGTTTTACGTAACTAATGCAAAATATTATCAGCAATTCAAAAACTAAGAAATATACCGGGTGTTCTATTTAAAATAACGACGAAAACGTCACTCGAATAATGAAATCTTTACTGGGTTGTCAGAGATGGCCTATAATCAAGAATTTTTTTTGTTCTAAGTGGAAATATCCCTAGTTCCATAGGTTACTTAATATCTAATGAGGAAAGCAAAATGTCAAGTATTATATAAACTACAGCTATATCTGAAGAGCACTGCAAATACCACCTTTCACAAATATTTCGCAAACAATTGAGTTTAGGTGTAGGTAATCCTATTTTTGAGTATAAACGAAATATGAACTAATATACAGGTGTTCCATTTAAAAAGGGATAACTTTGACATGTAACTTTTTTTTAATTTACCGTGTATATGTCATATATAATAATTTTAGCTTATGCTACTAATGTGTGTGTGTGAAATATTTTTTTCCTATTACCAATAGTAATGGTGCCATCGAAGAATCTCACACTTTTGCCTTACCCTATATATTGTTTTTTATGTTTATGGGTTCTGGGCACACACAGAATTAATTAATTTTAGGCATTTATATACGTTAGAATTGTCACCCTAACAATACAGGATTAGGTAGAGCGGCAACATAGTTTCTATGCTACTGGACCTCGTCTTGAGAGTATGCATATTGCTCTTAATCCCACATTGTGTCCCATTTTTGTAATTTTCAGGTAACCGTAATATGCACAATAAAGTCATTTATTATTATAAACACAAGATTCAAATCTCATCTTTGTTTGGCAAACAGTTGGACTTTAAGCACTTTTTCTGAACCCAGATTACAATAGTCACTTAAAATGTTCAATTAAGCAAAAAAAGCAATAACCAAAACTAAGTGAATTTATATATGTTAAATACTAGAAAACGACATTTTTCTCTCATCCATAAAGCATGCATAGGATACTACTACATACTTTCCCAAATATTGATAGTTGCGATTTGAAGTGATAAAATACGTACATCAACAAAGTTTTAAATTGTATTTTGAGAGTATTAAATTTATGTGTCTGAAGGAATTACCAGTATAACTAGAAAAGTGTCGATGAAGGAATACCACACAAATAAGTATGCCATCCTTTCGAAACAGTCTGCGAGCGTAATAAATTCACGCAAGTTATTAATTCAATAGCTGATTCACATGTTTCTCTTTCTAAATGCAGCTATGAGCAACACTGGGCTGCGATTGTGACCTACGTACTAATAGGTATAATATAATACCTGGGATCCTATCTTTTCCTAGGGTCAGTTTTATGAAGAAACCTTAAACCCTTTTGTCCTATAGCTAGCGTAATGCGGCACGGTCACGCCGTCAGGGAGTTGTATGTATACTTAGGGAAAAAGTTTTCGTCGTAGGGGGCTAAAAGCTGAGTTTAGCTTGAGGAAGATGACCTGTTTAGAGGATGTTTGTCGTTCCTTTGGCGGGAGTGACTCTCAGCGAAGGTTGAAGAAGTCCGCTGGTCGTCTAACGTGGATCCTGGGAGGGGGGCGATCCTGAGGAACGACTGCTTCTTGTACGCACCTGTTGTCGCTCGCGCGGGCCCTTTCCCACGCGGCGGTGAGGATCTTTTCGAGATATTCGAGGGGCTCCGGAAATTATCCTTAGAGTCTTATTCTCGAGACGCCCTAAAGATATTATGTGGGTATAGGCCGCCGAGGACCAGGCCATAGCGCTGTAGGTCAGCAGCGGTCTCAGGGTCGAGGTGTAGAGAAGCAACTTATTTCTTAGGTGAAGGGGACTCCTACGTCCTAAGAGTGGGAGCAACGAGTTGCGGGCCGCGAAGAACTTGGACTTTGTCTCCTGTATCTGCTTCTTCCAGGTGAGTTTCTGGTCGAAGTGAACTCCAAGGTACTTAACGTCAGGGCTCCACTGCAAGATGACGTCGCCCACGCGGACGAACTCTCGCGGTTCGCGCAAGCTCCTGGTGAATCTAACTGCGACGCATTTAGATTCGTTTATGCGGAGTCTCCATCGGGCTGCCCAGCGCAGGAGGCCGTCGGTAGCCAGTTGTAGCCGCCTAACGACAAAGACCTCATTCCGGCAAGATGTATAGATGAGAGTGTCATCCGCATAAATTGCCAGCTCTGTACCGGGCTCCCTCGGGAGATCCGACATGAACATCAGGAAGAGTTGCGGTCCGAGGAGAGAACCATGCGGGACGCCGGATCTGATGCTTCGGATCCTCGACTCCGCGGATTGGCACTTGGTGCAGAAGGATCTGCGTTGCAAGTACGACCTGATTAGCCTAACCATGGAGGGGTTAAGACCGGTAACGATCAACTTATGGATCAGCCCTTTGTGCCAGACTTTGTCAAAGGCACGTGCGATGTCGAAGAAGACAGCGCCGACGGTATCTCGCCTGTCGAGTCCGTCGCGTATGTGCTCCGAAAAGCGAAGTAGCTGCAGTTCCGTGGATAGTCCAGCTCGGAAACCGAACTGTTCGTCTTGGATGGAACCTAAATCGTCGCATAGGTCCCTTAGCCGAGCCAGGATGACGGCTTCGGCTATTTTGGCGACGTTGGATGGAAGGCTGATCGGGCGGTAGTTCTGAGGGAACAGGTGGTCCTTCCCCCGTTTGGGGATGGTGACGACTTCGGCGTGCTTCCAACATAGGGGGAAGTGTTGGAGTCGGAGATATAATATAATACTGAGAAATTAGTTCTAATCGTAACAGGTACAAGCTTCCACGGGTGTGCATATTTATTAGCATTATGCGGTATCTTATAGCGCAAGAGCTACTGATTTATATCAAACAATCCGCATTAATTATAGAAAGACAAAACAACGTACTAAATAGCACGTCTTACATATTCATTTACAAATTCTTGTTGCCCACTATATGTGTATCGATTAGGAAATCCCCAGAAATAAATTAATGATTTAAAATATTTGAAAGAGAACTGGACTATAAATTACCTCTATTTGAGTGATGTCAAAACGTTTGAATAATTATAACAGCCCCGAAAATAGCGTCCCAGGATACTCAATAATTACCTTTTGACATATCAATAGAAGGTCGGGAAATTTAATTGAACCACAACAGAAATATTCGGATCGGAATAAAATTATCACAACAAAGCTTGTATAACTGGAAGCAAGCTTAATGGAATTTTGTTTGGTATTATCAAATTGGATGGATAAGCTAATGAAGTTATATGGATTTATACGTAATGTTAGATTTAACGTTTTTAATTGCTGTATTTTACATTAGATATGTATTGAAATGTTTTCCAAATGAAATATCAAATTTCCAAATGAAATTAAAAGATAATCATAAACCCTGTTTTCATCAATAATTCAATTACAAAATAATTTTGAATTACCTACAGTAAGTGTTTCGTGTTTGAGTGTTTCCTTTGAAGATCTTTTAAATACTGTTTTCCCTTTTTTGGTTAATACCTCAAGTCCTTCTGCTGTAAATCCCCTCCAAAAATAAACTCAAGAGGTTATTTTTCTTCCTTATTTTTTTCGAAATGCCTTTTGATTACTTTTAGCTGTTTTTCAAATAAATATGAAAATTTTAATGTCGTTGAACATGTAATTTCTAGATAATTTTTTCGAAAAACATATGTTGTCAGAAATATTTTTTCTATCTGTCGCTTTTGTTTACTCCTTGTCCCAGGAATGCCAATCTAACGTCTTGATACCTTTTGTGGTTGGCCTAACGATGACCATTTCCGATGTTATAGATGACATCGTAAATGTTGACTACTGGATTCCATATAATGTGTGTTCTGCAAGAATTTTGTGTTTTTACAAAAAATATTCCCAAGGTATGAATTAGTGAGAATAACTTGTTACTTTGATTATTCCCCATAAAGTAATATTAATAGTCTTTTTTAAGAAACAAAAAATTAATAATATAAATTATCAAAATGCCAGAATTCGAATAATAACTGAAAATAATTCGAATTGTGCAAATATTAGATGAAATTTGGATAATTAATGAATATTGAAATTAAAATGAAAATTAATGAATGAAGGTGTAAGTGCACGCACTACACCTCTATGCTCCACTACAGTATCATACAGCTGCAAAATACATAAATAAACTTTGGAAACCAAACAACAGCTTATATTAATTTTAAAAAAGTGTTTGAGGAATCTAATTATTCTAATTTACCAGGGATAGCTGCCTTCATAAAAGCTTTATAGAAATGAACATTAAAAAATGTGTATAATATTCAATTTTAAAGGTTGTTTTACTTCGTAAATGATTAGTACATTTACATTGCTCTGAAAACTGAAAAAAATGTCCTTAAATTTAAGGGGGTAACTTTTGCTAACCCTTCTGCAACTTTGCTAATTCCAGAGGGGATTCTCTGTAGGACAACAATCTTTTACATGCCAAATTTTATGTGCTGTATATAAAAAAGATACAGTTTCTATCCGCACTTAAAGCCAACTATTTGATTAGTTGATCGGTTATCACCTCAACCAAGAACAGCTAAATTACTGCAACATTTTGGTGGACGATGGCAGTCTTAATTGAATCTGAAATTAATATGAATTTTTATTTTAAGTGAAACACTGTATAGTGTAAATTATACGACCCAGCATACTGCTGCAGGATAACTCAAGAAATTTCATTGCTATAAACAGAAACCATTTCGGTATGTTATTCAAGAAAGAATAAAGATAATACGTGGCACTTCCGAGTAGGAAGAAGAATCGTTCCACGGTGTATCCTTTTGCACTTGTTCTTTAGTCATTGATAGGTTTTCCGACCGCAATACTCTTATTCCATGTTATGTCTCTTTATAAACTATTTGTGTGTAAATACATACTTATTTGATCCACACTATAATTTTCTGGGAACCGCTACTTTCTTTTCTATCCCAAAATTTCTTCAGAACTTAGTATGAAAGTATTTTTATTATCTTTAATGGCATGCATGTAATAACAAAACTGGAATTAAATTTTAGAAAATTTTAGAAACTTGCCACAAGCATAAGCAAAACTAAACCTGTATTACCAACTCAGTTGTATTTTATTGAAAAGTTGTAAGATTCCAAGATTTTTTCTAAGTAACCTGGAAGCGAGTGCATTTTGGGACGGGATGTGAAATACCTTTGCTTTTGCTTTTTTGAGTACAACCAGTAGTAATTGTCAAAAATGGCGATAGTTATTTACAGAAAAAAAGCTATTCTGTTTTGTTAGACATATTAACTTGTTTATAGCCACTTGTGTCATTAAAAAGATTATCGATTATCATTTACGGCTCGGTGATCCAGTGGTAAGAGGACCTGCTCTTAACCGTGGCAGAGTTAGGCGCTGTGCGTGTAGTTCGCGTCCTGTCAGAACCAAGTGTCAGACTTTTCTAGTAGGTCTGGTACAATCCCGAGTATGTAATAATTGGTATGTTGGGGAATAATCAACTGCACTTATTCCTTAACCCTTAACGCTTAACTCGGCGAGGGGACAATGGTAGGAAAGCTGTGGAACACTTGCGACACGTTCTGGTACAATGCAGTGATTCTACACCGCTGCTGTAAATTAAACCAGAGCGCGCGCTATGTCCGGCTGCTCATAACCCGTGGCTGGGTCGTGGATCTTTATGAGGTAGCTACACTTGTAAGGGCGTCAGCTGTGACCAAGAGCAAGATAGTCAGGAAAATCAACAGACATCAAAAGCCACGTTTAAGAAAATAATTTAATAAATTGTATAGAAATATAAAAATGTAAAAAGCAAATTGTAAAATATATGATAGATATAATAAACGACTAAAAATTATTAGCCCTGCATCACAAGTTCTAAAATCTAAGTTTGGAGCAGGTACATTACAATGTAACTATAAATTATATAAATTGTAAAATATATATTGTAAAATATAGCAAACAGCTATAAATAATTAGCTCTAATCAAAAGCTCTAAAATTAGATGAAATAAAGTTTGGAACAATCTTACCACTTATTGGTAGAAAATAATTCAGTCAAAATTGAAAAATGACACGAAGTCAGGTTATGTGTTTACTCAACAAATACGGTTCAACAACTCAATGTAAATTAGGAAAAAAAACTACATGAAGTTTGAGCTATAAGTGATTACAGTCGTAACTAATTAATTAAATCACATAAATACAATTGTTTATCTCATATACCGTTCAGAGCTGTGGATAGCTTACAAATTAGACATAAAAAGATCAATGATATTATAGGAGTTAACTATATTATAGGCAAAGAATTTAATATTAATAATTTGGGCTGTATATTACATACATGACTCTATAAGTAACAGGATGGCTGCAGGGGTAATCGTTATCATTGCTACCCACACCTCCGCAGGTGTTAACGGGGTGAAATCGCATAGGCTATCAGTTTTGTCACCAAGATGGGTATCACTGGCAAGCTTGCTAAGAATTACATAATCCAATACACACAAGACGAGGACTTGAAGCTTATAACCTTCCTTACAGCCTTCGGACCAAGCCGATTATTAGACTTTACTCCATAACGTGAAAGACAATTACCATGTGCTCCCTTATATAAATAGAGAAAATAAATACAATGAATGAAAAATATGTAATTTAGATAAGAAAATCTTACGCAAGATTTAATAAGCAATATTTAAAATTGGAAAATTTATATTACTTACTTAGATGTTATAAGCTTCTTAAATTAGAACATTCATTGTAGACAGACAAGATAAAAATGGCCAAAACTCATATGTCTGCCTTCAACCTTTTTTTGAGAGGTTTCCTTAAAGTAATATCAGCTCAAATTATTTTAACAGTAAATAAACTAAATTGAAAATTGAAAATTTTATAAGCAAGCACACGAATAATATGCCCAAAAAGGATCTGTATTTAAGAAATAAATAAATTAAGGTATTGAACTAATCGCAGGTGCTTCTAATGGATATGTCCAAAAGTCCTGTATGTTACACACTTTACACATATCATTTACACATTAAAAGACTTTTAAGCTGGCCTGAAGCTTCAAGCCTATATGTCCCGTAGGGCCGTGACCATACTTTAAAAAAAATTATAAGGGATGTCGAAGTTTGCATCGACCAACATCTTCAGAAAAATATTAAGTTCTGAAGGTTTGTATGTCTTACACCCATAATACGCTACATCATTTAACTTGTATATAAGCTAAGTTCACACACCGCAAGAATGCCTCGCGAGGCAGCTTTGCGAGACGTGCCTCGCAAAGTGTGGACTTGCCTCACGACGGTTTCCGCCTCGCTAGCGAGGCTGCCTCAGGCGGGTCAACGTCTGTTGGTTTTTGCTCGCCCATCAAAGGTGCATCGGGGTATTTGCCTCGCGTAATTTGGGCCACGTTACCTCGCGATAAACTGGCTTACCTTACCTCGCACTAAAGTGGCTCATCCTGCCTCACGCACGTACCTCGCTATTCATTCCGAGACAAATTGTTCGCAAGGTATGCCTCGCTAACAAGGGAACACAGGGAAGTGTCCCTCACCGATTTAAATGAAACTTGGTGGGTTTGTAGACTGATGCAGTGTAAGAACAACGGTAACTTTCATAGATGCTAAATCGCCCGTTTTTGGGGATGGGGCGGTCTACAGCCAACGCTACCTTTCGCTATTTGCTTTAATATCTCCAAAACTATAAGACATATCAAAAAAAAGTTAAGACAAATATATAACTGTTTTATGAGTAGTTGTCGTAGTTCTTGTTTTCCAGAAACAACCCCCACTCCCCGTATTTTTTTAAAATTTTAAAATTTTTATTTGCTGGAAAAATACGCAAAGTTATGCAAAATTCACCCATATATATTAAACATGCTATAAAATAACTCAATTTAAAAAAAAACAATAACATACGAATTGAGTAGGTATACCTCCGTATGTACATATGTATGTAGGTATATATGTAAATAATATTACTTATTGTTATTGATGTGAACAAATCGTAGAGATACTCTAAAGTATCTGTCTAAATATCTTTAATACTTTTTAGATTATTTATACCTTATCAGCATTACATTCCATTATTTATTTTTAAAAGTATTCGATTAGCGTATTATCCGTTATACTTATAAAATTCCTCATTGAAACTTCAAGTGCTGATTTTCACGTGCAGATTTACATGATTTCTATAGTATTTAAATTTTATCTAGATTAATGTAAGTATTAGGATATTTTGTATACCATAAATGCTTTTGCATACGCTTATATATAAAGCAAGGCAAGTTACAATTAGTACTTGCAGTCTTCAGTTTATTGACGACGAGTACGTTTCGTAATTAGGCTGTCGAAAAGTGTTTCTTGAAGTCATACTTTAGATAAGTATCTCTACGATTTGTTCACATCAATAACAATAAGTAATATTATTTACATATATACCTACATACATATGTACATACGGAGGTATACCTACTCAATTCGTATGTTACTGATTTTTTTTTTAATTGAGTTATTTTATAGCATGTTTAATATATATGTGTGAATTCTGCATAACTTTGTGTATTTTTCGAGCAAATAAAAATTTTAAAATTTAAAAAAATACGGGGGGTGGGGTTTGTTTCTGGAAAACAAGAACTATGACAGGCAAACTACTCTCGCTATCCTTTAGTACTCATAAAACAGTTATAAATTTGTCTTAACTTTTTTTTGATATGTCTTATAGTTTTGGAGATATTAAAGCAAATAGCGAAAGGTAGCGCTGGTTATAGGCCGCCCCATCCCCGAAAACGGGCGATTTAGCATCTATGAAAGTTACCGTTGCTCTTACACTGCATTAGTCTACAAACCCACCAACTTTCATTTAAATCGGTGAGGGACACTTCCCTGTGTTCCCTTGTAAGTGTGAACTCGGCTTAAGGGCTACGTATGTTATAATACAGAGGGTAGTATTTAGAATGAGAAAGTAGGATCTCTTGAAAAAATAGTGCTTTATCCATAAAATCTCGCCCCAATGGTAATTGTCGTTTATGTCCATGTGAAGTAGTCGCAAAGGTAGTTAAATTTAATGCAATGCACATTCACCAAAAATTAATACTACTTTATATGCAAAATCATAAATAAGCTTTTTAACACACGTAATAACAACAAAAAAATGTATAAAGTGTTTTTGTAAAACGGATTATGGTTAACTTGAACTCTTGTTATATTAACAATGCGAAGTAAATTCAACTTCTGTTTATATTTAGCTCTAGTTAATAACCCCTCTCTCGGAGTTAGTCGTTGTTTATTAAATTGAAATAAATTAGCGGTTTTAATCGGCAATTTGTTGTTTCCGAATTACGTAAATTTATAGGGCCTATTACTTCACAGTTTAAAATAATTTGCTGCTCCTCCGACTCTATAATTCATTCCGGTGCTATTACTCAAGCTCAACGTGAAACGCGGCGAGAAAGGAATTTCACCACAAATCTGACACGTATACATTCGGTGAATATAAATTTTCTCAATAACTGTATCCGTAACTGTCACATGTGATTGACATATTTGTGTGACGTCAATTTGCCACCCAGCATGTGCCAGCCTAGAGATGGCGTGTATTATTAAAATGAACTTACACGCGGCAGATTGATAAATGAAACCCGAGGACTTAATAAATGTTCCGCGTTCTTCGCCGCATCTCTTTTTCCCGTCCGCGGAAGACAAACTACGTTTCTATTAGGGTAAGCCAATTGAGAACACTTGCGCTCGGGAAAAAGGATGGTGTTTGTGCTTAGCTCGGTCATGCGTTATTATTATGAAAGATTCACTGGGACTAATAAATTTCGCAATTCAACTCGTTTATTAGTTGAAGGAACAAATTTCGTATACGTTAGGTCAGGTTTGTGTTTTACAAAAGAAATTTCTTTCCAATAGACACGAAACCAAATACTAACCTAAAAACTAAAATAAAACATCTATTGCTTGAAATAAATCAACATAAATAAGATACTTCGTTGTAACTATTACGTATTATTGCAACAGATGATCTAAGCAAAATATCGGTAGTGGTTTATATTTGGCGGATGCGCTAGTTCACCATTAGAGATATGCCAAAAAAAATTACATGAATCAATCTTATAAAACTGCTTTCAAGTGCACAGGCACTATTATATGTACTGTAATAGATAAATGAATGGAAAATGAAAAGAAGTCGAAGTGGAAATAGTTATAATTTCTCTCACAATTTTCAACTTTAAATAGTCACCAAAATAATACCGATAGCTAAAAATATCTTACAAAATTGATAATTACCAAAATATTAAAATAAAATTAAAACTAGAAACCTCCCCTACTCACACTTCCAAAAATTATACAACCCAATTTTCTTCGTAATGGATGACACTTTCTATTTGTAATTTCAATTTAACTAATTGTAAATTGTATGTATGAAAATATCAAGATTTAATAATAATTCTGATCTTTTCCAGTCAAAAGCTTTTTCAAATCTCTTCACTTCTTTTGCACACGCAGAGAAACGTTTACTTGTATCAAAGCTGTCCGCCTTAATTCAAAACAATTACTGTTTCAATTATCCGTAATGCACTAACTGTTTTAAATCAAAAGAAATATTTTCTTAGTGTTTCTTTCACCGCTTAAGAGAAGTATGTACTTGTGATGAAACAATTGTATTTCTTTGTTTAAGGCCTTCGTTAACTTGATTCAAGAAAACCTTGCAGAAAATTTGATGAAAGCGATTCTTAGTACAAGTAAATGGCCATTATATCACAAAACAATATTTCCTTAAGGATAGTAACTAGTTTTCTTAATTTCAGAAAGCGTTTAGGTATTGTTAAATAAATATAAATAAATCAATAGTTTCATTTTCTTGAAATAAAGCATTTTTTACTTAGAATACTTGAAATGTGTATTATTTATATGCACATTATTAATTGCGCTTACCTTGTTTAAAACAGTACGACATATGCATACATAACGCAGTAAATTGTTCACATTGCTTGCGATTTTTAAAAGGCTGAAGTAGACGTTATCTACAGAATATTGTTCAAACGAAAGTGAACTTAATGTAGAAGTACACATGTAAAAAAAGTGCTTTGAAACAATAACCAAGGTAATGCTAATGAGTAGCTCCTGGTATTGATGGAATCACTACTGGCAAAAACAATATGCAAAGAGAGAAGCATTAAAGCTTCTTGCTCCTGGCCACATTGACTGGGATCCTATCGTTTCCTAGGGTCAGTTTTGTGAAGAAACCTTAAACCCTTTTGTCCTCTAGCTAAATGACTACGGCACGGTCGCGCCGTAGGAGGGGTTGAGAAAAAATTGTTATCCTGTCCGGTTGATAAACCGAGATATTTCAAGGACTAAAACGTCCTGACGTTGAAAAAGTCCGCTGGTCGTCTGACGTGAATCCTGGGAGGGGGACGATCTTGTGGAACGACTACCTCTTGAACGCAAGTGTTGCCGCTCACGCGGGCCCTTTCCCACGCGGCGGTGAGGATCTTCTCGAGATACTCGCGGAGTGTCGGGACTTCCAGATCGCGATGAATCTGTGAGTTCCTTACGAACCAGGGGGCTCCGGAAACTATCCTTAGAGTCTTATTCTGGAGACGCTCTAAGGATATTATGTGGGTATAGGCCGCCGAGGACCAGGCCATAGCGCCGTAGGTCAACAGCGGTCTCAGGGTCGAGGTGTAGAGAAGCAACTTGTTTCTTAGGTGAAGGGGACTTCTTCGCCCTAAGAGTGGGAGCAACGAGTTGCGTGCAGCGAGGAACTTGGATCTTATCTCCTGCATCTGCTTCTTCCAGGTGAGTTTCTGGTCGAAGTGGACTCCAAGGTACTTAACGTCAGGGCTCCACGGCAAGACGACGTCGCCCACGCGGACGAACTCTCGCGGTACGCGCAAGTTCCTGGTGAATCTAACTGCGACGCATTTAGATTCGTTTACGCGGAGTCTCCATCGGGCTGCCCAGCGCAGGAGGCCGTCGGTAGCTAGTTGTAGCCGCCTAACCACGAAGACCTCGTTCCGGCAAGATGTGTAGATGACAGTGTCATCCGCATAAATTGCCAGCTCTGTACCGGGCTCCCTCGGGAGATCCGACATGAACATCAGGAAGAGTTGCGGTCCGAGGAGAGAACCCTGCGGGACGCCGGATCTGATCTTCGGATGTTCGACTTCGCGGATTGGCACTTGGTGCAGAAGGATCTGGTTGCAAGTACGACCTGATTAGCCTAACCATGGAGGGATTTAGACCGGAAACGATCAACTTATGGATCAGCCCTTTGTGCCGACTGTGTAAAAGGGACGCGCGATTCGAAAAGACAGCGCCGACGGAAAATTGCCTGTCGAGCCCGTCGCGGTGCTCCGAAAAGCGAAGTAGCTGAGTTCCGGGACAGTCCAGCCGGAAACCGAACTGTTCGTCCTGGATGGAACTTAAATCGTCGTGGCCCTTAGCCGGCCAGGATGACGGCCGGCTTTTTGGCGACGTTCGATAGAAGGCTGATCGGGCGGTAGTTCTGAGGGAACAGGTGGCCCTTTCCCCCGGTTTGGGGATGGTGACGACTTCGGCGTGCTTCCAAAAAAGGGGGAAGTGTTGGAGTCGGAAAAGGGGTTGATGATATCGCAGAGCTTCTCCGTCGCCGGGGAGGCACTTTCGGGGCCGATTGGTGATACAATCGGCACCTGGGGACTTTTTTTGGGATTTTCGGGGATGATCGCGCGATTCGTCGGGGGTAGCTGGGTCGAGCGGCTTTCCCGGGGATGTCGGACCCCCCGTTTCCCAACTCGTCCATTTCGCTCCGAAGTCCTGACCCTCCCGTCGTCCGAGGGATGCCCTTTGGAATACGCCTCGAGGATTCCCGAGTGAATTTGGCCTTCCCTCTGGGGAGAAGCCTAAGCCGGGGGTCCCGGGAAGGGCCCGGAGGGTTTCCCTGGTTTTCTGGCGCTTTGGAATTTTCCCAAAGGGGACCCGTCCTCGGTGGTGAGCGATGCAGCTTGTCTCGCCAGACCTCGCCGTTATGCTCCTTTAATGAAACCCCGAACCTGTCGGGCGAGAAGTTCGCCCTGCGGTTTCCTGGGGGCATTTGGGGACGGGCCGCGCGGGCTTTTCTGGTCCCTTATAAGCGCTTTCAGTTCTCCAGGCAGTTGGGAGGCTGAACGCCTCGGGCGGGGTTTCGAAGAATCTCTAAGACCGGGGAGACGATTGGGAAGGATTGCGCGACCTCGTCGAGGGGGCCGGGTCTTGAACATCGCAGACCAAATTACAAGACGGTCGAGAGCAGAGTTAAAAAAGATCCCACCCGTTCCCCCCAGAAGGGCGCTCCTAGCGTTAGAATTTCGCCCCCTAGCACGACCAGGAGGGGGTTGTGGTCCGAAGAGATCTAAAAATGCCCCCAAAGGTTTTCTGGGGGACATTTTTCGTGGCGACGTCGAGAAGCCCGGGGAACGACTACTCGAAGAACGTTGGGGAACTGGAGAATGAACTGTAAAACCCTTTCGTTCGGGATAAACAAAAACCTGCTGCCACGGGCGTTCGTCACCCTTACCCCAGGGGGGTGCTTAGCGTTCAGATCCCCCGCCACCAGCCCCGGGGAAAGGGGACCGGCGAAGGCGGGCGAATCTTCACGCGAGAAGGGTCTAGTGCATGAAGCATAGACCGAGTAGATCTCGAGCGGACCGAAGTCGGTCCAGATCCTGAACCCGTCGCTTCGAGAAACTCGAGCGGCGGTTTCGACCTGGGAGTGGGGGATTGAATTTCACGATGATGGCTGTGCCTCCCCCGCGGCCCGTCAAGCGATCTCGACGGAGGTGGAAGTTTACGACCTTGAGCCTTTTCCCCAGGATGGAGGGCTTCCCGAGTAGGCAGATGCGATCTGGAATTCCGTGAGGAAGTCTCAAGCTGGGGTACTTTCCAAACCCGCGTTCCAGGCGACTAACCTGGCCCCTCGTTGGCGCCCGGGAGTCGGGGGGGGGACCCAAAAAAAGGGGGTGGAAACCCCGGGAAAAATCCCCAGGGAGGGCAGCGTTAAACGCCCAAAAACCGGGAAGTCGTGGGCCCCCTGAAGGTCGGGGACTTGGGGGTTTCGGACCTGGGAGGGGTTGGGGAGGTTTTGGTTTTTGCGCCGGTTTTGAGAGGAGCGCCGGCGACGACATCGGAATACTTTCTTCCCGTCTGGGAAGTGGACGGGCGGGGGGAGAGGCTGCTTTTTGGGGGGTTTGGGGGAGCAGCGGGCTTTGGGTTTGGCGCGTTTGGGATCCACCTGGGGCTGGGCCCTTCGGGGGTTTTCGCAGCCGCGGTAGGAGGCGGGGTGTGCCGGCCGCAGTTGGGAGGTGGGGGCCCTTTTCCCCGCGGTCACGGTCACAGTCCTGGCTCTGTGGTCCCCGCCGCAACGGGCGCAGGGAAACGGAGCCGTGCAGCGCGATTGGGGATGCCCAAAGCGCTGACAGCGGGGAAAACTGCCCGATGTTGGGCTGGGGTTTCAGTGTTTCCCCCGAAATGTCGAGCCTGAGGACGGGCTTGAATTGTAGATTGCCGTCTCTTCGCGGGGAAAATTTTCTACGACGAGTGGCATGGGGGTTTTCTGGCCACTACGTCGTTTGGACATTGCTCGACCCCCCCTGGGTGGAAGCCGAGGTCGGGGGGTCCCCGCGGATCTCGTCGCATGGGATCCAGAGGGGAAATCCCCTGAGTACGACTCCAGTACCTTCTCGGAGGGGGGTTGGTACGTGTGGTAGGGGACTTTTTTTTCCGAGGAAGGGGGGGGCACGGAAGTAGTCCGTGGGGGAAGAACCGATGCCCTCAGGATGTTTTGGGCCTTCAGGAAGTTTATTTTGATTTAGTCAGGGAGCTCAAGTGAAGACCACTTATTTTTCCCCCGAGGACGATTGGGGGGAAATTCATCTTTTGGGGGGGGGTGGGTTTAGTACCCCAGGGTAGCAGGGGTTTACTTTTTTGGGGGAGCTTCCCTTAAAGGGGGGCTTTTGGGGGGGCCGGGGGGGGGAGATGGCCGTAGGCTTTTTGGTGGGGACGATGGTCGGGGGGGGATCTGGGCCTTTTTGGCCCCGCCTCTGGCTCCCGGGGAGAGGGGCCTTTCTTTTTTTGGAGGCAAAGGGTCGGCTGGGGGGCTCAGCGTCCTCCTTCTCGCTCTCCGAAGAGGAGGAGAGGACAGGTTTGGCGGGGGGAAAATTTTGGGGCGCTCTCCTGGCGAGCTTTCCGCTGGAGCTGTCAAATGATGGAGCTCTCAGCCACATGGTAGGAAGGAGAGGATGCTACCCCCTTGGGGCTTCGTGAGGACCATGAGGACTGGGTTCCAGGGTGGGAAACCGTGTCCGGCATGGAGTCGTCCCTATTGGGGGAAAATCCCTACGGTGAACGGCGACGATGCAAAGGCTTTCCCATCGCATAGGCCGGAAGGAAACAGTTCTCCCGGCCCTTCAGTGTAGCAACAGTAAGCGAAAATAAAAATAAGATCAAAAATAAATTAAAATGTGTCCGAAAGTACGGACACAATCTTAAATAAAAATAAACCCAACTAGTGGGACTTACCTTGATTTTTTCACCTCGCGTACCAGTTCCGTTTGAACCCCGAACGGGTACACGGATTGACCGCCTAATTCACTGTATCCGAAAACACTAACACAAGACGCGCACTCTGGAGACCCTGGCTGTGCACACGCACCGCAGGCTGAACTGTGTATAGTTTGTGAAAACAAACGCTCAGACTGCAGACACGTGCGTACAGGACGACGGTCGGCAGTAGAAAATGTAAATTTTAAAAAAAGGGGCCCGGCCACAGATGGGACCCATCTTTTCCTAGGGCAGTTTTTTTGAAGAAACCTTGAACCCTTTTGTCCTCTAGTATCGTAATACGGCCCGTCACGCCGTCAGGGGGTTTTTTTGACTTAGGGAAAAAGTTTTGCGTAGAGGGGAAAAGCTGAGTTTAGCTTGAGAAAGATGACCTGTTTGGGGGGGGATTGTCGTTCCTTTTGGGGATGTTAGCGGGGGAAGAACCGCTGGTCGCAACGGGATCCGGGAATCCTGGGGAAACGAAACCCCTTGCACGCACCTGGTCGCGCGGGCCCCTTTTCCCCCGCGGCGGTGAGGATCTTTTTGAGATATTCGCGGAGTGTCGGGACTCCCAGATCGCGATGAATCTGAGAGTTCCTTACGAACCAAGGGGCTCCGGAAATTATCCTTAGAGTCTTATTCTGGAGACGCTCTAAGGATATTATGTGGGTGTAGGCCGCCGAGGACCAGGCCATAGCGCCGTAGGTCAACAGCGGTCTCAGGGTCGAGGTGTAGAGAAGCAACTTGTTTCTTAGGTGAAGGGGACTCCTACGCCCTAAGAGTGGGAGCAACGAGTTGCGGGCAGCGAAGAACTTGGACCTTGTCTCCTGCATCTGCTTCTTCCAGGTGAGTTTCTAGTCGAAGTGAACTCCGAGGTACTTAACGTCAGGGCTCCACTGCAAGATGACGTCGCCCACGCGGACGAACTCTCGCGGTTCGCGCAAGCTCCTGGTGAATCTAACTGCGACGCATTTAGATTCGTTTACGCGGAGTCTCCATCGGGCTGCCCAGCGCAGGAGGCCGTCGGTAGCCAGTTGTAGCCGCCTAACGACAAAGACCTCATTCCGGCAAGATGTGTAGATGACAGTGTCATCCGCATAAATTGCCAGCTCTGTACCGGGCTCCCTCGGGAGATCCGACATGAACATCAGGAAGAGTTGCGGTCCGAGGAGAGAACCCTGCGGGACGCCGGATCTGATGCTTCGGATGCTCGACTTCGCGGATTGGCACTTGGTGCAGAAGGATCTGCGTTGCAAGTACGACCTGATTAGCCTAACCATGGAGGGGTTGAGACCGGTAACGATCAACTTATGGATCAGCCCTTTGTGCCAGACTGTGTCAAAGGCACGCGCGATGTCGAAGAAGACAGCGCCGACGGTATCTCGCCTGTCGAGTCCGTCGCGTATGTGCTCCGAAAAGCGAAGTAGCTGCAGTTCCGTGGACAGACCAGCTCGGAAACCGAACTGTTCGTCCTGGATGGAACCTAAATCGTCGCATAGGTCCCTTAGCCGAGCCAGGATGACGGCTTCGGCTATTTTGGCGACGTTGGATGGAAGGCTGATCGGGCGGTAGTTCTGAGGGAACAGGTGGTCCTTCCCCGGTTTGGGGATGGTGGCGACTTCGGCATGCTTCCAACAAAGGGGGAAGTGTTGGAGTCGGAGAGATGCGTTGATGATATCGCAGAGCTTCTCCGTCGCCTCGGGAGGCAATCTCTTCAGGGCCAGATTGGTGATACAATCGGCGCCTGGGGACTTCTTGTTGGATCTTGCGCGGATGATCGCGCTGATCTCGTCGGGGGTAGCTGGGTCGAGCGGCGTTCCGGGCATGTCGGACAGCCCGTTTGCCAACTCGTCCACTTCGCTACCGAAGTCCTGATCCTCCTCGTCGTCCGAGGGATGTCCTTGGAATACGCTCTCGAGGTATTCCGAGTGAATTTCGGCCTTCTCCTCGGGGGAGAAGCCTAAGCCGTGGGTGCCGTGAAGAGGCCGGCATTGGGGTTTGCCTGGTTTTCTGAGCGCTTTGGAGATCTTCCAAAGGGACCCGTCCTCGGTGGTGAGCGATAGCAGCTTGTCTCGCCAGACCTCGCCGTTATGCTCCTTTAGTGCAACCCGAACCTGTCGGGCGAGGAGATTCGCCCTGCGGTTGTCCTCGGGGCATCTGGTGGACTGGGCCCGCTTGCGGGCTTTTCTGCGGTCCCTTATAAGCGCTCTCAGTTCTCCAGGCAGTTCGAAGGCGGAACGCCTCGGGCGGGATTTCGAAGAGATCTCTAAGACCTGGGAGATCGAGTTCGTGAAGGATTGCGCGGCCTCGTCGAGGGCGGCCGCGTCTTGAACATCGCAAACCAAATTACTAAGACGGTCGATAGCGGAGTTGGAAAAGAGGTCCCAATTCGTTACCCTACGAATGGGCGCTCCTAGCGTTAGAATTTCACCTCCTAGCACGACCAGGATGGGGTTGTGGTCCGAAGAGAGATCTGGAATGCTCTCCACGGATACTCCACAGGGGACATCTTTCATCAGAGCGACGTCGAGAATGTCCGGGGGAACATCTATTCGATAGCACGTTGGGGAGTCTGGAGAATGAACTGTCAAACCTTCGTTTTGGATGAAGTCGAACAGCCTGCTGCCACGGGCGTTCGTCACCCTGCTACCCCAGAAGGGGTGCTTTGCGTTCAGATCCCCCGCAACTAGCACCGGTAGGGGACCGGCGAAGATGCGGGCGTAATCGTCGCGCTGGCCACATTGCTCTTACATCTCTCAGCGTATGCCACTAATCCTCAAAAACAGCAACTGTAATATTTCCTGGCGCCACCTAGTGCCAGTAGTTATGGTCACACCGTCCTAGATAATAACCACGGAACTTGAACAGAGATGAGATACTTATTCATACAATGGTATAACCTTTAACGTACAACATTTTTAGAAGATACCGGTTAATATTTTTTCTTTTTATTACTACTTAGCACGTGTACTAATTTAACTATAGTTTTTTTTAATATATCATAAATAATAATAAAAAAGGGATAAGTAAACTTAAATATTAACTCGCTACTTATTAAACTACATAAAAATAATCCCTATTTCATTATATTATTAAAGAAATAATTTAATTATACTATAACCTATACAAAATCTTTTTCATTAGCTCATTCACTTGCTCCTAATTTTAATTATTAACTTTAGATTTTCTTCCATTATTGCATTTTCTCTTTTATTGAACATCCATGTAGCTGGTCTGATGATGTGTTTTTGAACTTGAAACTCGTCGCCTAATTTCTCAATAGAGCTTTGTGAGGTCTGGACCATTTTTTCATTCCTACCTTTAATATGAATATTTTCGAATCTTAAAACTAAATGATTTACTTGGAAGAAACATTCTTCTCTTGTGGATTTTCTGGATCCTCTGGCTCTAAGAAAATATTTATTTAACCCAAATAACACTTCAGGAAAATTATTTTCTTATATTATACATTTTTATAGTCTTGAAATAAAAACATCTTCTTGAATAGAGACTGATTTTTATAAGAAAATCTATTTTCCTGATTTTCGAAAATATCCACGGTGACGGTGACATAGGTTAATTTTGATATACGAGAATAATCCATTATTTCCTTATAATTTTGAGTCACTAAATTCAGATGTATTATTTTTTTAATAAGGAGTGTAATTAGAAAAGAATAGTGAAATCCCGATTTCGTCGACCACTGATGTTGAAGGAACCCTTTTTAATTTGAAATTGTATGCAATAAGCATTAGTAAACTTAAAAAAATTAAAACACCTTCTCGAACAGTCAACAGGGATTCTACAACCATGACAATAATTATATTTAGGGATATAGAGTCATATTTTTTTTCTTTTGCGGTACAGTGACAGAATTGATTAAAATTTGATTTACTGCAGACCTACTGCTGAAATATCATACTTTAAAGCTGATTGCCAATAAGTCAAATCTTTTGATGAAAAACAATGGTCAACAATAACATGAACATTACAATTTTGTAAATTTCAGCTAATTCTAATTTGATTTTTCCAGTTGTAACACTTTGTACATTGATGTGCCATCGAAATAAGAATTTTGTGACATATTTTATTAACAAGATATCCGTAACAAATTCGAGTAGGTGATAAATTGGATTAATAAATTTGATACTAGGTTCGTGGTTCATATTTTGATTCTAGTCTCATCAGGGCGAAATACAGCTCCAGCAGATATTTACATGTCCTTAAAGTCTTTAGAGTTTCTGTATAGACCCGTACATTTTGTAGACAAGACGAAAAGCAACACCCACCCTATGTGTACCCGCGCCCTCCGTTGTACAAGGCAACGTATATTGAACCCAGTCTCAAACAGATGAATCCCACCATGAAGACGCGTGCTATACTTCTCCTTGATCTGCATTCCTAATCCAACGAGGAGGATCTATTTTGCATTTATTAACCGGAAAAAGAAAAAAGTTGGCGGACTAGTATTTACGTGGGAGAAGTACCTATGGAGAGTTTAAATTATACCAGTATTTTATCCCATAGTTCATCTTTCAGCTTTGTTTGCATGTAGTCGGGATGGTTTGTACAATACAACACATCGTGTTCTTGTACAGCACAAATAATTTGGTTGACAATAACCCTTTCCATGGACCCACGAAAACTGTGCGATTGGTACAAGCCCGTCCACGCCTGGATGAAAACTACATGGGCTGGCAGTGGGATGAGTCCAATATATGTCGCGGTATTGTAACTACGTTTCGGCGATTCCTGCACGCATGCGATGGGCATGGTGTGTGCATCACGCTTCAATTTGTACCGGCCCTAGTGGGTACTACTTTGCATTTTAAAATACTGAGCGAGTTGCTAATGTGGCAACAATCACTGATGTACCCAATCGGTTTCCGCGGCATCTCATTGAACTGGATCGTATCTTTTGTGTCTGATGGGAGTATAGTTGTTGACGGGATGGATTAAAGTCTAGTGTCTATCAACGACTTACTGAGCCATTTTAGAAGCGGTTATCCTATAATTTGACGCAAAATGACGCATCTGTCATTGTATCGGGCCAGAGCAGTGAAGAACTTGAACAGTGTAAGACAGATGCAGCGGGCGACATGAGGCAGCGGTGTGGGTCAAATAGACTTGTTTTAAGTAATAACAACACCCCTTTTGTTTACTTTTATAAGATCTTGAGAATTGGTTTATCATGCATAATGATGTGGGGTTGCTTAGTGTTCAAGTCGATCATAGATTGTCTTGGGACCAGCATTTACAGAATGAATGCAACAAGTTGAGGAGTAGTGCCTATTATGTTATTAACCAACTAAAACATATTTTACCTAGGTAAAATCTAATTGACGTTCATTTTTCATTGGCGTACTCAGTGATGTCCTATGATGTTGCTGGAAGTTGGAAGAGGGTCTTTGTTTCTCAAAAGCGCCTTATTCGTTTGATGTTTAGTACACATTATAAAGAGCGGTATTTTTATTCGCCACAAAATTCTTACCTTTCCCTGCATTTTTATGTATGTGTTTACTTTTGTTATGCAAAATATGGACAAATTCAACGAGTTTAAACACCGTACTAGTACAACACAAGAAATGTACAGGTCATCATTTATCCGAGGCACAATTTAACATTATATGCCCCTTTACATATGTGCAAAATTATATAACAAATTACCAGATACGTGTTAATTCAATTCATATGTTTAAGAGCAGAGTAAGGGATTATTCGTCATTACATGTTTTTTATAGCGTAAATGAATACCTTAGTGTGTAAACTTATTATATTTTATGTCTTCCTCTATTTTCTCTTTTTTCGCTGATTTTTTCCAGCCCGTAGCCATTATCCCTTTCAGATTTTCCTTGTTGTTTTTGAGCCATCTTGTTCTTGAGCGTCATCTTCTTTTCCACCCTCTTTCTTTCATCATTAAAATGCATTTTACTCATCTAGTCGAACACATAACTGAAGTAATGGTTGCAATAATTCTATGGCATCAAGCTTCTGTACAAAAATATGATGATGTTCAATACTTACAACGACATCAGCTGTCAATCTAGAACGAATAAGGTGTTCAAGATAGCCACCCGATTGTGATGAAAGTCCCTCTTGCGAGTAAAAAGGTAATTTTCCAAATCATCATTTCCCCCTACGCCGACTGGCCTTGGAGCGGAGTTACTATGAATTTAATTTAAGTCCAGATAACGACGATCGTAGTGTAACACTGACAAATCCACTCTTCTGTTTATTCTCCTAATCTCGTAAATTGTCAAAATTAATGTAAAAATCCTCTAAAACAGACAACAGGGTATATCCAAATGTGTTTCAAACATCATTTCATAAATAAAATCTTTATCCTAATGTTACTAAGTAAATCGTTAGTAAAATTTCACGTTTAAACCTTATCAGTCAGAATTTAGGTCATAGGGTCGTCTAATTTCAGTCTGCTGGTGGCGCTACCGCATGCATTCTTTTATGCTATTTTTATAAATAACTTCCTTTCATCGAAATGCATCGTAAAAATTTATATTTGGGTTTAAATCATCAAAATTAGCTGTGGAAGTAAACAATCGTTAGCACGATTAAACAAAGGAAGATAGGGACGCCAGAAAAGTCATCAATTCTGGTTAGACTATCGTTAAGTTAACTAATGCTCGACTACGGTCTCAGATCAAAGTGAAATAGTGAAATTAAAGTATAACTTCAAAGAAGAACAGGTTTGAGGTTAGAGCTGGCAGATTCCCGTAAAGGCCAACATAAACAAAGTGTTTATATGACATCAGCGTCATTCGAATTCAAGGTAAGTTTGTATTTTTAATTCTAAAATTCATCAATTTCAATTTATTTAATGCCAAATTCATTTGAAAAGTGCCCGAAGAGTATCCAGGAATACTCCCGATCCTACTAAGAATTTAGAATTCTAATTAAATTTAGAAATTTCAAGTTTTTCACAAAATTCCCCTGGGAAACACATCCAGTACATACTATCATTTTAACCCTGCTTATACATTATTTCTGATGCATATTGGAAAAAGCAACATAAACCTTTCAACGATAAATCCATGTTGATTAAGTCACATATTTTTGTAGTGTTGGAAATTTGATTGTAGGGTATCGTTTCAGATATTTTGGAAAAATTGCACAGTATGGAAATAGATCTATGACAGTATCGATGCATGATGATCAGACTTGAAAATGAAAAACCGTAAGGATAGAAAGTTCTGGGGGACATATAAATGTAACCTTTTAAGTCTTGGGAAATACTTGAATCTAATGAAATTTGATCAAACATCCAACTAAACTGCTTTTAAATTACTTGGAGGCTCTCGGAATACTAGCTTGTTGTAGACGAAGTATCCAATGCTGTAGCGATCAGACCATAATTCTTCTACTTATCAGTAGTGTGACTGTCATGAAATCTACTGAGCACCAATTCGTCGTAGTAAAGACTATGAATAATGGAATGAACAATTCCCATGCTGATGTTCTCTAACTTTAATACTTTCACATAAAGCAACTTTTTCGTTTCACATTTTTAGCCGATACTGCACCATAGCACGTTTTGGACAGTACCATTCTTTAACGGGTGCTCTTACTTGTCGAGTAAATGGAGTCACCATATGTAACTTCCATTTGGGCATGAATTGCCATTTCGGTACACTGGAATGGCCAACAATTGACACACTGCTTAGCAGCGTTTGGTCAACAGTTTGAACACTTGCTTAGTTAACTTACTTTATGATACAATTTCTTTCATAGTTTATTGTTTGTTACCTTTTTGTATTAAGAGTGTATTTTCTGTTGTTTTAGTTTAGGTAGCTAATTAATTTTTTATAAAATTTCGTTCATAGTTGTTTGTTTCCTTTATGTGTTATCAGTGTATTTTTTTTGTTTAAATAAATAAGAGCCATTCTGAATTATATGCCGGTTTGCAGCAAATTGCTTGAATAACACTAGCTGTAGCTTTGATTATCACGGGCTGAAATTTCCAGCTACAAAATTGTGTCTCGTTATGTCTGCTAAAAATTCCTAAAATTGCTATTAAAGTTGCTAGTTCTTTTCTTTAATTTCGACTTTACACTTTTGTTCTAAGGCATAAAATGTCTCAAAACCTCATGAAAATCGTTCCAGCTACGTGTGGAGAAAACATAAATCAAACACTCCCCGTAGAAAAACCATTAACATCACAAAAAGGTTTTACTAGGCAAGCACCTATGGCAAGTGTTATCTGAAATGCACTGTAGTTGTTTTTGAAAAAGGTATTGAACTACAATTTAATGGTATAAAATATACAAAATAACATTTTTACAGCGTGTAGTTATTGTCTTCATTAACAGTATTAAAATAACTTAAGAAGCATAGAGAATATTAGGAAAGCAACATAATATCATTTCACCTTAGATTCAGCCGCAACGGCTGGAATACAGCATGTGAGTTACATCAATTTTCATAAACTTAGTATAATGCACGTCACTCAACTTTAAATATGAAAGATCTCGAATTTCCGCGCAGTAAGCTACCGGTCGGACTCGAGGCCGCAGAGCTGTTAATGCGAGAAGAAAAAAAACTTGCATTAATTCCCTCGGGCAGTGAACGTATTCATATTTGCATACAACTAGCATGTTCCATAGTCCATAGTGCTATTAGAGAATTTTTCTTTATGTTTCAGGACAATGCGGAAATCCATTAGGCATGGAATCTGGTGGTATAAAGGATTCAGCAATAACGGCGAGTTCCGCTTACGATTCAGGAAGTGTTGGCCCTCAACATGGCAGGTAAACATGCATATTTTCTTTTTACATTTAAATGCTGGATTTGATCTTAATGCTTCCGTTGAAACAAGACGAGGGAAACGTGTGCAGTGGAGATTATTACTTCAGCGGTTATTGAAGAATTCAGGCTTACATTTCATATAAAAACCAACTGTGCACTAATAGGGCGTAGCAAATTTAGCAACAATTGCATACAGAACCACATCATATTAAAAAATTATACCAAACGATATTCACACGAACCAATAACGCTCCCTTTTGAACTGCCAAATTTGACGTTTTAGAAAATATGCCATTATTTTCTAAATTTTATGGAAATGTAAGTGTTGCTTGTTTTTAATTTTTTTTTACCAATTTTCAACATTCTAGTACAACTTTACCTTCTTTCCTATTTTTATAACTAATCAAAGCACCTAATCAAAGCAAACCTGTAAAAATTCTTTCTTTATACAAAAGTCACCATGTAGTTCTCCACCTTTATATCTTTTTAGGTGGATATTTTTAGGCAAATAAAGAATGCGCTAATGAGACTGCATTGACTTGATACAAAGTGGATTTAGTTTGTTCAAATAGTTACAAAACTTCCTTTACTACAGTTTTCAAATGTTCAACAGTAATCAAATGTATGAATGCAATTATTGAGAAATATTAACAAAATGCTTGTACCATTATTGTTTATTTTCCTTGGTGTGGTAGCCATTAGTCGATCCTTGCTAACCTCGCAGAACGTGGGGCATTGCTCATTGCTCAGTTCTGTAGTTGCCGATATAGCAATTAATTCCGACGTCTTCTGTGAGATCTTTAATGAGATATTCTCATCCATACATGTAGCCACTAACTTCGTATATATACAACAACTTCAAATATAGCTGCCACCTTCCACAAAGGGTACATCGATGAGCCGTTAATGGCGAAACGTGCGTCTGTACATGGTGGATGTTAGCGGCTTGTATCATTATTGTTAGCAATATATCTTAAATATGCAGTCAAATTTTATTAAAGGAGTTTCTCCTCAATATTTCCTCAATAATTACTACATAAAAAACCATAATAAAATAGATTTTGTAGTTATTTGTACAAACTAAATCAATTTGCATAAAGTTCATTCATTTTATTAGCGTATTTTTATTTACCTAAAGATATCTACCTAAAACAAAATATTCTGTAACAGAAATAACACTTAAACTTTGCTTTTGCTTAAAGAATTAATTTTATATCGATTTGCTTTAATTAGAATAATTCAAAAATATATTCAAAATGCCTATCTGGCGTCATCAGCGTTCGTCCAAGTGGTTTGGAAACTGCACCCGACGTTTGTCGTTGCTTTCTAGTAGACAGACGTATATCTCTTGGTACTAGATGTTGCTAGAAGATATTTTGCTTGTTGTTTCGAATGAGAGTAATATAAGTCGAGAGGCAAATGTGATGTAGAGAAGCACTCGGAGCAACGCTGATGCCGCCGGGCAGGCAGAAACTTGTGAGTTGGCGAGTGTTTTCTTTCCTCATATTGCCTTTGTCGTGAGTGGTTCCATGAATACCATGAGAAACTGTATTAGCGTTATTTTGGTTAGAATAATTCAAAATTAAGTTAAAAAATTAAAAAAAGGTAAAGTTGTAGTAGAGGTTGCAAATTGGTAAATTGGCAGAAAAATAAGAAGGAAGTAATTTTGATCCTTTCGACATTTCGCAAAAATTTGAAAAATAATGCCTCATTTTATGATTTTCTAGAAAAATTGTGAAATTTGGGAGTTAAAAGGATGACGTTGGCACTGTAAGTATGTACCTATCTAAATAAGGATAAAATTTAAATTTTACATATATAGACGTATCCTACATATATAATAATTATTAGTATGTAACCTAAGAATATCATTATTCCTTAAAGAATGATTACGTTAAATTTTTAAAATGTCTATAGTAGGCAGCTAGTCAAATTAAAAGGGTCGGCCATTATACAAGCCGTCCTATATAAACTGCCAAAGTGGACAAAATTCGATAGATGTTTATTTTACATGGAACTGCTTTTATATTTTTAAGGATTTATAATAGTTACTTTAATACCTAAAACTGCTAACAACCGTATGCTGTACATATCTGCAATTGTATGGCAGACATTTAACGTTTTTAATTAAGTTAATTAAGTTTAGTTATAATCATCCAAGTAAGCGTGTATAAATTAAAATAGAACATGATATTCGACTTGCTTATAAAATTATTGCGCTATGCATACGATTTGATTGCATCTTTTTGCGGTAAAGTTATTTTCGTACTTTTTTCCTTGTCTATTTGTTTCCTTGTTATCACTCTTTATATCAATTACTAACGAAGCAATAAAGAAATGTCAATTTCGTACACGTCCGTACAGAGCAAAACTTCATCAGCCATTGAAAAACAGACTGCAGAAGGAGATACATTTTTTGTAACAGCCTCGCTCCCATCACACTTTTTATTACGAGACAACTTCTACAAGCAATAGCACTTTAAATCCACGCAATAATACAATGGCATATAAACAACAATAATCAACAACAGTCAGAAATGAATAAATAATAAAGACTTTCTCAAAATGTTTGACCAAAACGTATACACGGCGTAGTAACTTCGCAAATAAGCCGAATGTACTCTTTTCTCAACTTATGTACAATTTCTTCGATAATTATAATTAAATGTAATTAATTTAATAAAAGATTGCAATATCTGCTGAATCACTGATTACTAGAGTTGCTCAATTTGCGCCAACAGCCAGTGGCGGGCGCATAAAAGTTTACACTAAATAAGTCGTCAGAAATAAAATATAATACGTGCTCAAACACTTACCGTCTTAAGAGTCTTCCGTGAAATCACAAGGTGAATAATGTCTGTTAAATATTTACAACATTAGATACGTTTCCACAGTTGTTTCGGCAAACCGAGTGCGGCGTGAGGAAAAACTGTGTTTATATGCAGAAAACGAACGTTCTACATCTAGTGACGGAACAACCTAACGGTTTTGTTGACGCACCTTCACAAATTTGTCTTAATGTGCCAAAATCAGAATTCTTCTCTAAAACACTTTCAAACATTTCTAGAACACAAACATTTTTTGCGTCTTCTACCGCGCATAGGTGTATGTGAACATGCACCATTTGCAGAGATTCCACTAACGACACCGAAGGATTTCGTGATTTTTCTATTGCCTCCACTAATCCGAAGTAATTGTTCTGAATGGTTTTTAAGTCCGTTTTGACCTGACTATCTTGAAATTTCGACTGGCTTTCCTTGATAGCCGCAGCTTCCTTTGGATCGAATTGTAAAACCACGTTTTTAATATTCTCAAAATATTTATGATAATAAAACGCGGACTGTAATCATGTTCCCCAACGTGTAGGAATAGGTTCTGGTGGCTCAGGCATACAGGGGCACGCACAGTCTGTGAAATTTACGAATACGTTTTGGGGATTTCATAAACACTGCTTTCGTATGCGCTGTTAAAGCATCTACCTCAGGATAACATGTTCTAATACTATCTGCCACATGACTGAAAGCATGAATTTTACACGTAATGTGTAACAAGTTAGCACAATGTTTTTTAAGAGATCGGCCTACAGAAAGCATGTTTGAGGCACCATCACTCATAAACATCAGCAGTTGGTTTGCTGAAAGTTCAAACTTTTCCAAAGTATTTAACACTAACTTTGAAATTACTTCGGCAGTACATTGTTGTACTCGTCTGGAAGCTAATAGAATTGAAGGTGACGATTGATGTGGTTCCATTATACGTACCATTACATTAACCACAGAATGTTTTTTACAATCTGTTGTTTCGTCCACACATAACCACAGTTTCTTATCTTTCAACTCCGATTTAATTCTTTTTTCAACATGTTCACGAGCAGATGACACAATTCTTTGTAATGATGCTTGACTTGGTAATTTGCAGTCCGAATATTTATTCCAAAAGAAGACATATGCTTCCTTGTCTAGTAAATTAAACGGTAGATTACATGCAATAAAGGTAACACATAAGTTAAATTTAAATTTGTCATAGTGTCGTGTGCAATTTTTTTTTTAAGAATGCTGTTTACTATTTACGTGACGTACACAATCCCTTGTGGACCAACACATTAAAGGGATATTACAAACTACACACTGAATTTTAACGCCATCATAATTTAAGTCAGGCATTACTGCTATAAATTCTGTAACATTGTCCAACATTGGTCGTTTTCGCGACGTAAGCAACATTTTTAAAACAAACGTGGAACTACGAAATAGTATTTACGGCAGCGTACATGTATAGACAACAGATCTGGTTGAGACTTGCAGTTATACTGAGGGTTGTATCGAACCTCCGCCACTGCCCGTTGGCGCTAGTGAGCATGTACAGACGTCACTGCTAATCCCCTCACTTTCAAGCGGCCGTCTACTAATACAATTTCTTCAATAATTGAAACATCTTGAGGCGTTTTCATACACTAGTAACGTTGTCTGGCTGGCAACTAAAAGCTACTACTCTTCGAGTCATAATATACACGTTGGCCCAGGTGTCACCGAGCTGTGATATATATTGTACGTAGTGCGATCTAGCATACTTGCATTTGTCCCCGCTGGCCAGTCTCCCCGCGCGCAACTGCCGTAGCTCTGAGAGGCCTATCTGACGCACTTTTTGTCTATCTATATGCTCGCTAGGTTCTAACAGGTGATCGTGGATTTCGGATACACTATGTTAGTTTATACAACCGCATAAAAGGTACAAATCATTACATGGTATCTTGCCGGAAATTCCTACCAAAACAAGGCCGATCTATTTTCCGCAGAGTACGTGAGTCGTCTTATTCG
Organism: Dynastes tityus; assembly: GCA_029618875.2. Lineage (NCBI taxonomy): Eukaryota > Metazoa > Arthropoda > Insecta > Coleoptera > Scarabaeidae > Dynastes > Dynastes tityus. The sequence continues at coordinate 282,919 of JAROYD020000042.1, forward strand.
TTCACATTCGACGATTGAAAGGATAGTCAAACCGTTTAGGAAATTTGGCTGCGTGATGGAGAAATGCCAACATATCCTTCTAATACCTCCCGAGCGGTAGGAGAGAGAGGTAAGGGTTTGGTCGTTGGTTGACATGAGCGAACCTTGCTCTGGTCGGCAAATTGCAGACGAAATCGGTGTTAGTAGAAGTACTGTGAAACGTATTTTGAAATGCAACAAATACAAAAGGTACAAAGTTAAAAAATGCCATGAGTTTTTTCCCGAGGACAATTTTGCAAGAATGGAGTTTTGTGTGTCCGTGATGGAAAGAGCTAATGAAGACGAATATTTTATAACAAATATTTTGTTTTCCGGCGAGCATTATCCCTCAGTCGAGCGATGTTGGTATCGAGAAAATCAACATCTGGTCCTTAATGTAAGAACTCAGTACCTCGAAAAACTTAACGTTTGGGCTTAACGCCGATTTTGATGGAATTTGGTTTATGCAAGACGGTGGTCTCGCGCGTAAACTAGATTAGTAATGGAGTTTTTAGAAAACACCTTTCTTAATCGTGTTATTGCCGGAAGGGGTACGATAAAACGGCGACCTCGACCACCAGACCTCAACCCCTGCGACTTTTTACTGTGGGGTTATGCCAAACAAAATCTCTACAGTTTTGCAACAGTATCAAACTTGCAACAATTGCAAGTAGAACCGTTGAGAATTTTCGCGACAATAACCCCTAAGAATCTTATGGCCGTAAGGCGGGGGTTTTACCATAGACTCGGCTATTGTTTGGCTACAGAGGGGGGCATTTTCGAACCCTTCATAAAGTAACATTGTTAGAATTTCAATTTATTTTGTATAATTATAGAATTTATTATTCTTTAGTTTAATTTTATAAGGATCGTTGTTTATTCTCCTACTTAGAATTACCTTTTCGTTCTCCTATATCGCGTAGCAGCAACAAAATGAATTTAAGAAACTGTACCTTCTAACAGAGAATACAGAAAAATTACGCAGTAATTCTGTATTAACACATTTTGTCAGAAGGCGTTGAATTATAATACAAGGTGCGGCAGAATGATCTCCCCATTTCCAGTTTAAATCATGGCTTGGTTGGGAGTGCACCGATTCTGCAACGAATGTTTCCTGCCGTGTTATCTCCTTGCGTGCCGACATCGGGTGGCCCCCTCCTTCACCAGATTTGAGCCCCTGTAATTTTTTTCTCCGAGGCTACCTCAAGTCCCGCGTATATCAACATCTTCCCAAACCTTGGAAGCTCTTAGGAATGCGATAACCCAAGAAGTTGCTGCTATTCCACCCGAAATGACCCGCAGGGTCCTGAAAAACTATCGGGAGAGGCTCAATCAGTGTTTTGAGAATGGAGGTCGCCACTTGAGTGTTGTAATATTTAAAACACGTTAATCTAAAACCGCATTATATGTACTTTTCAGGAATACATTTATCTTTTTTGTATCTTGCTTGGCTTGAATTTTATTAGCTTTCCAAATCGGGGAGGTCATTCTGCCGCACCTTGTATTACGTGATTGAGCGGACATGCGTGTTTATAATATGCGTGCGTAATGCTGCTCGTTTTATGATATACTGCGACTGGATGGGATCTCTCAGTGAGACTTGAATGCGTTGTCGCCATTCACAAAGCAATTCCCTGTTGGTATCTGGACCAACGTGTATATAGTGTATGCCTCGCACATGTGCAACTATGACGCAACGGAATTTGAACACGCTCACGCCCGAACCTGTGTAAGCCCGTCAGGCCGAGAATTTATGGCGCCTATCTCGTATGGTACAATTTTGTAAAATAGTCAAGATCACAACTATAATATCAGAAATATCAACAGTTCGTTCGAAATAGATTTCGTTTGAATAGAAAATAATATTAGCGAAGCACACTCTTATAGAGGGTTAAAATTAGATAAAAAGAGTCTAGTAGTTTAACTCAATTTATGAATTACGGGAGGAAATACGCAAGATAATAATACGAGGGTAAGTCAAATATTATCTACACTTTACAATTACACATTACAAGCTTTGAAGATTATCGTAGTGGCGGCCACTTGCGCATGCGTTGAGTTGACGCCTCTGTGGTCATGTTTGCGGAATTTAATCACGATCGCGTCATTTGTTTGCTATCTACAACAGCATAAGCATGTCAGCTCCGCTATTAGTTTGCACCAAAGAGGAACAACGAGCAGTGATCCGATTTTTGTGGTCAGAGTGTGTGAAAGGTGCTGAAATTCACCGGAGACTTTTGTCATAATACGGGGACAGTGCTTTATCTCGTAAAAGCGTTTTTTCGTGGATCAAAATGTTTCAAAGTGGCTGCGTAATACAAAAAGAGGGAGCTGGACGGCCGTCAACCTCGACCACCGACGACAATATTCAGCAAGCTCGGGAGATGGTTACAGTAAATAGGCGCGTTATCATAGGTGAGGTTGCGTCTTCTTTAAACATCAGTCACGGTTCTGCCTATCAAATTATCCACGATCTGCCTCAGACACAGACGTTTGGGATGCGGTGCAAAAGTGGCTTCACGATCAACCGAAAACCTTCTACCAGGAAGGCATACGGAAGCTTGTGTCTCGCTGGACCAAGTGCATTGCTAAAGGTGGAGATTATATCGAAAAATAATGTATCTGTTGTACACCTATCTTTGTTTAATACAGTTGTAGAACTAAAAGTGTAAGTAATTTTTGACTTACCCTCGTAATAATAATAATATTTAACAAGAGCAGCCAAGGATAACATACATCAATACATAATATTACACTACATTACATTATGAGAGGTTATACAAAATATCGAAACAAAAAAACAAGAAAAAAAGAAAACATGAATTACATTGCAAAATGTATCAAAAAAGAAAGAAGTCCATTCAATATCAATATCAGCACAATATGTATTTACAGTTTGACACATACAAAGAATAGGTGAGAAAAAATGGCGTCTAGTAGCAAGTGAGGGAAGACAAAAAAGTTTCTGATGCCGAATATTTAAACGAGGAACGTAAAATCCCAAAAGCTCCAATAATTCCGGAGCAAGGAGCATGTTGTTGATCAATTTGTAAATAAAAGAATAATACATAAAAGAACTCTAATAGCAATTGGCTGTACGAGTAATTATAAGGCAAAAAAACGGAATGAGTGCGATAGTACAGTGTTTTTAGAAATTTTCTTTGAACTTTCTCTATTATTTCGTTATCATTACCCGGGTTCCATACTACAGAGCAATATTCAAGCTTAGATCTGAAATAAAAGCATTAAAAAAACTTATAAGCGCATTATTTCCCAAGCTTTTTGTGTTTCTAGTAAGGAATCCAAGCATTTTTAAAGAGTAAATGCATATGTCATAGACGTGTAAATTGAGATTTAATTTTTCGTCAAAGCTTACCCCAAGATCCTTGAATAAGTCACACCTTTCAAGAGAAGAATTATAAATTCTATATGGAAACGTTATTGTACGCTGTTTTCGACTAAAGGTCATGTATTTACATTTGTTCGTATTGAAGAATAGCAAATTATTCGAACTTCATCTCTCGAGAGCATTTAAGTCGCTTTGCAACAGTTCACAATCCTCAACACTTTCGATCTAGCGAAAAATTAAAAAAAAGATTAAAAAAAGATATATTAATCGCACAGTCCGTTGATTTCAAGTTATGGGAATGAGAAATCATTTCATGTTAAGGAAGGATAATGTATTATACAGTTTTCCTACTTGACACTACTTGCTAAATTACGGTACTAATTTAAATAATAGCGAATAAGCTCCTTAATTCACTTATTCATAACAAGTATCATGTGCAGATTTAATTAGGTACAAAGTTACTTAAGTTTACTGTAGCGTGTAACACGTAAAGGTTCTTGTGCGAACTTCGTAAATTCTAACTTCTAACTGGGTCAATAATTCTCAAAGAAACTTGATACATATGTGTATTGCAACCGCATGTTATGAACTCATGAATAATATAAACAAATCTTTAACTATAAAATCAAAACTTCCATCCTTGCGTCTTTGTACAACGTAAAAGATAATTATTCACACTCTCAATGTATGTATACATTTAACCTTCTGCAACGCACTAAGAAGCAGGTTTGCCTAACTTTATTTTCTAATATTTAATTAAAAAATGCTTGTGTGCCTGTAGATGTTTGAAATAGGTAGCGTAACGAAAATTTGAATTTAAAGCAGTCTCATCATGTTCTTTAATCAAGAAGAGTACACATGGGGTACGTTTGCTCATTCGCATTACAATATCTAATTCAATTAATCTGCTGAGGCGTGGGTATGAATATTTATATTTATTTATACAGTAGAACTCGAAAAGTATGGACTAAATTTGTGGTTCACGTAGTTATGTTGACGCAGCATATATATATATACAGTGTGCGCCAAAAGAATGGAATAATTAAATTTTCTTCTTTGTTGTCAGAATAATCGAAAAACTGTTTCACATGTCAAATTGATTTTTTGCATTAGAACCAATCTGCGATTATTTTTAATTTTCCAACTATGTCCGTTTTCGGGCAATGACATCATCGTTATTTTTTTTAAGTGGCTAACCCCAATTTTTTACATTTTTGGATATGGAACTCCAATTTCAAGAATGTATAACATTATGTAATACAACCAGAAACTTTGCGTGTTGTTTGTTCTAATTTTCGAGCACGGTTGGCGTTCCGTCAAGAACGAAATGGTCTTCATTTTGAACATTTCCTGATTTTTTTTTTTAAGAACATTGTTTACTCAGTTTAGTGGCGTTGGTGTAATAAAAGTTTGTTTATTTGGGAAGAATCAAACTAGACCTTTTTTCCGATCTTAAAATTCCATAATCTATCCGAAAATGTAAAAAAAATTGGGTTAGCCATTTAACAAAAATATCGATGACGTCCTTTCCCGAAAACGGGCAGAGTTGGAAAATTAAAAATAATCGCAAATTGGTTCTAATGCAAAAAATCAAACGCGTCAAACAGTTTCTCGATTATTCCGACAACAAAGAAGAAAACTTCGTTATTCCATACCTTTGGCGCGCACTGTATATATTGTAATGTTATAATTTACAACTTCGACCGTAGCTGTCATTAGCAACACGTATAGTGAGTTCAGTATGTCCACTCGTTCGTCAAAATCCCTTTTGGCTACTATTAGCTCTTTTTCAGTAGTTCCAACTTCTTTTATGGCCTCCTATGGCTGGAGCGGGGGTACTAGGAGATTATTTTAAGTCCAGTCAACGACGAACATGGGGCAATGGATAGGTAACTTGTCTTCTGTTAATTTTCTTTAGATTCTAAATCTTTAAATTTAATGGAATATTTTCCTACCACAAGTGATATCACAGATTCAGTAAATTCTTTGGCATAATTTCGAGAAGTAAATATCCTTCATTAAATAATCGTCTTGTTGATTAGTAGATTTTCATATTGTGCAGTTGTTTGTGGTGTTCAATGCCATTGTGGCATATATTGAGTCTTCCAGTTGCGTCCCTGCATGGCATGCATTATGCTATACCGTAAGAGCGAGCGTACTATGATCAGTCAGCATAATCGGCATTTTTCGGAAATACGAGAGCAAAGTCGTGTCTTACATGTATATGTAAACGAATATGTCGTTTATAACGTAAGCAAGGTGTTTTCGGAAATATAAGAGCGAAGTCGTGGCTTGCACATGTACGTGAGCGTATACGCCGTTTATAACGTGAGTAAGGTGCATAAATGAATTTGCACTTGCACAATCTTGTCAAGCAAATGACATTCCACAGTGACATTTAACACAGCACAAGTTTAGATGCGCTGAGTTCGTGTAAAATCGGGTGATCATAGTGCGCTTGCTCGTAGGGTATATAAAAAAGAAGAATATTGGAAATTCATGATCAAATTATATTTCCGAAAGTATAATTATCCAAATTAGCTGTGTTTATATAATCGCTATAGCGATTAAAATAATGGAGTGGAGGGACGCTAATTAATTTCTCATTTTGTGTCAATGTATTCAACCAGGTGGCACGTGCTTCGCTGTATTCCCAATTTATAAGTGGTCATTGTTTAAACTATACCATAAATACGAAGTAACAGTCGAGTCTGGTGGTTAAAGAATAGACAGGTTTCCAGTAGGTAACATATAAACATAGAGTTTATATTGGATCGTTACAATTCCAGGTTAGTTTTCCCTTTTCAGGTTTTAAAACCCGTCATTTTTTTTATAATTTCTCACGTTTGAAACATTACAATATACACCTTGGTTGCTTTAGTAGATGTAACTATTTGCAAGCGCACAGTTCCAATTAAAGGTCTTATTTGTATTGCATATATACCTTCTGATATTTCAGCCGCGGATATTGAATTATTTACCAACGCTTTTAACTTATATTTATCAAACACCGTGGTTATTCGACTAGGCGATTTTAACTTGCCATAATTTTTGTGTAACTACCCAGCCTATACCGAAATGCTTAATTTACAAAATATTTGCTCTGGCATGAACCTGAAACAGCAAACATGGTACAAAATGTTGACAATAGAATTATTGAATTAATTGTACACCTTTGTCACTCACGCTGATACCCAGTGTTTTAAGGAAATTAATCGAGTGTTTGGTGACAAGTCGTGTTCCTTAGCTCCAGTAAACCGGTGGTACAATGAATTTCAGCGTGATCGACCTTTCTTAAATGGCAACTTACGAGTTCCTAAACGAAAAACGAAGGAATCTTGCACGAAACATTATTGAAGAGAACCGGCATGTTACCACCAGGAATATTCAAGCAACTTTAAAGATTGGTGTGAAAGCAATTGATACCATTTCACACTAACATCTGACAACACGTAAGCTTTGTGTCCGTTGGAATTCCCACAATTTGCCTCAAATTCAAAAAGAAAACCCTGTGGCATCGTGCAGGTCTACACTGGGCCGTTTTGACAATGGATCGCCTAATTTTGTTGTGCAACATCATTACAGGTGATGAAACGTGAGTATACTACTATGATTCCGAAAAAATGCAATAGTCGGCAGTTTGGGTTTTTGTGAACGACTCGGCTCCAACAAAGGTTGTTCGTAAAACAAAAAGATGGTCGCCACATTTCTTGGAATTATAGGACTTGTTTTCACTGTTGCTAAGATTGTCGTACTGTTAATGTTGAATGGTACGCTACAGTCTGTTTGCATCGAGTTCTCCAAAATGTTCCCGAAAAAATGTCCAAGTGAAGTAGAATCATCTTACACCAAGATAACACTGGGGCGTACACTGCTGCTCGAATCACCAACTATTTGAATACCTAAAACATTGAAATAGTGGGTCATTCACCGTATAGTTCCGATCTTGCATCTATGGATTTCTGTTTATTTCCGAGTGTAGAATAAGTTACGGGTTTCATGGGTTACATCGGCCGAAGAAGCGGGTGACGCAATAAAAAATGAAATAGAGCCTAACGCGGGAAAACTGCAAAAAATGTTTTAAATATTGGTTTTTACGGCTGCAAAACTGCATTAACTGTGGAGGGGAATACTTTGACAAATTATAAATAAATGTGTTTTGTCAATAATTTTTGTATTACTTTGCTAGGCTTAGTGGAAAGGAAACAACCATTGTACTTATCTAATGTGCAAGGGAACATGAAGTTGGACATTTGTGCATTATGGAAACACGTTGAACAAAATTTTCGTTCAGCGGTGATACCGGGTGTTCTACATGATGGTGAAGCAACTTTTGATCATCCGCAACAATTGTTAACTCTCTTGTCAACTTATTCCCCGATACCTACATTACAAATAGGTATCTGACACTATCTGAATCCTCGCCTACAAATATTTCTATAGTATTTAAAAATGGTACCTACCACTAGGTATTATTATATGGAAAATATATATGTAGAATTCTTGTTCCACAATCTTAAAACTGGCAATTTTTTCATTTTTGTTGTTTTTTTAATCTGATTATTACATTTTGCAATACGTATTAAAATATATTTCAGGGCATTTTTTATTTCATTAATGCACAATATTTATACGACCATTCTCTACAGAGCTATGATCGCGACATTTAATCATCAACTAGTGGGAAGTGATCTTTGGAAATATCTTTAAAAATATAAGGACATTTTAAAATTTTAAATTTCAAGCTAGCTGTTCCCGTATTTCTGTAGCAACGAATACCATTATAGTCCTAGTACTGTAACGATTTGATTACAGCCCTTGGCCGATAAGATTCGCCATTAATATTCAACCTAACAATTGTAATCGTCTTATTATGGTATGCTAGCACATAAAATTGATTTTTTATAAGGACAATTTCAACAGCAAATACTAAATAATTTTTTAATGGAAAACTTTTTGGGCAAGGGGGTGCGAAGATCTTGTTGCACAAGAGCGCCTGATACTCATGACGTGGCACTGATTGCGATAATATTTCACAATTTGCAAATTGCGGCATTCTTACAATTGGTATAAGGTTTGTTGACGACCTACCATACGTCTGCGTACTATTTGACTGCAGCAAATGCTATTCGAAGAAGACAAGCTTTATGTATTTTACAATGTGTTTTTATCTAACCGAGTTTCAATGAAAATTGACACGTGAGGCCAAGCAAATATGTGGGACACGCCTAAGCGTATCTTGATAATTTCGGAATTCTGAGAATCGCGAACGAGTGACAGGGACAGCTGTATGGTTTGCTGCTAGAAGGATGCTAGGTATTATGACAAAAAGGGTAGGAGATAGAACGGCAGTTACCTCCACGGACTTATGCATGCAATCATGTCTTATCACTTGCTTTTGCTGAAGTACCTGTTATATCAAAAAAGGAGGGAATATACTAACAATTAGTTACAAAATATGAAAACGGAAAGATCGCAGCGTTGATAAATGTGTGGTAAATTGAATCGCAATTTATTTAAACTGCTAACATTGGTATTACTTGCCTTGAAAACGATATCGGCGAGTTTTTTGTAATTTTCGCTAATCCCTAATACAAATACAAGCAGCAGTTATGATATTCACCAATCTGTGGCCATTATTTTACTATTTCTTTATATAGAAATTTTAACATTAGCTATCCAACGTTAAAAATATATAAATCCTTTATCCTACTTACGTATTATTTTCTTCATTTACATCTCACCGCTTATCAACCACCATCTCATATAACCTAAATTAGGACTACGATTACGATTGCACTGCGTTCATGTAAGAAAAATTGCCGACGACGCGCGAAGCGCAGGATTCTTCTCAACACAATATCTGTTTGACTCAATAAAATTATGTAAAATGAAAACGTTTGTACATTCAAACAAATTCAATCTGTTGCTCTTAAAAATGTGCTTTCACTCAAATAGGCCTTTGTTGAATTAAGTACATAACTTGAAAGGTATATATTTGTTTGATTCGAGAACTTTTCCTTGTATGTGTAGTCAATATTCACGTTCTGTAGTTCCTCTTCGAACTTCCTTTCTTTGACGGCACCTACGACAGCTTTCTTATGTCCATGTACAGTGCAGTTGGTGTTCCGTGGGACATTAGAGTTCTATTAAAGTCTCGCAAGGGTTCTGGGTACAATTCGAAAGTTAAACTTGGAATGGAACTGAATGCTTTCCGACTTTCATTGGACGTAAATGATACATCCAAAATGGAGCAATTTTCTCTAAACATCCACCCGCCTAAGCCCGTAACAAAAGGCATTCTTACTTTGGCCATTCTTATGTCAGAAAATTAAATGTGTGACAACTAGGACTAGTTCGCTTGATGGGTGGAGAAAGTTGGATTGAGCTGGTTTAATATCAGCGGCCAAAATCTACAATTATTTCTAACTATCTACTATACTATACTAACTACTATATATGCAACCATCTATAACTACTCACCCTGTTTAGGTATGTGTATAAGAAGTGTATCCGGATATCTGAATTCGTACTTCGATTAGAATGAACAATAAATTCCATCAAATTACCGTTAATTTTAGATGGCGGCACAGCAGCTTTTATAGTATAGGAGCAGATGGCAATAAACCACAGAGACTCGTGTATGAAATTTATTACGTTTACATATGTTCATCATGAACGGGTCTACAGTTTTAACGTGACGCAACGAAATTTATATTCTAGGAAATTGAATAGCTGCACCGATATCGACTGGCTGTTTCCATCCGGTGACGCTAAAGTCAGCCGCTGATCCGGAAACGCTTTTACCGGAATGTTGTTTGAGCCAATCTCCATCATCGTTTTGACATTTTACGGCATACCTGTATATATGAGGTAACGCGGTCTCCTGGTCACCTATTTTGAGATTTTGTCCTCCGGACGTTACGTGATTTAGGGGCCTATATATCGGCAGGGCTAAAAAATTACGCTGCGAATGAACATAATCTTCTTAAAACCGGTAAATTTTATTGTGCATTTCCTTGACAGAACTTTGTTACTTCGCATAATTCACAAAATCGATTCAAACAGAATTAATGTATTGGTATATTAAAACTAAAAATTATAGTTTAACTTTGTTCTTCTATAAATGTTTATATGATTGGTGATATACACGAAATCATAACGTCAACTTCATGAGGGACGCGCTATGCAAATTTGATCAAAAATCCAGTCTTGAATGTTAATGATTTTGCTAGAAATCAAATTACGTCGTTAGAGAATGGCTCTAAACCCTTTTCTCACGTGACGCCGGATTTTGAGTGTATAGCGGCAAATGAGGAGCGATCATACAAAATGTAAAATAAATCAATTTTTTATATATTTTAATGTTAGTACAGTACATCTATCGGTGATGCCAAAATCATTTAAACATTGCATTAACTTTTACTAAAAATGAATCTGAAATATCAGCAATGCAATCAAAACAACAAATCTAGCAACATAGTAAAGTTAGCTTCAGACTCAAATTGTATGCCAAAAAGAGGAATAGAAGTAGGAATGCGACTGTTTTATATTCCTATATATCTATCCGATGTGTGATTGGACATTATTTTTTCGGACCTTGGGACATTCATTACATTCATTAAAATAGATTTATTACGTTTTGTATGATAGTTCCTCAGATGTGTTTGTTGTAATGATGTCCAAATTATATTCAGTAATAAATATTCTTCCAGATCTGAGACCACATATTGCTTAGGCTTTGCTCTGGTTACCTACTAACATAACAATTAACACAGATTGCAATTCCTTAGAGCACATTTCAACTTTAAACTATCCAAATCTAAGGAAAGGGGGAAAACAAAGCGAAATGAATTAAAATAAAATAAGGTTACTTACTTTGAAAATGAAGTTTCTGGCGTTCAAAATATTAGCTTTTAAAGTTTTTATAAAATTACTTTAGTGTGCATGAAATTGAAATATTTACTAAATCTATTTTGAAGAAAGCCGTTGGCTACATTTTGCAATGATTGGTAACATATCTATTACAATATTGCAGGCAGAAACCACGTCAGCGCATGTCGAAATATTGATGTAAACATGACGGGATACCCTACAGACAAGTCGGGAACCATTTGAATAGAACGTCAGAAATTAGTAGAGAATAACATTCGCAATTTGATACATAAAGTTTCTAGATGTAATGCCTGCCAAATTCATTGTATAAGCAAACCGGGCCATACATCATATGCATACATACATGTATGTAGCTGCACATGTTCCTTCTAAAACTTCTAACGGGGCTAGTCTGCGTTTCCCTATAGGGTTTCAATCCAACAACATCTAACAAGATCTACTCCACAAAGGAAAAATTCTCAAAAAATTTAAAAAATGTAAAAATCGTTTTGATTATGAACCCTTCTGTTTTTTAAGACGTAGACTTAATAGAGCGATAATTATAGATTATAATAATTATATTAATAATGCTCAAACTTCTGTTAGAAATAACTAAGAGTTTTTGAAGGTTTATAAAATCTAAAAGAAACAAATCTACCATTCCATCGACTATGATTTGGAAGAATTTAGAGAGAAATAATTGCAGGGATATTAGCGAGCTTTTCAATGATTATTTTGTTTTTCAAGCGGGTTACAATAATCGCAATATTGCTGCTATTACACCTGCGTCCGCGAATGCTTGTGTTCCTTTCCTAATTATCACTCTAGAGTCAATAAGAAAATAGTCTGTTAAATTTATGTATTAAAAAAGAGCTGGACTATATGGCAATCCTCTTTTGTCTGCAAGTGTTCCATATCTCTGTGCAAAGCACTACATGTAATAATTTTCCTTGGAATTTCCGACGTAATTAATTTATGAAAAAAAATTTCAGTAATTAATTACGTCGAAAATTCCAAGGAAAATGATAGATTTTTATAATTTACCGACAGAAGCTAAAATATATTAATTCACTGCATATAATATTCAATATTTTCTTAAAAACTTCTAGTTTTTTAAGTGTTTGCGATATTGATAACCGATAACCTTTTATACGAATCAGTACTTACGAATTTATTACCCTACACCGAATTTATCTACAAATCGCTGGGTGACGCCGTGCAGGTAGACGCTGTTCACTGATTTTTGAAGGCTTTAGACACAATGAATTATAAGCTTTTAATCAATAAATTGTACGTCTGTGGTGCACGAAGTGATCTTCACCTATGGTTGATTTCATATTTGTCACACAGACGTCAAGCTATCGCGCTAAACGAAAAGATGGCACGTTTCGCGAATGTTACTTCTGGTGTGCCACAGGGCTCGCAGTTGAGTCCAGTTCCTTTTATTCTATTTAATTTATTCTTTAAATGACTGTGTTAAACTTCAGACCGATATCAATCTTTTCGTAAACTCTTGTTACAATAATAGAATATATTTGAACCTAAATGAAATATAAAGTCATTTTCTAACGGAACGTCACCCAATGTTTTTAATTACATTTTGAATGGCGAAACATTAATAAGAGTAACTCAGATGCGTGACCTGGGCATCACTTATGATAATAAAGTTTTGTTTACCACTTCGAGAACGTTGTATTGGATGCCAATAGACTTTTAGGTTTCTTGATACGTTGTTGCCGTGATTTGACTGACCTTCATTGCGTAATTCTTTTGTATAGATAATTGATCCTGTTGCGTCTTGAATATTACATCTCAGTGTGGACTTTAAAATACATACAGACAGACTTGAATCAGTACAGAAAAAAATTATTAGTTACCTAAATTTCAAATATCTTCATCGTGAAGAAAATATGCTATCTTTGGCCCCACGGCATGTCATTGTAGATATGACTTTGCTCTATAAAACTCTTCATACTTATTACAATTCCACCATATTTTTACCATAATTATTATGGTAGTCTCTGCAATGTATTTTTCTCTTTTTTTTTGTATTTTTGTGAGGATCCGTTTTTGGGTATTTTTTCGCTATTAGTGCCCCAATGATAATAAAATAAAAAAATATTTGCTCTAATGTATCGTTTTTACTCGAAATACCTCATTACGTACTAAAGCTAGAATTTCAAATAACAATGTAAAAGTGGCTAATGTTTCTGTATTTCTTTATAACTACTTTAATTTAGATTTATTTAAATGAGTGTAGAGTTTATTACTTTTTTTTCTATCGCTTTGATTCATCATTTCTATGAAGAGTATTTTTCAAAAAAAATTAATATTAAGCTCTGAAACAAACCCTAACCTATAAATTATGCATTTATATATTTATTTTGACAGTTTAAGGAAACCCAGTATGTAAAAACGATTAAAAACAAATATATTTTATGCGAACTAGTTTAAGGTTTGATTACTCTCATTTGTATCTCTGAAAAAAAAGATTTGCGGAGTATTATTAGTAGAGCCCGGTACCTGGAGAGCAATCGCAGCGGCGGTGTGACTGTGCTTAGATGGGCGGGAAGGGCTAGTCGATTATGATACGACGCGACAAATCATCATCACTCAGTTCGGTTTAGCATTGGATAGCGGATAGGGCGTGTTGATTTTATTGATATAGACGTAGTTATTAATTGTAGTTATTATTTAGTGTAGTGCGTTTTGATTTTATTGATGCAGACGTAGTTATTAATTGTAGTTTTTAGTGAACATGTCGAAGGCTGGAAAACGACCCTTTCAAGACGTAGTAAATAAGTTTATTTCTGACTTTCCCGATTTGTTTTACAACGGGAGTAAGATAATTTGTAAAATGTGCAAAATACATTTGATGTCAAATAAAGAGTGGAACTGGTACTGCATAGAAAACGGAAATTGGGCGAGCCACCGAGAAGTGCATTTTTTTAATTTGCCACTAGGCTTACTCGATAAACAGCCGTTTAAAGACTTTTGGGACAAATACAACCCCGAGTTGCGGTTGCCAACGGAAAAAACGGCACGTAAGCATGTTACGTTTGTACGCGATGACGTGGAAAAGAAAATGAAACGCATATTGAAAAAACAGTTTCTTTGGTTATGTGTTGTCAAGACAACAGACTGTAAAACAAATTCAATTGTAAATATTATGGTACACATACTAGACCCTAGTAAACATACATTACCACTATTGCTAGCTAGCCGAAGACTACAATAGTGTACTGCTGCAGCAATTACGAAGGTTCGGTAGGCCGTTGTCTTCTTGAACATGGTTGCAAGTGTTTACATGTTACGTGTAAAGTGCATGCTTTACATATTATGGCAGAAACCATTCGACAATGCTCCCTCGAGGTAGATGCATTAATAGCAAGCACAAAAAAAAGTATTTTTGAAATCTCCCAAACGCCTATGATCATTTCACACAGAGTGTCCTGGTATTCGTCAACCACCGGAGTCAATTCTTACATGTTGGGAAACATGGTTGCAGGCAGCTTTTTATTATGCTGAACATTTCAAAATAGTGAAAGCTGTTGTTGCACAATGCAATCCTGCCGAAGCTACAGCGATTAAGGAGAGCCAGTCGAAATTTCAAGATATTTCCGTTGAAACTGATTTAAAAAATATTTGTAGCTACTATAAAGGATTAGCTGACGCAATAGACCAATTACAAAATAGATCGTTATCATTATTGGAGTCTCTGCAAATTATGGACGGAGTGCATACACAGCTACTGACTATATATGACGCAAAATATAATCGCGTTTTAAAAAAGATCGAGGGTGTGCTACAGAAAAATCCCGATTTTAGCACACTAAAACAAATTTGTGATGGTGTATCGAATAATCCACTGACTAAGTACAAAGACTGTTTTAATCACGCATGTATAACATCGGTAGACGTTGAACGCTCTTTTTCAAAATATAAATTCATTTTCTCACCACGGCGAACATCGCTCACCGAGACAACTGTGGAAACACATCTAATGGTGTCAACTTTTTGCCACTCTTATCCATATGATGTTAATACTGATAATGGTGCTTCTAGTTTTACTGTTCCGTAGCCAAAGCTGCTTAAAACGATGAGTGTTTCACTACTTTTCACATATTATAATTATGTACTAGTTCTATTATTTTTTTTTTTCTATTTTCTTACTATGGTTTCTGTATACTAGGCAGGTACGGCTATGGCACGGCTTCCTGTTGCCGGGCTCTAATTTGTTGCAGTAGATTGCCACGTTTCTTTTATACAGATGTAGTATTTAATACTTCAGAAAAAATATCTACGTATTTTACGGTTTAAAATACACAAAATGCAATTCCTAGTTATTTATTTTAGGAGTATGTGCAGTTGGCAATATAACTTGTCTCCCCCTGTCGGCCACCGATTATCAATACTACTTTCCGCGCGTCAGAGAGCGGGCTTCGGGTGTTTTCGAAATCGCAGGTAACAAAGATACAGATAAATGTAGTTGTAATTGTGAATTGCTTCTGAATTCTATAATATATTTAGATTGCATTTGATAATTTATATCTCTTCAAGTTTTAGTTTAGATTTGCGATTACATACTTAGATTTTCCCTTAGGTAACGTTATATTTTCCTTAAGTCCGTGCCAAAATACAATTATTTCCGTATTATAATTATTATCTGATGAATAAATAATTGTTGGGTCGTTCAAGTTGCTGGTATTAACTTAATAATAACAACAGCTAAAACAGAAGACGCAAAAGTTCCTACGTGCAACGTCGTGCTGGAAACGCTTCAATATATGTACAATTATTTGTTACAATAAAGTCGAAGCGCTAATATAATTTGCTCGAGTTGATAACTGTATTTAGGACGTCAATAGTTTCTACCGAACATGTTGGACATAGAGGTTCGGTTAAGTAGGATTAAAAGTTTTCTAATTACTAAGCCAAGTTAAAGCCGCCTTGATTTGTTTCCAAATGCTTTCGTACAGCGAGGGCTAGTTTATTAGAATTGAAAGCTGGGAGTTAAATAAGTAAACTTGTTAATATAAATGGAGCTTATAAACTAGGTAGTATTCATGAAATTAAATTCACATACACGTGGTTTTAGAAGTTTAGATTGAAAAGGATATCGTTAGTAGAAGAAAATTTACCACCGTACAGAGAGACTAAATGAATTCTTTAAAACGAAAAATCTGTGTGTATTGGCCCTAAACTTTTATTAAAGTATCAGCTGCTTATGTGAGCTCTTCTAACCCTATTTCTGCGGCGAATCACCCCGTTTTTCTGATCTTCGTACTTCTTTCGTTAAAGATTATGTTTTACCAATTCGGGTACTTTTCTCCATTTCTGTCCTTCACCTTTCTTCTCCAACCTGTAATGTTCATTTTGCTCATATCCCCGTAGATCTGCTCTTCCCATCTTCTTTTCGGGCGCCCTCTAGGCCTATTTCCTGTTGGTGTCCATTTAAGTATTTTGTTTATTAGGGAGTTTCTTCTCTTCTTTGGATGTGGGCAAACCATCTCAATCTATGGGCATTTATAAAGTTTACAATGTATTCCTCATCGAACAGGTTCCTTATCTCCTGGTTCGTGGGTGGTCTATATCCCTCTTCTTGTATCCTCTTAGGACCTATTATTTTTCTCAGAAATTTGCCTTCAGTACTGAACACTTCAGTACTGAAGCCTATAGCTTTCGCTTCTTTATTTATTTTCAGGAATACCTTTTTAAACCTTTTTATGCTGATAGATATTAAGGCCAAGTCATCTACGTATGCTGTTATCTGTGTTGTGCTTTGTTCCATTGTTTTATTGATCGCTGCGTCACGTATCGCTCCTTCAAGCACTATGTTGACGTTGTCGACAGGCTGTCCTCTTGCCTTACTCCTCTTTCTAAGTTTACAGGATCGGTACTTCCCTCTTCGGTCCTGACTTCTGCTACTGTGTTCGTAATCGTCATTTTTACCAGTCTGGACAATTTTCCTGGTAAATTCATCTTCCTCATCTCTCTGAATGAGAATCTCACAATTGATGTTTAAATTGATGTGAAAATTGAAAATCCTTAAAAAAAGCAAATTCCCAAAGGATCTCTTACGCCTATGAAGTGGGGTACCATGGAACTTCAAAGGGCCATCCGAAAAATTCATGCTATATGCTGTTTAAATATCGTGGCACTGTACTGTTTAAATATTGTACCAATTTGGGCTTGGCCTGTCAAATGCTCCGTAATTGATTAGATTTTCTCTTAATCTATTAAAAATAGATTTATGAGGTTGTCTTCTTTCTGGATGAAGATTATAGTGGAAGTCGGACGCATTGTTAGCATTTACGTTACTTTGAATAAGGCATTGCAGCATATCATACCTTTTGTGATTTTCGTAAAATACGTTGTTCAGTATTAATGCGACAATAAAGTGACTGCTAGACTTAAATACAACACTGAAAAAAAGAGAAAGGTATTCAACTGTATAACATACAATTTTGTGCTTGCATCTTGTGCTTACAAAACAAGTATTTCCATTTTAACCCCTATTATGTTTTTAAAAACAGAGAAATGGCTCTATTTAAATAGTTCAAGGCAAATTAGACTGGAAATGTTATTGACTTGAAAATTGTGTACGTCACTGCATTCTACTCAGAAAAGTACCTCAAAATTGTCAAAATCACTTACCTGAAATTTCAAAAATAAATGCATCGAAACCTTACAAAATGGAAGTTTTGTTTGCAACTTAAAAACAAAAAACGATAATTAATTTCCCTTCATCAATGAATTTATCTTGAAAAAGAACATTGAAATTGTATTATTAATTATTGCCATATCTAATGGTTACCGAGCTATCATATACGGTATCAAAATTTACCCACCTATATAACAGTATTCTGTAACCAGGATAATACAGTACCATTTCTCAATGCAACACAAGAGAAAGTAGCTAATAAAGACTTATACCTTTGGAAGCGTGAATTTACTGAGCTAATGCATTCCGGCAAAACGTTCTTTTGCTTAATTCCTAAGTGACAAACTTCATAACTTTAGCCGAGGCCTTTAGCTTATTCACCTTTAAGGAATTCGTAATCATGAAATGCTCCACTTCTTCAACTACCTTGTCTGTATCATTTATTTTCCTTATAATAATTAATCTCCGGATTTACTTTCTTGCTCTACCATCATGTTTTAATTATATTTTGTGTATCTTTACTATTTGCGCCGAAGAATGCCTTCGAGTTTCTATTTTCAATAGGCAGCTGCTTCAGCAGAAGTATGGATGTTTACATTCATGTTACAACAGGAAAACCTACGATTATAGTCCATGTCATTCAAAGACCAAGGTATTGCTCTTACAAAGGTGACACAAGATGTAGCCATATTTTCGATAAAATTATTATTTCAAAAAGTAAATGGGTTGGTATTATGTACCCATGGGATATTAGAAAAAGAAAATTTTCTGTACGGATTATTCGTAAGTATGGTAAAAGAAAATTAAATGCAACAGAAACAAGTATACCAAAATAGAACAAACAGATTTGGGTAGTTTTCACGTATTTTAATAGGTTAGTTCTTGCATGAAGTCAGGCCAATCTTTTAATAATTACTTCACATCGTATAAGTGTGTTTGGCGTTTTACCTTTGAGTAAGCGTAGACAACAGCATTGACTATTCAAACCATATTTGGTTTGATTTTGTGTTACGTCCCTTCCTGTCACACCTATAGCGATATTTTATTCCACCTGCCCTTATGTTACACCAATGCTTTTCGGAACTCTCCCATCATCAGATTCACGCGCACAGTGAACAACTAATTATTTGCAATTCACTTTACATATTTCGTTGTAGTTTGAGGAAGGTTAAAACGTCTTCTCCAAACGTTAACACCTTCTCTTTGAACTTATGTTAATTGAGCAGTAAAAAATATGAAGTGGTCTGAATCTTGATAAAAATTATGAAAGCACATATACAGGGTCTTGCAATAACGCGTCGGTCTTCTGTTTCTCAGTTACTATTGAAGATATGAGGCTAAAATTTTCAGCAAGAATTTAAGAGGACGATGTGCACATCCTAATATTATTTTCAATTATACAGGATGTGCCAAAAAAGAGTATCGACGGTCGGCTAATTTTTTTTAATGGAACAGCCCGTATATTTTTGCAGTTTTTTATGCCTATCGATGGTCCCTATTCATGTTGAAAATATTAGTGACATCCAATAATAGATTGACGAGTTACAATATTAAAAAGAAAAAAATTGGCTATTTCATACTTCTACTTGAAAAATCGCCACATTCGTAAACACGAAGTTCAACAAATAATATTTGTACTCTGATGCTGCTAAGGCTCGTGCTGCAATATTATACAGGGCGTTCAAAATTATTTTTTCAGTATGGACAATTTCACGGCTATTTCTCTCAATTATTTCAAATGGAACACCCAGTAGATTATGTTTCCATATATAAAATTAAATTCCACATCAATTAGTACAAGGGCTCCTACCTGTCTGCCGTCGTTTTAAAGATATTTAATAACATTTATTTAAGCTTACAAAAAATTACTGTTATTTAAATTTTTTTGTGGTAAACGGTGTTCTGCTACAATCATTCGCTGCTGCAATTTTTAAAATATCTCTCAGTTGATATTGTATGTTGTTGCACTAACAACTTTTTTGTCATTAATGATGAATTTCAGTAAAAACGAACTTGTTGACATAACCTTTGTGCTGAGTGAAGCACACAGAAACTGTTTTTTAGCAAGTGGAATATATCATCAACGCTACCCGGAACGAAGACACCCAGATGAGAGCAGCTTTCGGAAACTTTCAAACACATTTTCGGACACGGGAAACGTTGCATATCCAAAGGAGGTTAGAACTAAGAGAGCTACACGTGAAGAAAATGAATTAAAAGTTCTATTGAAAGTAACTGAAGATCCTTACAGCAGTCAGAAGAGTATTGATCAAGCCACATATGTAACTGAAAGATCTGTCCCAAGAATATTAAAAAGGAATAAGTATCACGCTTCCCATATTCATTTACATCAAGAATTACATGAGGTAGATTTCCAAAGAAGGATAGAATTGTGCAACTGTGCCAGGCAAAAGACACGGGAAAATAGAGAATTTTTTAATAAAGTTCTATTTTCCGACGAAGCAACTTTTCATAAAACTGACAGGCACAATTTTCATTATTATTCTCCAGAAAATCCACATATTGTAGGAGAAGTTGATTATCAGCATCGATGGAGCATAAATGTATGGGGAGGTGTTGTAAGTCAACACATCATCGATCCCTATTTTTTGAGAAAAATCTAACTGGTCCAATATACATACTTACATTTTCTTCTGAATCACTTGCTAGGTTTGCTAGCCCACCTTCCCTTGGAAGTAAATCAAGAAATGTGGTTGCAGCTTGACGGTGCACCGGCTCACCGCTCACAGGAAGTGAGAAATTATTTGAATCAGGTTTATCCTGAGAAAGTGATTGATAGAAATTACATATATCATCGGCTGGCCAGCTCGAACACCTGATTTAACCAAAATCGACTATTTCTTGTGGGGTTATGTAAAAGGATTGGTCTTTAAGGAACTACCAACAACAGCACAAAATATGCGCGAAAGAATTGTCAACGCCTTTCGAAGTGTAACAGCAGACGTGCTTCATAATGTCCAATGAGAATTTCGAATATTGGTTGTAATTTTTTCCTATTTTTATTTTTTACTTACTTTTCATCCTTGGTTCGTAATTTTACTTGTTATTCAGTTTGCGTTATTTGAAAAAGGCCTTGCAGTACCTAATTTCTCTCTTTTAGTGTTGTACATTATGCTGGTTGCGTGTTCTGGTTGTCATTAAATTTATTTATTATTATTTACCGAGTTCTTCAATAAAATATATTTTTTTTATTCAATTAAAGGTGCTTCGTTAAATATCTCTCAAATGATCGCAGAAGGTATAAGGAACCCTCATACTAATCGATGCGGAATTTAATTTTCTATAATATGGAAACATAATATATGGGGTGTTCCATTTGAAATGACCGAGAAAAATAGCCGTGAAGTTGTCCATATTAAAAAAATTATTTTGAGCGCCCTGTATAATATTGCAGCATGAAACTTACAAAAATGAATTACCGAAGCCTTAGCAGCAACAGAGAACAAATATTATTTGTTGAACTTCTTGTTTACGAATGTGGCGATTTTTCAAGTAGAAGTAAGAAATAGCCTATTTTTTTTCTTTTTAATATTGTAACTCTTCAATCTATGATTGGATGTCGCTAATATTTTCAACATAAATAGGGACCATTGATGGGCATAAAAAACTGCAAAAATATACGGGCTGTTCCATTAAAAGAAATTTGCTCTTTTTTGGGGACATTCTGTATAATTGAAAATTTTAAAAGGCGCATATCGTCCTCTTAAATACTTACTGAAAATTTTAACCTCATATCTTTAATAAATATACTCCAAAGTCCCATTATTCAAACGTATCTGTCATAATACCCATTATAAAATTGTTAGTAATTGCTCCAAGTATTAAAGTCAACATTACCGGATTATACGTTGAATTATCGGAATGACAGGAGTGTAGCTGTTGTAGCAGACAGTAAACTTTATCCTGACTCGTTTCCTAGACTTGCTTAAATCAATAGCTGGCCGCAAACGTAAAGGATTTTTCAAGGTATCAACCTGTCGTCCAATCCTTATACTTAAATAAAGCATAAGTTGCAATGACATGTGCGGGCCCAGCTAAATCTCTAACACTACATCCAAAAAATATTCTGAATGCATGAAGAAAATGTTCATGTCTTTTGGACGAAACCTTAATGGACCCTAAATTTGAAGACCCTACTTCCCCATGAAATCTTGGTAAAGCAAAAAAACATCAATACACTATTCGAAAGACGTGCTTCCAAAGTTATAGCGGCAGTAATAATATAAGCTAACTACCCAAAATTATATTGCTGTAACTTTCTATATCTGTAATTGTAATTTCCCTTTTTTTTCTCTGTATATAGTATTTTAATTCCAACTAGATTCGAACAACTTAAACTGAATGGCATTTTTAAGTGTCACGCAACGGCATCAAATTAAACAAGCAAAGGAAGAGAAAGTGTTCCTTAATAGCTAGTTCTCTCCTAACAGGGAGTCTCACAAAGAGCTGCATTGATCGGTATATGAAAGGGTATACATTGGAAAATTCTGAAAACTTGGTAATACATGTACTACATGTACTATTGATCTAAAATATGTTTAATTATCCAAGACTTCCATTATTATACCGAAAATAGCTGTCAATTGTATTATTTTAAATAGAACACTTGTATATTCATACATTCTTGAATTCGTAGTTCAATTTGAAGGTTTGTTTGATAAAGCAGTTGCTGCTTCTGACCATACATAAAATATTTTGACTTTTTGAACATGTTTGACAGAACTGTTGACCGTAAAGTGTAGAATTAGGAACCGACGGAATTTTTCGAAAACATTACACAACGCGTCCGACAATTACGATTAAACTTTGAAATGGAAAAAATGTCAAAACTTAATTTTTCAAATACAACTATCTATTCTTCCCCTTTTCAAATTACTCTTACAAAAAAACAAAAAAAGTCATATTAATTACGCTTCTAAAATGGATATTTTTCAAGATATTTAGTAAAATGTGTGTTGTAACACAATTTTCTTTCCAAAAAAAGGGTACCCACTAATGGGTATGTAGCTTACATAGTTTTTTAAAATGTTATTCAATTTGGGAGATATCTAAGTTAGTTAGGACCATTATGGAACAATCCAGCATTGATAAAAAATATATATGTCACTTAGTTTTCAATTGTAAACAATGCCAAAACGTTTAAATTATACGAACGAAGATTATTTAAAATTGCTTTATTCATAGAGAATGCAATAAAGTGATGTCGACAACATACGATACCTTTACCGCTTGGTATTCACAAAAACAGAAACCGTCAACAAATATAGCCAATAATACAAAATTTGAAACATTTCGGATCGGTCAAGGCAAAAATTCAAAAACATAATTTTTGCAGATTTAATTTGATATGGTTTCAAGAGCACGAATTACTTTTGGATAACATTATCTGGACAAATGAAGCCAACTTTACAAGAAATGAACTGCTTAGCCGGCGCAATTCTCATTATTGGAACAATTTTAATTCCCACGTATATAGAACGCAAAACATTCAGGAGAGTTGACAGTTCAACGTTCCATCAATAGTGGATTGTTTCCTGTTGGTCATGGCTATCTTGAATATATCCAACGTTGGATGACATTTTAAAAAGCTACATAAGCTATATTCTCATTGTCGGGCACTCTTTTTTTTTTGAAGATTGGATTACAATACACATTTTCCTAAATATCTTGAAAAATATCAATTTTTGATGTGTAATGAATATGATTTGTTTTTGTTTTTTTGTTAGAACAGTTTGATAAGAAAGAGAAAAATAGATAGTTGTATCAAAAAAAATTGTTTTGATACTTTCTCCATTTGAAAATTTAATCGTAATTGTCGAACTCAGTGTATAGTTTTCGAAAAATTATTTCAGTTTCTAACCTTATCCTACAGGGTCAACAGTTCTGCAAAATTTCAGTTTTCGAAGTTAAACACTTTCACAGTTATAAAAATTCACATGTACTCGTCCATCTATCAAAATCTTTTAAAAAACGCAAATATTTCAAATATGGTTAAAAATAGCAACGTAGTTGTTTTATCAAATGTAACAATATGCAGGGTGTTCTATTTAAAATAACAAAGTTGACAGCTACTTCCGGTATAACCGGAAGTTTTAGATAATTGAAAATATTTTAGTTCAATAGTACACGTAGATTCGTCATTCGTGGAGAATGGTATACTCGAGAGGTGAAAAACAATAGCGAGGGAGAAGGTCACGTACGGAACTGCGCTGATGAGGCCGGGTGGGCAGAAACATGTTCGCGGGTTTTCGCTGTCCCTTTTCCCTCGCTTTGTTTTTTACCGGAAATGATTCCTCCAATACTATAAGCTGTATTAGCATTAATTTTTTGGTTATTATTACTAGGCAATCTTTTCATGTGTATTTTAATACATCATGGTAAGCCTGTAGGAATCGTTTAAGGGCGTGGACACGCGGCGTCTTACGCGCCATGCCATCTTGCGTTAAGCAGCCCAGGAACTGCTCGATAGGTGGTAGGAATCTGCATCCCGACTTGTTGTCGCTATTCTCTAGACGGCATATCTATGTTTCTCGATGTTAGGTGGCGTGGGGAGATATATCGTGATTCTGTTCATGGAGAATGGCGACATATACTCGAGAGGTGAAAAACAATAGCGAGGGAGAAGGACATGTACGGGACCGCGCTGATGAAGCCGGGTATGCAGAAACATGCTCGCGGGTTTCCACTGTCCCTTTGCCCTCGCTTTGCTCTTTACCGGAAATGATTTTACCAATACCATGAGCTATATTAGCATTAATTTTTTGGTTAGTTCATGTAGACTTTAGTATATTACCAAGTTGTCAAAATTTTCCAATGTATGCCCTTTCATATATCGATGAATGCAATCCCTTATGAGACACCCTATACGATAAGAAATAAGACATGTTGTCTTAACAAAACTTATGAAATACGTTGCGCACAAAGTTTCCCAAGAAGAAATGGGTTCGTACCAATCATCAATCTTCAAAAAGTAAGGAAAATTGTGAAACAAATAATGGGGTTATTGTAGACATTTAAACGTAAAAGTTATCTTGGATTTTTCAATAGGTTTATCAGTGGCGAAGCGTCAATAGAGACTGGTGATACTAAAGCTACTTGCACACGACCAGCGAAGCTGCCGAGAAAAACTGTAATGCATATAAGTTTACCATGCTGTGTCGGCGGTTTCACCGGTCGTGTGTAAGTACCCTAGGTCCAAAGTTCCTTGACGCATCGCCACTGGTGTTCGTGCAAAAAATATCTAACAAAATATTAGATGTGTGATGGTGACTCGTTGTGAGTTATTCATATCCAAAAAGGAAAAAGAAATGGTCCAGTACTCACAAAAATTTTTTAATAAAATATAATTATAATGCGACCGGTTTCGGGCAGGAGCCTCTCCTCAGACCAGCTAGAAAAGACACCATAGGAAGCGTTACATTAGTGGGTACTAAATCTGTTAAATTATTAAATAAAACGTAACTAACTGTTATTGTGTGATATTGTGTACTTATTGTGACAATTGTCTATATTCTTTTGAATTTATGATAAATATACGTATTATTATTATTATTAATAAATTCAAAGGGTCACATTACTAATTAAGTTTATAAATGTACATCATAATTATTAAAAAGGAATTTTTTGTTTAAATTTGTAAGTTCATGTAAAAAGTTCTTGTTACTTATTATATTTAGATATAGAAGGTTGTCATGAAAGTAAATAAATGTGTTTAAATTTGGGATGATTTTCGTAAATTTTTTCAATATTTTGGCGTTTTTACAATTTGTAGAAACAGTAGAAATTCCTCTAACAATAAAATAACCTAGATGTATGGCAATGAATAACGCTGGCCACGAGCGGTACCGTGCATCGGCGTAGAATCAGTTCGGACCGAGAGGAACGGTAGTATTACTTCGTCTGCAGAGCAGTACGGATATTTTCGCTGCCGGTCATTTGCGCAATTGTTTATCTGTCCTAGAAAAATTATGATTTCGTCAGCAAAACGACCGCGGTCGGACAAACTTCGAAAATTTATTGCAGAAATTCCAGACTTAATATATGAAGGTGCTAAAATTAAATGTGTAATCTGTAAAATCCCTTTAATGTGTTGGTCCAGACAACGTTGTCTACGACACGTAAATAGTGAAAAGCATGTCTCAAAAAGAAATTGCGCACGAGACAATGAAAAATTTATATTTAATTTATGCGTTACGTTTATCGCATGTAATATACCGTTTAATTTACTTGACAAGGAACCATTTATCTGCTTTTGGAATAACTATTCGGAGTGCAAATTACCAAGTCGAACATCGTTACGAAGAATTGTGCCATCTGCGCGCGAACATATTGAACAAAAAATAAAATCAGAGTTGAAAGATCAAAAATTGTGGTTATGTGTCGACGAAACAACAGATCGGAAGAAACGTTCTGTTCTTAATGTAATGGCACGCAAATTGGAACCTCATCAATCGGCACCTTCAATTCTATTAGTCTCCAAACGAATACGACAGTGTACTGCCGAAGTAATTTCAAAGTTAGTGTTAAATACATTGGACAAGTTTGAACTTTCAACAAACCAACTCTTGATGTTAGTGAGTGATGGTGCTGCAAACATGCTTTCTGTAGGCCGGTCTCTTAAAAAGCATTCTGCTAATTTGTTACACATTACGTGTAAAATTCATGCTCTCAATCTTGTGGGGGATAGTATCAGAAAATGTTATCCTGAGGTAGACGCTTTAATAGCGCATACCAAAGCAGTATTTGTCAAATCACCGAAACATATTCGCGAATTTCACAGACTGTGCCCCCGTATA
Source organism: Dynastes tityus (assembly GCA_029618875.2). Lineage (NCBI taxonomy): Eukaryota > Metazoa > Arthropoda > Insecta > Coleoptera > Scarabaeidae > Dynastes > Dynastes tityus. The sequence continues at coordinate 309,641 of JAROYD020000042.1, forward strand.
CCAGAGCCACCAGAACCTATTCTGACTCGTTAGGAAACATGGTTGCAGGCCGCGTTTTATTATCATAAATACTTTGACAATATTAAGAACGTGGTTTTACAATTCGATACAAAGGAAGCTGCCGCTATCCAGAAAAGCCAGTCGAAATTTCAAGCTAGTTAGGTTAAAATGGATTTAAAAATCATTCACGACAATTACTTCGGGCTAGCAGATGCAATAGAAAAATTACAAAATCCTGCGGTGCTGTTAGAAGAATCTCTACAAATAGTGCAACATGTTCACGCACAGCTATGCGCGACTGAAGACGCAAAAAATGTTTCTGTTCTAGAAAAATTTGAAAGTGTTTTTGAGAAAATTCTGATTTTGGCACATTAAGACACATTTGTGAAGGTGCGTCAACAGAATCGTTAAGTTATTTGAAAGATTATTTTACTTACGCAAATATTACGTCACTAGATGTAGAACGTTCGTTCTCTGCATATAAACGCATTTTTTCCTCATGCCGTACTAGTTTTGCCGAAACAACAGTTGAAACATATCTAATGTTGCAGATATTTAACAGACATTATTCACATTGTGATTTCACGGAGGGCTCTTAAAATGGTAAGTGTGTGAGCACGTGTTATTTAATTTTTATTTAAAAGATGAGCGAAATTATTTGCGGCAGCAAACATCTCTATTAGCAGAATAACTCTAGTGGAACGCGAGGCCTAGTCGACTCTACGCTACTGCGCGGTACCGCTCGTGGCCAGCTTTAGCAATGAACGTACATTTAAATATATTTAAAATTTCTTAAAATGATTAAAGTAGGTGTAAAAGCGGGACTATTATAAACGAGTTAAAATAGGGAATGTCTAATGTAAAATATATGATTTGATATGAACAGAGAACGTTTAAGTTACTAGTGACGTCTATGAATCAAGATTTCTAAACAAGACGACTGTGTAGCAATATACAACACTATTTGCAAATGATTATAAAGTCTATGTAGCAATTTTCAACAGAATCCACAAATAATTAAAAAGTGCATGTGAAAATTTACAGTACAGCTGTAAATTGTTACAACGTGTACGGAATAACTTACAATAACGTTTTAAAAATCTCATGTACAATAAAAACAAAGTAAAATTACAAAGTCTGTGAATGGTAACAAATAGCCATCTTTTTTGTGTACTGAAAATATAGAAATCAGTCAAAAACATAAGGAAGGTGATTGTTATTTGTAGAAAAATATTTCACAATTTACGAAATAATCGAAGTAGATACGTTGACACTACTGTAGTTTTTATGTTTATTATTGCCCACTTCTTTATTTATTAAAGTTGTGAATACTTATTACAATGTAAAACGTAAAATCCGTTAAGAGTAACCAGAAGTAAGGATGTTCCTTTGTAACAGAGTGCTCGGCTTTTGATAAAAGCGTTTACCAACAGAGGAAAATAAAACTAGTTTCACAGTTAAAGGTTATTAAATTATTACCGTACTTACTCTGACGACAGGAAGCGTAATTCGTACTTTAAAAGCGGTGAACGTATAATTAAGGGAATAGGTGTATAATAAAACTTTTCTCCGACAGAACACTCCTACACATTGCATTTCATTTACGGCTGTCCAAGTGAAGTACACAACATGCATAGCGTTCAACGTGTCGGCGGTTACAGTTTTGTTTATTGAAGGGATCGAACATTACGGTATTCACAAATTTGGAGGCGATTAACAACATTTGCATTTCGTTTCGGAAACAGATGTATTTTTTATTCATGAACGTGTGCCATATTGGCGTGGTGGTACAATTGCGGACACGGCGGTTGCGCGTAACATAAAACTAGGGAGGCATGATAATTGCAGTTTGATTGCTAAAAAACGTACATTCGATTGCCTCGTTCTGGACCATAATTGCCATATACGGAATTACGAAAAACAGATTTCCACGTACGTATGTACATACATGAATTCATTACAAGACATTTTGAGGGTTTTATAATAGTTTTTGTACACTGAGAAAAAGGAATGTCTGAGTTAATACAAAATGCAGTCAACGAACTAGAAGTTTTAGTCCCCTAAAGCACCTCACAGCACATCTTAAAAATGTCAGAGTGCATAGTTTCATTGAAAAATGTTTGGCTTCTAATCAGCAATAATATTACCGTTTTGTTCCAATGAACGTTTGGTGAACGTTAGGAGAAGTTAGATAAACCTTCACATATATTTCTCTGCTTGAGGTAAAGCTGTTCACTAGCCCAATGCTGCAGAATGGTCAATTATGCTTTTAGTAGAAGTTTGCAACAGGCTGGTGTGAGTAACCTGACCTTTATACAGGGAACTACTACTGACTCTGGTGCAGGCATAATAGTCAATCGTGCTGTGTAAGGGCCTACCGTTCTTCAAAATCGCTGGCGTGACAGTCTCATCGGCTATCACGAAAATTTTTTATTTATTTAAGACAGTTATTGAGCTTATTAAAGCCAAGGGCCTCTAAGGCCTGTAGTGCTGATTTATATATATATATATATATATATATATATATATATATATATATATATATATTGAAATATCTTTCTCGGGGGTTTTGCTCAAATTTTTGTTAAATTTTCTAATTTAACTCTAATAAATGATTTTTGTAGGTTCGGGGGTATCCCTAGATACCCTTGCGGCAATTTTGAATGAATTTTCAACTTAGTAAAATCAAATTAACGAATTTTAAGATTTTTAAATTAACTAACCTTTAAACTTTCGAACGACGCCAATGTATATAAACCCTCTGTTTATATATACACCACAGGAACTGCCTGCTCTGGATATTCAACCCTATTACTTCTCTAAACTTTGATGCAACCAATGCCGAATAAAGATTGATGAAAATTCAAGGCGTCGTTCCTCTTTCTTTTATTTTTAAATCGCGAAAGACCGGCGATTGTTTTCTTTCACAGCCAATTTTGATAATTTACCCAAATAGAAACTAACTTTTCGAAGACTTTCTATCAAATGATATTAGTATACAAGAACAGTGACTTAACCGGGAGGTTGTTTGTTGATGATTCTGTGGTACGAACTGTCACCAACAAGCTTTAAAATAGAAAATCCACTGCTAATTTATAGAAACCTTTCAGATAAAGATTTAATTGATGAACTATTATCTGTTGTGTTCTGCAATTTATGTTGTTGCTTATTCCAGACGATTTTTACATTAATTTGGAAGAAACAAGTGAATAGATACCCCACGCTCGTCATTATCTGGACTTATAATTAAATTCTACCGTCCTCGCCCCAAGGACGGTTGGCTAAGGGGGGATGGTAACGAAGAAATTTCCAATTATCCCCGCAAGAGGTATATTTGGTTGCCAACGAGTGGCCAGCCTGACATTTGGTCAGTACCGAAGTGACAACCGAGAGAAGTTGTTGTCGTCGTAAATACAACGTTGAACGTAACATAACAACATATATATATATATATATATATATTGAGCTTATTCTCAATATAAAAATGTTGGAAACCACATTTCGTGGACATCTTGCTAATTTTATTAAAAAATACCGAGAAGTTGAGTATTTACGGATTTAACCTCTACGAGAGACTTGATTCAAAGTCCTATGCCCCGGTGGCAAATTAATATAAAAAAGTAACAATAACTTAGTAGTAGCAAACACAATGCAAAAATCCTGTGTTATTGTCATACCTCTGCCAGTACCAATAATACTTTGCTGTGTAAACGCCGGATGACATACTGTTGACTTGACACTAACAAGAGTTATGTCAAGAGGGACGTAAGTGCAGTATTGAAGTACAGGATGTTGCTTACAGATCGAGGCGAAGCCAAAAATACCCGGAAAGTACTTTTGTAACACTATACTCTTGGTTTCCTAGTTGGAACTGCGTCGTTATCGCAGCTTTTGCCGACGTTTCGATCGCACTCTTATGGGACATCTTCAGTGCTGTTACTGCACACTGAGTGGGGCTATTCTTTCTGGAGGGGCTCATATAGGGCTTGTTTCGGGTAAGTGGAGTGGAAAAGTCATGGATCAAGGAAGCGTGGCGGTTACTAGGAGGTTTAATCAGTTGGTATTTTCACGTATGATGTAAGGGGTAGCCATCTTCGTGATTGAAATTGTTGGGGTGTTGGAAAACCGCTATTAATTCACCGATTTTTCTACTATAACAGTGAGGGTTGCGAGACAATATGCGGGTTGAGTTGGATTTGGTGGTTAGTTTCCAGTGTATGCGCAGCTAGCGCGCACCCGACTACACGCAACAACCACGTACAACGCTCATGCTCAGTAACACGATCTTTAATGGGAAAGTAGTCTGAGAGTTTGAAAGTGGGTTTAAAGATGGTTTTTATGTTGTTCCTGAAGGGAATCTTACTGATACGATCGGTGGCACCTGGAATGCACTCTTGCTTACGGAAATTATGGTTAGATGAGGGGAGATACTGTGGAGAATCGTTAGTGTAGGGGTTAATGGTAGTCTGAATATCTTTTCTAAAATAATTATTGCGGATCAGAGTTTCAGTGATTTAATCCAGTTCATGAGAAAGCGAATTGGGTTTAGATATGGAAATGGCCCTTTAGACAAGAGAATTGATAGCATCACGTTTTTGGGCTGGATGATGGTGCGAGAGGCCATTGAGACGTATATCCGTGTGCCTGGGTATTCGATAAACGGAATGTCCCGGCGCACCGTCAGGACGCCGGGAAAGGAAAGGAAAGGAAGGCAACCTTCCGATTCGACCTCCACGGTGAAGCGTATGGAATCATGTTGGGAATTCAGAAGGGATAGGAAATTGTTTAAAAATTCCTGTCCATGAGGCTAGATGATAAAGGTGTCAACGTACCTGTACTAACACTTTGGCCTAAGGTTGTAAGATAACAAGAGTTGTTGTTCGAACGCTTCCCTAAAGATGTTGGCGACGACAGGGGACAGAGGGGTCCCATAACTGCGGCTGAGCCTTACCATGAAACTAGAAATAGGTAGAAGAAAGACAAGCTTTAGCCAAGTGAGTCAGATTATCCGGTTGGTCATTGGAGATGAGAAACTCTCTAATAATGGATATTGTACCCAGGTGTATGACATCAAAGCTGACCACCAAGATCTACTGTCAACTCTTTCAGGCGCAGGTTTTTGAGTTAGGAAGGTTTGATTTCTTAGGTTGGGCACACGCGAATATTTTGGAAGTTTCAAAGCGAATGGGATCAGCGATTTCAGGTGGTATACCGACAAGAGTAGACTGTATGCCAGCAATGTAGGGATAAGTTTAGGCGTAGGGGCAAAGTTAGGGCCTCTGGAGGGTACAGCAACCTCATGAGAAGATAGAGATCGACGGGAAAGCTTTATGACAGTGCGACTTTAGAATTCTGGGATGGTTTAGGGATTAGCGAATCGAATTGTCGGGTTTATCGTGCAATAATAAGTGAGTGGATTTTTACGGCTTGATGATAAATGATGCGATGTAGGATATTGCAATCAGATAGGGATAACGTAAATGCTAGTTCTAAGTGTAAATGAAAATGTTTGATAGAAACGGAGTTCAGATCACGTGTAATTTGCCTAATAATTTCTCGAACCAATGCAAAACTTGCGCGACGAAAAGTCTGTTTGTGGAGAATAACGACATCAACCCTCAGCTAAAAGATGTGTATAAAATGAGATATAAAAATCATAAACTTCTGGTTAATCAAACGAAAAAACAGTATTATAGTTTACGCATAACCAATTCCCAGAATAAATCTAGGGAGATGTGGAGAGTAGTCAACGAACTCACATCTGATGGGGTATCTCGTAATAAAGTTGAAATTATTCAAAATGGTAAAAAGATCAACGATCCTCAAGAACTTTCTACCGCATTTAATTTACACTTCCAACAATCAGTTGAACACATACTTAACTCTATCCCCGCTGTTACAATAAACACTGTCATTAACCCCAACATAAACACGATGTTTTTATTTCCTTTTACTGAACCTGAACTGAGCGTAATACTGCACAAACTCAAGCGAAAACACACTTCTGGCCCAGATGACATATCTGCAAAAATTCTTATTGATTCTTTTCATTTATTAGCTGCGCCCTTAACTTATCTCATTAATTTTTCTTTTGCTTATGGAATTTTTCCTAGCGATTTTAAAACATCCGCAGTTGTGCCAATTTTTAAGAAGAATTTTAGAACTGACATATCAAATTATCCACCCATTTCCTTAATATCTAATGTCGGTAAAATTTTTGAATATTGCATGCTGGATAGATTGAATTTGTTTCTTAAAAAACATAAAATACTTAATGATAATTTACATGGTTTTAGAGAAAATAGGTCGACTACTACCGCATTAATAGCTTTTTATGACGTTATTTTAGAAAATATTAACAAACGAAATACTCCACTTTCCATTTTGTGTGATTTTAGCAAAGCTTTTGATTGCATTCAATATTCTTTACTACTACAGAAACTATACGAATACGGTATACGAGGCAATGCTGCTGAATGGATACACTAATACTTGGAAAGACGTATACAGTTTCTTTCAAACAATAGACTCAAAAAATACAAGTCCAGCTATGTGCCCGTTCCCCATGGGGTTCCTCAGGGATCTGTTTTGGGCCCCCTGCTTTTCAATTTATATATGAATGACATACATAACTTTGTAAATGATTTTCTACTTTATATGTATGCGGATGACACCACTATACTTATTTCTGGTAGCGATTCTAATCAAGTTGAAATTGCAGGTAACGCCGCAATAGATCGTATAAGTCAGTGGTTTTGTTGATTGAATTGAGAATTGATTGAATTGAGATTGTGTTTGAATGACAATAAAACTAATTTTATATTATTTCACACTCCTTAGCGTACCCAAAACATTACTTGTGACATCCATGTTGGTGCTAAACCTTTGCAGCAACTACACTCCGCCTAGGGGTTGTAGTGCAAGATAATCTGTTGTGGAATGAACACTGCGATTATCTTACGAATCTATTGCATCAAAAAGCTTATCTTTTCCGTTGCTTAAAATCTAGCTTGTCTCTGGAAACCCTTATTTCTGTATATTATTCTGAAATTCAAGCTCGGCTTCATTATAGAGTTCTTCTTTGGGGAACTTCTTCTGCAGCTAAAAGTGTTTTTATAGCTCAAAAGCAAATTATTAGAGCTATTAGTGGCATAAAACTGACAAATTCATGTAAACCTGTTTTTATCTCACATAATTTCTTAACTCTACCATCCCTTTATATTTTAGAAGCTCTTATACATAAAAATAAAGATCAATACCCAAAAAATAAAAATGTTCACGCATACGAGACTCGTCACTGCAACAATTTCTACTTACCAGCGCATCAATTAGATGTTTATGCTAAGAGTTTCCAATATTTAGGCAGAAAACTTTATAACAAATTGCCATCTCATTTTAAAGATAGCAATAATTTTAAACAATCGGTTAAGAAATTTCTAATTGGCAAATGTTATTACATCATCGATGAATTTTTCCTTTAGTTCAGCATGTTTGTCGTTCCTACTTCTGTTATTCATTTTTCATTTGTATATTACCACTTAATACTTCCAATTAAGATAATTAAATCCTATTCCTAGATTTATAAATTTAGTTGCTTTAAGTAGGGATCTTTACTATATTAAGGCCTTTTTTAATATTATTATTTTAGTTTTAGGTTTGGGTTTGTTTCTTTATAGACGCCTTCAGCTCAATTTTATTTTCCTTTTTGCATTTCATTTTGACTGATTCTATTGTCATTTGACACCTTGAATCAATAAACGTTATTATTATTATTATTATTATTAAACCCGAGAGGTGAAAAACAATGGCGAGGAAAGGACGCCGGGTACGCAGAAATATGTCCGTGGGTTACTCTTTCCCCTTCCTCGCTTTGTTTTTTGCCAGGAATGATTTCACCAATGAGCTCTATTAGCATTAATTTTCGAAAATCCAAATTTATATTTGTGCCGCCTAAAAGTAGTTGTAGATCCAAGCACTTCAAGCGCTTTCGTCGGCTAACTTCAATATTATAAATAATGCTTAATGAGCGTTCGAACTTTTGTACCCAACTGTCCCAGACATAGGTGAAGCCGAAGTAAGCAATACATCCAACGCTGTCATGAAATATAGGGAACTCAGTCAAACACCTGCAAAACAGATTTCTTTCAAATTGTTAATATATATATTAACAATTTGTGTATACTTGGCGCATAAATATGTCTATCGAGATATTGCAATACATCTGCAGCCATCTAAACAACTAGGTATTTAACAAAAAGGATTCCAATCTATAATAGACGCTGTGGTGTAGTGATCAGCGCGCCCGTTCGGCAAGCGGGAATCGTATGTTCGAATCCTACCAGCGTTAATGAGAAATTTTTAAATTAATGACATCGGTAAAATCAAGCAAATATCGACTTTTCAGATTCCTTTCAATTTAAAGAATATTTTAATAATTGGACTATATAGACATAATATGTATATCTGGAATAAAAGATATTCAGGGCGTAGTGCAGAATGCTAAAATTGATATACAGTGTGTTCCTTAAAAAGGAAATAATTTGGTTGCGCCCCCTGTAGGTAATCATCCTTTGAAGTTATGCAGTGATAATTACTGTATATACGCCAAATTTAAATTTTATCTTTGTTTTAAGATAAATGGACTTTGCCAAACCGTTGATTCATCGTGTGCATGTGTTGAGAGAACAAATTTCATATGAAAATGCGAAAGACAAATAAAAACTACAAAGAACAATCAAAACGAGACTTAGATAAGATAATTAAAAGTTATTACAGTTCAACTATGCACCAGCAGAAACATATATGCAAATCAGGATCCCTAATGCACAAATTAATTACAATGAGAAAGTTTTAATATTTGTTTCCCCGTAAATGCACTTAATCACCATTGTATAGTATTTATAATTATGTAAATGGCTTTTCTACTTCGTGAAAATGTACTTTTACAATATTTGCACTTCCAATGTCGACTATATTATTAGACTTTTACTTTATATTAAATCCCTGTCGAGATATCGATCTTCCCTACTTCGAGGAACTAAACTCTAGCGGTAGTTAGTAAGTCTGGAATATTAAAAATGCAAATGTTTTATGCAAATGGCTTTTATCAAATTTGTTACTGAATGTTGTAAATGAAGAGAGGAATAACGCCGTAATTAGTATGAGTTCTTTTTCTTTTCTATTATTAACGGTGAATATAGTAAACTTCCAAGTTATATGACATTAATAGCTGCTAGCTGATGATAAATATGAAATTAAAACCAGAAAATAGCTGGGTTAATAGGTTTAATTAATAATTAATTCATCCCAACATTTATTAGAGTATGTTTGGTTTAATTTAAAAAGCAACGAAATAGCAAGTGTTAAAATTGTTTATATCAACCTGATATACTAAAGCTAATAAGGTGGACAAGCAAGATAATTTTCTTGGTAATTGTAGAATACAATGCGAGTTAAAACCGACGGAAGAACATTATGAAATGGGAAGATCAGTGTTAGATACCTATTTTAATTTCATTGCCTATATGTTTATATTATAGTGTTTCCGTATTTCATCACTTATTGTCAGTTTTAGGTTGTTTCTTCTTATTGTCAAGACCATGTATCACTTTCAACATGATTTCATATGTCCATACCTTCATCCCTTTTAAACTAACAAGGAAACTGTTCCAACCCGGAGACATCGATTTGAATGAAACTTGGCTAAAGTGAAGACCCTATAGAGCTATGAAAAACCCCCTTGTCCGTTTCTGCTAAAAGAGCCTTAAAGGGGGTAAAACGGGACACTGAAAATAGGGATTATCATGGTTTTTTCTAAATTACTCCACAATTGCTGAAGATAAAAAATATTGGTGTATGCGAATGTATTGTGTTTTAAGAGCGCTATTGAAATACGCACAAACAGCAGCATTCGGGGTGAGAAAAAATCACCCCCTTCCCGCCGCCTCATCATCGTAACGGAGAAAATGTTTATTTCTTATCAAGTTTGGCGTATAGGAGTATAGAAAATGCCGTTCCCCATTTCTGCTAAGAAACCCTTTAAGAGAGTAAGACGGAGCACAGAAAATGGGGATGATTTCTTTTTATTTTATTCCACAAATGGGGAAGACAAAAAAAGATTGCTGTGTACCGATTAGAGTAACGCAAACTGCGCTGAAAGCCAGTGGCTGACGCATAAAAGTTTATACAAAATAAACACGGCCGGGACAATTCGGTATAAGCGTCAGTATAACTGCGACTCGAAAGCCGATCTGTTGTGTATGCATATACACTGTCGTATACTATATCGTAGTTTTACGTTTGTTTTGAAAATGTTTCCTACGTCGCGAAAACGACCAAACTTGGACACAATAAGAGAATTTATTGCAGAAATGCCTGATTTAAAGTGTGATTGCGCTAAAATTCAATGTGTAGTGTGTAAAATAGATTTAATGTGTTGGTCGAAAAGTGATTGTCTACGACACGTAAATAGTGCAGGGCATGTTTCACAAAAAAATTCCACACGAGATTATGACAAATTTAAATTTAATTTATGTGTTTATTGCATGTAATTTACCATTTCATTTACTAGGAAAGAAAGCATACGTCTCGTTTTGGAATGAATATTCGGACTTTAAGTTACCAAGTGAGAGAACATTACAGAGAGTTGTGCCGTCTGCTCGTGAGCATGTCGAGAAAAGAATTAAATCGCAGCTGCAAGATAAAAAACTGTGTTTATGTGTGGACGAAACAACAGATCGTAAAAAACATTCTGTGGTTAATGTAATGGTACGCACAATGGAACCACATCGACCGTCACCCTCAATTTTACTAGCTTCCAGACGAATACAACAATGCACTGCCGAAGTAATTTCAATGTTGGTGTTAAATACATTGGAAAAGTTTGAACTTTCAACAAATCAACTGTTGATGTTTATGAGTGATGGTGCCGTAAACATGCTTGCTGTAGGTCGATCTCTTAAAAAACATTCTGCTAACTTGTTGCATATTACATGGAAAATTCATACTCTCAGTCTCGTAGCAGATAGTACCAGAAAATGTTATCCCGAGGTAGACGTTCTAATAGCACATACAAAAGCTGTGTTTGTAAAATCCCCAAAACGTATTCGGGAATTTCATAGACTATGCCCCGGTATTCCTGAACCACCACAACCTATTCTTACTCGTTGGGGAACATGGTTAGAGGCTGCGTTTTATTATCTTAAATATTTTGAGAATATAAAGAACGTGATTTTAGAATTCGACCCAAAGGAAGCTGCGGCTGTCAAGGTAAGCCGCTTGAAATTTCAGGATAGTCAAGTTAAAACAGATTTGGAAATTATTCAGAACAATTACGTGGGACTAGCGGATGCGATAGAAAAACTACAAAATTCTTCGGTGTCGTTAGTGGAATCTTTGTAAATAGTGCAACATGTTCACGCACAGCTATGCGCGATAGAAGACGCAAGAAATGTTTGTGTTTTAGAAAGGTTTGAAGGTGTTTTAGATAAAGACTCTGATTTTGGCACATTAAGACAAATTTGTGAAGGTGCGTCAACAGAACCGTTAAACTATTTGAAAGATTATTTTACTTACGCAAATATAACGTCTCTAGATGTAGAACGTTCGTTTTCGGCATACAAAAACATTTTTTCTTCACGCCGCACTCACTTTGCCGAAACAACTTTGGAAACATATCTAATGTTACAAATATTAAATAGACATTATCCACTTTGTGATTTCACGGAGGACTCTTAACACGGTAAGTGTTTGAGCACGTGTTATTTAATTTTAAAATCAACCCTATTCTCAGTACCCCGTTTAAGGCTTTTTTAGCAGGAACGGGCAACTGGGCTTTCCATAGTTCTGTAGGATCTTTACTTTAGCCAAGTTTCATTCAAATCGATGTCTTCGGGTTGGAACAGTTTCCTTGTAAGTTATTATTCAGGTTGTCACGCTTTAACATCGACTTCTTTTAGTCACCATTTCTAAACATTCTAGTTCTTTAGCCCACCCTGAACGTGGAAGGGTTGTATATAAGGTCCACATTATTCTCATAGGGTTGGGCTAAGGCCAGACCTCTATGATGCGGCACGTCTGTCGCTGCCAGAGACATGGTCACGGAGTGAAGCCCCAAGAGGATTGCAGGTTTTATACATACATAGCTATAGATCTAGCGTTACTATTTTGGATGCCTGTAGGGGAGAGTTTTTTTTTTCATTCTAATCCATTGCTTTTTTTAATGATTTTATGATAGTTTTAATTGTATGTCACAAATTTTAATTTAATGTTTTACAATTAAATCAGTAGTACATGAAAATGAACATTGTAGCAGTTAAAATAACAATATGAAATTAATATTAAACAGCTTATGCTGGAATTATTGTGGATAATATATGATAGACTGTAAGTGTACATAGTGTTTCGCCTTATTATATAGATATATTTTACACATTTCGTAAAGATGGCTTGTACGAAAACCTAAGCAAAGGAACAGGGTGTAATTTTCTTTGGAAGGGCATAATATAAATAAGTCTTCATAACTGGGATTTTAGTAAAATACCGATAAGGTTTTACGAGAGAGCCAAGCGTTCCACATGAAAGCGGTAAATTGATATGGTTTTTGACATATTTAGAATTTCGGGAAATATACCCTCCACCCTACATTCGTTACTTAAGTCTGTTAATGGTATAACTATATCATTGGCAACGTATTTTAAAACAAAACAAGGAATATTGTCCGTACCTGACAACACACCGAATAATGTTTAATACCTCGTATGCACATGTTGGAGATAAGAATAAATTCGAAGCCGCAAACACTAGGCATGTTGTATTTGACCAATGTCTACCGATGTTTGCTGATGAAAAATGCTTTTGAAAGAAGTTTACTATTTCTTGTGAGTCATCGATTATTTTACCGAAGGATTTACATTTTATCGACATTTTATTATCGCTAACTGGTACTTTTGTAGTATTATTAATGATTTGCCAGGATGTCTTACTTTTGTTACTAGAGTTTAAAATTAAGTATTATAGTTTTGTTTCCTAGTACTTTCAACACATATCTTGTAATCATGTTGTTTATAATCATTGAATATGTTAATGTCCTTTGTGATTTTAAAAAGACTATAATATACATATAAGGTACCTTATATGTTTTACACGATCTCTCAACTCATTGCTATACCATTCATTACACCGTCTTGACGGGTATTTTGGGAAGCATATTTCGAAATGATATGAAAAGATATGATGAAGAGTGTTAAATTTTTCGTTTATATATATCGTTATTACATGTTTTCCTCTCATCTCTCATCAGATAAAGCTCCGCAAAACTCAGAAATATTTTAATTGTTAAAGTTACGATGGTACGTGAACTTTTTTGAGTGAAATTGCAAATTTGACTTTATATTTAATAATTGCTACCAGTGATCAGAAATCGTGGAATCGGCATTAGTACAGGAAAAAGTCCGGGAGAGTTGTTGGCGAATATATTATCAATTGTATTTATTTAAGTTGACAATTAAGTATATACGAATAAAAAGTATGATTATTTTCCTATCAGAAAAATTATAAAAGCATTTAATATACAAACCACATTTATTTTCGCTTCAGAAGAAACTTTTTAATCATTTTCTTGGTTTGCTGGCAGCCACAATTTATTTTACAGTGGAGAAACAATTTTCCATAGGAGATTACACTGTGGTTTTTACCGAATTATTAAACAAATAATTATGCGAAAATGTAATCTCCTAAACCCTACCCAAACAATCTAAAATATTTGAATAATCCTCCGTTGGTATAAGCGAATCTTCTAGTAGTGAATGCACCACTGAAGGATTTAATAATTGTTTTTACCTCGTTTTGTTTCAATCTATTTTAATTAAAATTACATAGCGTAAGCTTTTAATCAGATTTTACGTTCTCGCAGGTTGAGGAATGACAAGAATGGGGGCGCCTGGTGTCCACGTCACATGGTGTCCAGAGACGCGAAAGAATATCTGGAAATCAACTTGGAGGAACTTTACGTTATAACGGGCGGACGTACACAAGGCCGGTTCGGTAATGGACAGGGACAGGAATACGCCGAGGAATACATGATAGATTATTGGAGGCCGGGCTTCTCGAAGTGGGTTAGATGGAAAAACAGAAGCGCCAAAGAGGTGGGAAAATTATTGTGTAAACTTTGAACCGAAGTTGCTCGAGATAAGAAACTGTAACTAATTGAAGTTTCTTACTTGGGGTTTTATAAGTTTCCATGGTCGATATGCCTAATTGTAACGAGTATCTTAATCTTGAAATTATCGCGAACGTTATGCAACTTAACTATGTCAAAATTTGCGATGAAAATATTGCATATTGTATTTGAAAAACAAGTTTAATTGGTAATGATTCTACTTCAAACTGAAAAGTAATACACAGTATGTCCAACTTAAAAACCTAAAACCTATCTAAAGATTTCAAACTTCTAATTCCCCTTCAATTGTTTCAGTACCAAATTCAAACAGTTTAGACAAAATACTTTCACTTTGGTAATTTAACATATTTTGTAGGATTAACATTAACGGAGCTTATCTCATTAAAATATCCTCAGTGACATAGAAATTGCAACAACTAGAAGGGGTTGGAATTTCCGAATTAAATTTGGCAGGAATATTCACCTATGTAATAGTGATAAATGATCAAAATTTGAATCCTCTCAGTGAAGCAATAAAGTTGTTATTGAGGTTTCTACCTCTCTCTCAGCATTGACATTGAATGTTTTTTTTTTGCGGTGTTTTTTATAAATTTCTCGATTTGTGTTGTTGTTCTCATTGAACTGCGGTTCAGTTAAATGTTAGCTATGCCTAGAGTAAGAAGACGAGCAGTGTATCAACAATTAAGCGAATTCGACAGAGGTCGAATTATTGGTTTGCGCGAAGCTGGTTTTTCATTTGGGGTAATTGCTAACCGTGTAAATCGAAATCGGTCTACTGTAATGCGAGTGTCTCGTGCATGGTTTGAAGATGGCCAGGAACGTCGTAGAAGAGGAACCGGGGCTTCAAGAGGAACGAATGGGCGTCAAGATCGTCGCCTAAGACAACTGGCATTTAGAGACCGATTTTCCTCTACTCGGGCAATTAGTGACCAATGGTTTGGTGAAGAAGGTCGCCATGTAACCCTTAGAACAATTTATCGCCGAATCCGAAGTTTTGGGTTAACATCATATCGTCCGTAACTTGTGCTTCCTTTGACTGCGGAACATTATCAGCAACGGTTACAATGGTGCAATGACAGATCTCATTGGAATCTTGAATGGCGTGGTGTTGTGTTTAGTGACGAATTGAGATTTTGTTTAGGCATACACGACGGTCATCAGAGAGTCAGAAGAAGACGGGGTGAACGGCGGAATCTTCGATTTACCGTTGAGAGGCACGTACACCGCACTGTGGATGTTCTGGTTTGGGGTACGATTACTTATGGCAGCAGGTCTCCCTTGGTGTTCATTCGAGGCAATATGACAGCACAACGGTACATTGCGGAGATGGTTGGAACACATCTTCTGCCATACTTACAAGGGCTCGAAGATCTATTATTCCAGCAAGATAATGCACGTCCTCAAATAGCAAGGTTTTCCTTGAACTTCTTTGAACAGGCCCAGATTAATCTTTTGCCCTGACCTCTAACGTCTCCAGATCTTTCTCCCATCGGACATGTATGGAACATAATGAGTAGAAGGTTGCAAAACTTGCAGCGTCCTTTTTTGACTTTAGAGGCTTTGAGACATGAGGTGCAACTTGCATGCGAGGCAATACCCCAAAACGAGATAAACCACCTTATTCAATCAATGCCACGGCGTGTAAATGAATGTCTAAATCAGAGAGGCGGCCCCACACACTATTGACAATTATTATAAAATTTTGTTTATATACAATTTTGTTTAACTAATAAAGATTTTCCTCCCAAATTTTGACCATTTATTACCTTTACATAGGTGAATATTCCTACCAAATTTCATCTGGAAATTCCAACCCCTTCTAGCTGTTGCAATTTTTATGTCACTGAATATATAAAAGGATATCATGTATTGAAAATGAAACGGGCAGGTTATCTTCAGACTGTAAGTGAAGAAAATTATTGGTACTCTCCCTAGAGCCATGAAGGTCGGAAGTAAAAAAATGTGTGAATTCCTTAAAACTGTTCTTGCCATCTTTCAATGCTTTTCTTATAACCTGTCACTTTAAAAGATAATCTCACTGTTTCGTTCTCTATGAGCCATTTTTTATACGAGGGTAGTGTAAAAAAAGCAAAAATGAAAAGCATTTAATTTTTCGGCATAAACCATTTTACTTTTCAACGTAGTCTTGTCTTTGGCTTATACCCTTCATCCAAGCTGCTCCAACTTGTTGATCCCTTTAGAATAATAGGATTCGTCCAATTGCGCAAAGTTGGTATTCGTTTCCGCAGGTACATCCCTGTTTGAGTGAAATCTCTTTCCCGCCAGCCATTTTTTTCATATTGGGGAGCAGGTAATACCTTGAGGGAACCAAATCTGGAGAGCAGAGAAAATGTGGAACAAGTTGGAACCTTAATTCCATCAATTTCCCGACCAAAATCCCGAAGGAATGAATTGATCTACTGCCGTTATAGAAAAGGAATGCTTTGTGAGGTAACAGAAGACGTTTTTTTGTAACACAGTTTTCAAGCGGTCTAACACCGATTCGTAATATATACCTGTAATAGTTTTACCTATTTTCAAACAACCGACGAGGATTATTCCTTGACAATCCTAAAGAACAGTCGCCATAGCCTTTCCAGCTGAAGGCACGGTCTTCGTTATTTTTGTTGATTCTTCGCTGACAATCCATTGTTTGGATTACTTTTTGGTCTCAGGAATATGGTGGTGTGTCCGTGTTTCGGAACGACGCCAGAGGTTCTGCCGATTCCACTGAAACAACATCAAACCGTCCTTGGAGCACGTCACATGATTTCGTTTTTGGTCAACCGTGAGCAATCGCAGCACCCATCTCGCGGACAGCTTTCTCATGTTCAAATGTTGGTGCAAGATATTACGAACCCCTTCACTCGAGATGCCCACAGCACTAGAAATTTCACGCACCTTCACTCTTCTATCAGCCATCAACAGATCATGAATTTTATCAATGCTTTCTGGGGTAGTGGCCTCAACAGAGCGTCCAGAACGTTCAGCGTCACTTGTCACTGAAAATTTTTGAACTACTTATAAACCGTTATAGTCGAAGATGCAGATTCACAATAATGTTTATCAAGGTTCTCTTTAGTCTTCTGAGGCGAGTTGCCTTTCATACTGTAATGCTTTATCAACACACGAAACTCACTCTCATCCAATTTTCGCAAATAACCCTTGCACGATTTAAACGAACAGTAAACACATAGTAATAAACAAGTTGTGATATAGCTCTTTTGCACGAACTTTTCTAATTCTCTTCGTATACAACATGTCGACCCAATGCGTGGAACATAATTCCTTGCCTCAGCAATTTAGAGAGAAAGTGTTCAAACAAATACATACATATTCTTGCGTTTTTGGATGCTCTCCTTGAATTCATGTCAACTTTTCTCAACATTTCCAATACCTATTTCGCTTTGCTTTTGAGATAGTAGAGATAATTTGAAATTTTTGCGAAATGCCGTCACTTCTTTGACGTACGATGTCTTGAACGTTTTACATGCTAGAGCTGTGATTCAAATTTAATTCAATTGAGTATTTCAGCAACACAACGAAGAAAAGTTGTATCAACTAGGTTTCATAAGATGGCCATGTAAATCATTTACCAAGTTTGGTTCATGCTACTTCAGTTCTTTTTAGCTGAAACACCCTCTGTATTTTTCTAGAATCTTATAGAAACATCTAGACTTTTTTTAGAAATATCTTCCTATACCTAAAATGTGTCTTTCTTAACTAGATTAAATTAGAAACTATGCAGACAAGTGTTTCGTTTAAATGCATAAAATACATGTAGGCAAATGTTTATAAAAAAAATCTAAAAGAGTGTTTCCCTCAGATTCTGAAAAAATAGTTCAAAGCGTTCCATTTAAAGAATTTAAGAAACATTAATTAAACGTGGCAAGGATTTCGATGGCCATCTTGTACAATTTAGTTAATATAGAAAACCACCGTCCTAGCGTTTATGGCATTTAAGATATTGGCCGTTAAAGAAACAATGGGACTTCTAAAACTAAGCTAGATAGGTATAGGGTATGTTGAAGGCTGTTGACATGAATTGAAGAGATGCATCCAAAACGGCAATAATATACAGTATGTTCCATTTCAAAAAACAAACGTGTATCGCGCGCAACAGAAATTGGACATTATATGCATGAATATAATTTTATATTGTGAGGAAATTGTCTGAATATTTTTATTTTTTCTGCGAAATTGCTCAGGAAAGGAACTATTTTCCACTCACACACTAATAGGTGGAAATGCTATATGTACATAAATATAAATTAACATTAATTGTTTACATGTACGTATGAGGAAATCTAATTAGATATCCTCATTTGTACACTTTTGTCGAGTAAATTACTGCAAACGCCTCTGGCATTACGTTTCAATTATTATGGCGGTCTAAGCCAGTAGTTGGGGCTACTGTCGCATCAGAATTTGTAACAATACGATTTGTTCAGTTCTGTAGAGGCGTTTGCAGTAATTTACTCGACAAAGGTGTACAAATGAGGATATCTAATTAGATTTCCTCATGCGTACATGTAAACATCTACTTCGTATATATACGATTTAAAATATTGAAATGCCATTACCTTCCACAAAGCTATGCTGACGAGATGTATAACATCGAAACGCGCGTCCATGGATGGTGGATAGGTGATGGCATTACGTTTCAATTAATTAACATTAATTGAATTATATTCCGATTTATCGACATTTTTGTAACTATCAACTAGATGTAGGGGCTTCTAAAGTTTATGGCCCATTTTATTATTTTTGCACTCACATATTAATTTACTGTGTTCCGCTGTTTAAAAACCTATTAATAAAAGTATCTTTTGAATTTAGTGTGAATAAGTTAGTACTTATTCCGACGGAAAAAGCATTATTAATAGGGTGCGGATCTACGCGGTCCCTCTTCGATACAGTCAGACGCGTGGAACAGTGTCGTACACTACCGATAGTTATCGGTTAAGCGAAGACTTTATGTTTTTATGCCCGTCTTGGGTTTTTATTCCAGTCGCTCGCTTCTGTGCGCTACTGCTACGTTGAGTTTTATAAACGCATCCACCGGGTTGAGTAGAACAAGTTGATATTGATAGCGCTGTCGCGTGATTCATTTGTCCGCTACTGGGTTACTGTCTCCACGCGTCGTGCACTATTCAGGGAACCGCGTCGATCCGCACTCTAATTATTAACTCTGTATTTCTAATTAAGTGTGTAGCACATATTTAACACATTTAAAGCTAATAGTATATGGCAGCTCCATTGCTGATTAATACGGTTTGCAAACGCCGAGGTGTTGAATATGTGCATGAACAAACATAGTCTGGAAAAGGTTCATTCTAAATTTCTTCAATCTTGTCTGCTAACTCCTGGACACTTGCAAGTCCAAAGTTAACGGTGTACATTTACTTCGTGAAATAATCCCACAAATTCTCCATTATGTTTAAATCCGGGCTTCTAAAAAGCCAAGGCAAATGCGATATATTATTTTCTCAAAACCAGCTTCGCACTGCTACAGATAAGGATTCTGCCTGCATCAATACACAGGAGCAGTATTTTAGAACGTTACGGAAGCCTCTGACAAAGTTTGGTACGAGGGTCTTCTCTTTAAGACGCAAATTGCATAATTAGGATGATACCGTTGTTCCTCTCAGACCGGATGTTTCGAGTGCGAATGGATGGGTAACGCTCTGCTCTTCAGCTAGAGGACTCGCAGCTGGTGTACCACAAGGCTCTGTACCGTCGCCGAGCCTCTTTTCAATCTTCATAAGTGACATCCCGACAGACGTTTCGGTAGGTTCCGTTCTATATGCCGATGACGTCTGCATCTTCATGAAGTCGGCGAGCGTGCGTATAGTGGACGCTAGACTGCAATACTTTCTGTAAGCCCTGGAAGAGTGGCACTCCAGATGGAGAATCTCTACCAATGCGGCCAAGAGCACGGCCTTGTTATTCACCAAATCCGGCCGCCGTAAGAAAAGAGATGGTGATCCGGCAGACTTCGTCCTGGACGAAGCGATACCATGGAGCAGGCAAGTGAAATACCTCTCGGTCATCCTGGATAGTAAGTTAATTTGGGACAAACATATTGACCACGTCGTCAATAAAGCCCGACAAGCTATGAGTGCTTTAAATCCGATTATGAATCGTCGAACCAAGATCTCCTCTAATGGCAAAATCCACCTCTACTTTTCGATGATCCGTCCCACTTTACGCGGCAGCAGTCTGGGCAACTGCTGCTAAACGTCACATTGCCAAACTTAAAGTCATCCAGAACCGGGTACTTCGAACAGCTGTGAACGCTCCCTGGTACGTGGGGTACGCGACGCTCCACAATGACCTGGGGATTCTCATTGATTACATCCGAAAGGCAACCTCCAAGACCCTTATTTCCGCTATCCGGCACAGGAACATCCTGATTAGCAGCGCTCTGAACCACGACATAGCTATAGTCTGGCCTTATAAAAGGCCACTAATGATCTTAAATAATTAATCAATTAACATCAGCGTAGGTATTTAAGAAACAACCTACGCCTACCACTGTTGTGGCTTTAAAACAACTTAAAAAGAGAAGAAAGAAAAACGGAAAAAACACAAATAGTGATGACTGAGATGGATCAAATCCAGGTGCTCATAAACCAATACATTGACCACTGATCATTGACTGCTACAAATGCATGTGCGAAGCAATTGTCATCTTGATATACATGTGGAAATCGACGACTCGATCAGGTACGTACAATATTTATATGGACATTTGCTTTGTAGTTAATTCGCAGCACTCGAAAGAACAAAAAACCAGTGTTAGCATAATATAATAAACGGGTTCAATGAACAAGTAACTATTTATTCCAAATAAATAACTTTATAAATACAAGAGTTAACAATGCCTTTGAGAAATTGATAAAAATACCAACTCAGTTCGAATAATCTTTCTTTTTGATGGGTCTCGCATGTTAAGATAACAAATACGCGGCGCGTAGCGGTCTCGCAATCCAGCATTAAACTATAGCGTTCGGGTCGTTTCTTTCTAGCCGGTATAACATTTCTAGCAGAAAATTTCAGCAGACGGCAGGAAAACATTTTGTAAGATTGTAATTCATGTGCCCTTATTATTTTTTTTATTTAGGGATTTAGATCTGCTCTCAATTCTCCAGCAGACTCCTGGCCCTTACACACAAATCCACGCCGAAAGATTTACCGAGAATTTTCTAGAAGTTTTTTGGATGTAAATTTCTTGGAACCTTGAATTTGGTGCTCTGTATATTCGAATGCTTCCATTGTAAGGGGATTGAAAAATCTTTAAAAAAAAATTACTTTCTCCCAAGACATTGCAAAGCCTACCCTTTGTTCTTCATTCTGCTCCGTGGGGAATATTTTTTAACAGCCGCTCGTTTTCTTAAATCTGAATACTTTTTAATGCGGTTCCTTACAGTGCGAACACACCCACCGAAATTGATTCAGTGGACCGCACTTACCGCTTTGTCAAATAGATAGATTCTTTAAAATTCTAAGAGATTTTCATCTTGTTCATGAGTTAATATGTCTTTTCGGCCGGATCCCCTTTGTCTTTGAAGAATTACCAATGCCTCCCATTTGGTCTTAACTTTTTGAACGATGCCTTTATTAACTATAAATTTTACAGCTTCTTCTGACCGACCATCCTTCTATTAGAGTGATTATTTTTTTGGGCAAAACTTAATTGGCACATGTCAATGTTTGCGATAAACTTAACATTTCAAACAGGGTTAGCTTTTTAAAATATCCGCATTTACACAGAAAAATTCCAAATGTATACGTTTTTTAATTCCGTAATCATATATTTGCTTCCCATTCTTTTATGTGTGCTTTTAACTATCATCTACTGTAAGAAAGACCACAACGAGTTTTATGATTAGTAACAAATTCATGCGAAAATAATAACCTCTTACGGAGTTCCAATCAGATAAAGGCTGTTATTTCTAAAGGAACAAAATCCAATTATCTTACATTAATTTTCCCCCATGTTATTAATTTTGTATGAGGTTACGTGCTACTTATTCCATGTACGGTACCACAATTATTGCGGGCCTAAGCACATATTCACTACTTTGCAAGCAGTTTCAACGAAATTTGCATGCAAATTTAAAACGAATTAATAGAAGCCAGTCAGTAACCTCTTAAACTGTCAACGTCATTTGCAAGTGTCATACAATTATCTGAGATAACATGTAGGCAAACTGATAAATCACGTTCCCTCTAACGACATATCCGCTACCGCCTTAATATCTGACAGAGAATATTGAACTTTATGCGAAAACTTCCGCGCCTACACGAGCAGGCGAAATTTTACATATTCATGTTGTTGAATTTAGCATGCCTATATGTATAATCAGATTTGAATAACTCATTTCTTCGTCGGTTACCCATGCTTTATCGTGTTATATTACCTTTATCCTCATGAAGAAGAATGCATGGTATTATACATAGTAGACAAATGTACAGGGTCGTCCAAATTCTGATCACTAAAGTATGCATATCTACCATTCGATCCCAAAAATGGAACAAAAATCGAAGCCTTAAATGGAGGAAATGTTGCTCCTTTGTTGAAATGACGTTTATAGGGAAGTTTGTGGAAATATTCGCTAAATAGAAAAATCACCGAAGTATAATTCATCGAAATATTTTCACTAAAATGCAATACAAATGACACAAAGCATGGAAACCTATGATTGGAAAGTTGAAAAAGAAACCCGATTTGCCAATATTTTGTCTAGTCAGTTGTCACAATAAAATACATTTAAAATTGTAGTGCGATTTGAATTAGAAATTTTGTTAACGAACGTAATTGTAGATTCAACAAGGTACTATGCCAGCGATATCACAATTAGTTTACAACTCACATAACACAAGTCATTAAGCAAATGAGAATTATAATGGGAGAATATGAGAAAATATAGCCAGGAAATTAATTAAAACTAGAAGTTTTAGTCACCTAATAGCCATGCATTTTAATTGCTCACAGAACGTCTTAAAAATGTCAAACTATGTAGTTTCATTGAACAATCTTTGGTTTCTAATCAACAATATTACTGGTTTGTTCCAATCAAGCTTTAAACGTTTGGTGAACATTAACAAGTGTTAAATAAACCTTTAGATATATTTCGTTTAAAATTTAAGTAGGTACTTGAACATACAGTTGACATTATTTGAAATCATTGACCTAACACTAACAAGGGTCCCTGCAACACACGTGTTGCTTCAAGTTCTTTAAATAATACATTAGTATGTTTAAGTGACACTGAAAATTGATATTTGCAAGAAATCTTATTTGAATGATTTTGAAAAAAAAAGTAATTCTACTTCATTTTGAAGAATTTGAAGAACGTACTATAAGTGTTATCTGTATTAATCGATAATTTGTAAAGGATGTGTGCGTCGCACTAAGTGAGTGTCGGTGGTGGTTGAATCACTATATGGTAGTTGTAAATAGGAACACATTCCGTAACAAATATCACTTATACATAGAGAAGCAAAATTAAATTTCAACCAACCACAGAAAAGAAAGCAAGACGTCCATTTAATCTTACTACTCGATCTCATATTGGAAGTAGTCGCTTATTATGTTCGATTTTGTTAACAATCGCAATAACCAAAGGACTTCCCGTTGAAGTCTACTAACAAACACTGCTGCATACGTAATACTGTAACCATTAACATGCGGGGGACGTTCAGTAATTAGCGATATAGCTGGCGGTGGAAAAAAAAACAATTTATTCAATGACACTACTATTCAATGTAGTCTCCACCAACATTTAGGCACTTCTTCCATCGCACTGTGAGCTTTCTAATTCCAGTGCTGAAGAATTCTTGACCTTGGTGTCCGAGCCACTTGGGTACAGCTTGTTTGACCGCTTCGTTGTCTTCGAATTTGGTGCCGCTTTGAGCGGCCCGAACAAATGAAAATCGATCGGTGCGAGGTCGGGACTGTAAGGAGGATGAGGCAACACCCCCCAACCCAAACTACCGATCATCCCTCTCGTCTTCTGGGCAGTATGAGAGCGAGCGTTTTCTTCTTATCGCAAAAATTGGGCCTTGAGGGTCCCGAAGACCGTTAGCATCACTTCACCGGCAGACGCGAGAGTTTTGAATTTGTTCTTAGCGGCCGAATCCTGGTGTTTCCATTCAAGACTTTGCCATTTGCATTCAGGTTCATAGTACTGAATCCTGGTTTCATCGCTGATTATAACACAGCCTAGAAAGTCATTACCTTCCGTTAAAAACCGTCGTTCGAGTTCAGAACAAATGCGAACACGGGTGTCCTTATGGGCCTGGGTCAACTGTCTTGGAACCCATCTCGAACACGTTTTTGCGATAATTCAGCTTGTAATGAATGATTGAATACACAGTACCAACACTAACATTACAGAAATCAGCTATTGTCACGATTTTTATAGGTCTGTCATCGAGAATAAGGTCATTTATGTGATTTTGTAGCGCGTCAGTTGACACTTCAACCAGTCGTCCAGAGCGATGAATATCGGTGACACTTGTTCTGCCCGATTTAAGCTGTTCAATACACTTATACACGTTTCCGCGGCTTAAGCACTTTTCACCATACTGTTTCAACATTCTGGAGTAAATTTCGGTTGGCTTCACATCTTTGGATAACAAAAATCTTATCACTGAACGTTGCTCCCACCATACACATTTCGAGAGAAGCTGACATTTTGAAATAAACAAAAGAGGTTATGTTTGCTTTTATTTCTTTCAAACAGCTGACTTATATTAAAATTGCCAACTTGTGACTCACAGAAAATTTCATCTATAATATTCAGTAGTTTTCCAGCTAATGCAGTTTGTCTCGTTAATTACTGATCGTCACACACAGAATTCCTATGTAAAACATGTAATGTTTAAAGTTTAGACAGCTAAAACTTGGTATAATTAAAAAAAACATATTTTCATTTCGTCGGCTCTAAATACAACACACATGTGCCATATATTTATATATGATAATAATAATAATAATAATAATAATAATAATAATAATATAAGTTGTCGATTTCCAAATATAGTGTAAAAGTACACATTGCAAAAATGTTAAAAATGTGACGGTTAAACATACAGTATTTTCTCACTTATCTACAAATGCACGTTTGAGTTAAACTCAAGAACGAAATAATTTTCCACTAAACTGATTGATTCAACTAATTCTTAAAATTGCTAACACGCATAGCATTTGTTAAAATAAAACAAACATTTTACTGATATCAACTCAACTAAAAATCAGTTCGCCCAACTACAAGCGATTTGGCATCTACCAGGTGGTTAATTTAAGACATTCTCTTTTCTTAATTTTACAATTTAACAAACTATAACTTCGATAATTGGAAAAAACTATTCCCATCAATTGATTCTTTAGTAATTCGCTGTTTCGCAGAATTTTGTTCGGCGCATAGTTTCATACCAGTTTCCCGTCTCCCAAAATTTACTGGGAGAAGCCGTCATATTCTCATAACGTTAGCATATGGCACACCCCAAAAAATTGATTTACCTATGAGAAATATAAGATTTTTTAATATAAATAGATATTGTAAGAAGCGAATTTATGAAATATTGCACTATAAGGTTTGAAAGATGACCGTCTCATATTTTTTCACTAATAAATGTATTTGAATGAACTTTTGGTTAATACTATTTTAGAACCTCATGAATTCAATGGTCAGATTTTTAATAAAAGGTCGCTAATAACATTTTGCTGTCTTCCACCCCGAAAAATAATCATAGTGTATCTTGAAAATTTAGATGAACTCCTGAAATATTGTTTGGAAGTAGACTGTTTGATCCACTATGCATTCAAAGAAAAATGATTTGAATTTAATGTAAAATAGAAAAAATAAATAAAAAAATAAATAAAATTTTAATGTAAAAGTTTTACAGGGGTGCTTCCATTTCAAATGGGTCACACTATATTGTTACACAAGGAGTGGCTGATATTACCTTGAAAATTTTAAATACCAAGATTGCTACTAAAACATAGTAATATATGCAATAAAGAGTCAACTTTATTGCATACATTATTATGTTTTATTAGCAATCTTGGTATTTAAAATTTTGAAGATAATGTTAGCAATTCCTTGTGTAGCATGGACAGTTTTAACATATATTTTCTAATAAAATAAAATTCTTGCGGTCCTATTTAGTATTTCTGCTAACAGTTATTTCTGTATTATAAAAAAAAAATGGTTATGTAAAATGTACTGCAAAAAAAAAATCTGTCAAACACAGAGAAAAATACTGGGGCAGAAAACCGCATTTTTTAATAAGTAGAATTTATACTAGGAATTACAACACGTTTATTTAATCTAATAAAGTATATTGTTGTTCTAACGAAAATTAGAATTGAATTTAAGAAAGTCTTCCTCTCATATATTCTACTATACATATTGTTATTTTAAATATATATTTTTCTCCGTGAATACAAAGAGGTAACGTATTTGTAATAAAGCATTAAAAAGGCATTATAAATAACGATGCGTTCGCTAGTTTAAAATTTTTAACTATCAAGAAATCCAAATTTGTAAATATCTTAAAAGCACCTGCTGAGGGTGGAATATAGAATCCAACAAAAACTTTTTCAGTGCAAAGTGCAATTGAAAATGTTGTATCTTGATGTTTTAGTCTGTCTTAAAGACGCTTTAGAGAATGTTTCCAACCAGGCTGCATATATCAAGCTTTCCTCCAAAACTTTAAGTAACTCGAAATAGTTTCATCTAGTCATCAGTCTTATACAATCTTGAAACAGTTCACTAAAACCCTTACCACAACACTTAATTCGTACTGGATCCTGGTTTTAGTGAACTGTTTCAGTGTTCCAGTGCCACAGTTTTAGAGTATCCGTTTACTTATACAATCTTAATTTAAAATTTCAAATAATATTCAAAGCTATATAAAAATATATCAAGTGGTTTGTTTAAAGTAAGCAAGGGAGCATCTAGTTGCTCTAACTTGAGTAGTGCCTCAGGTTATCATTTCGGGTTTTGATGAAACTTTATACACCGAATCATACCTGTCTAATCAAGAGCGTCATGAAGTTTAAAATGTTTTAGAAAATAGATCTTCATCGATATCACTTACCAAAGTTTTAAAACAATATTTACGTACTCTCAGAGGAATGTTTAACAAATCAACTTGTTTAAGGATTTAACGTGGTAAATCAATATTTTCTACCTAGCGTGTACATGTTTTCAATGTGCTTACTTACGAACCTACCTTGACTCTTACTTTCGAGCGTTATTTTCTTGCACTGGCAAAAAGAAATAATTTTTTACGCGAATTTACTGCGAATATAGTGCTTCTAATAGAATTGATTCGAAAAAGTTTCTACATTATCCTATTTCGAAAATTCGAATTTTTCCCTGATCGACAGGTCGTCAGAGTATGGTAGCGAACAAGCGGGCTTATCTCAAAAATATTTCCCTGTCAACTTTAAAGCTCAACAAGAGTTAGTGTAAAGCAGTGGTTCTCAAAGTGTGGGTCGCAACCCCCCGGGGGGTCGCGTTAAAGAACTGAGGGAGTCGCGAGAGGATTTCCAAAATAAAAGAAAACGCTTTACTAAGACATTTACTTCCATCTTTCGAAACGTAAATGAAAACATATGAAAAAATAGTGCTTTAACACTTAACTAACCTAAGTTTTATCGTATATTCAGGAACATAAACTTGACTACTCGTGCACTTTGTGGAACATAAACAGAAACATTAACACTTTTATACATAAAAGAATTACAAAGTAAAAGAATCTTAATGCGACGTATGTGCCTGTTTTTCAAAAACTAGCATCTCAAATTTGGGCTCTGTATTTGATACACACACAATGATATTATTTTCAAGTTCGAGACGATTTCTCACTTTTGTTTTGATGACATGAAACTCACCTCGCATAAATATCATGTTGCAAATGGAACCAAACATTTTACAGCTTCGTTTTGCGAGCTGAGGGTATTCTTGCATCCTTTTGTTCCAAAACCGATCTGGGTTCTGCGAAAAAAAATCTAGTTTTAACATTTCATCACTTGATATTTCAATAAGTTGTTCCTTCATGTTTGTTGCAATCTCAGCGTGCTGAAAAGAATTGTCTAAGAACGGATTCAGTATCCATCTGTAATTATCATAACTGTTTTGAATTTCTTTGGGGAAATAGTTGCAGAGCTGTTGCTTCAAGTTGTAAACTGATTTGCGTATCTGCAAAAACATGCTCAGAATGTATCGCACTGGAATGAATTAAACTTCTTTCTCCCAATTGAAGTCGGCCATAAATCAAGTTTTTTATAAATCCGTTAATTTTATCCGTGACTGTTCTGATATTAACATCGCAGCCTTGCAAGCTATTATTCAAAATATTTAAGTGTTCGAAAATATCAGCAAGGAAAGCCAGTCTAAGAAGCCAAAGAGGATTGGAAAATAGGTTCTCATATTCCGATGTTTCATCGTGCAAGTACACCAAAAGTTCTGATTTTAACTGAGAAGTTCTTTTCAAGACGTTACCCCTCGAAAGCCATCTTACTTCTATGGGATAAAGGAGATTTACATATGAGAAACCCATGTCTTCACAAATTTTTCTTAAAATACGTGTCTGTAACGCTTTTCCTTTGATGGAATTCACAACTCTAATAACACTTTTCATAACACAATCCATTTCAGGAGGTAAAGATTTTGACGCAAGAACTTCTCGAGGTAAAAAGCAGTGTACCCATGTAGCATTTGGCATTACTTCTTGTAATTTGACAACAATACCAGATCGATGTCCTGTCATAGCCTTGGCGCCATCGGTGCATATAGCAACGCATTTCGATCAGTCAATATTGTACTTATCAGTACTATGCATAAAAGTGTCAAATAAACATTTTCCGGTCGTATTGGTCTCTAATGGCGTACAAAATAAAATATCTTCTGTAATACCATTTTTCGTATCGTATCTTCATTCTACAAATTGGGCATAGTTAGAAATATCTGTAGATTCATCCATCTGTAGGGAGAAGTACGTACACTTCTTAATATTTTCAATAATTTGTGTTCGAATATCTTCTGCCATGTCACCTATTCTTCTTTTGATAGTACTGTTGGACAGCGGTATTGTTTTTAACTTTGCAGCCTCTTTTTCACCAACCATTATTTGCACCATTTCAACAGCTGCTGGTAAGATCAGATCTTCAGCAATTGTATGTGGCTTACTAGATTTTGCAAAGCGAAATGCAACTCGATAACTTGCTAGTAATGCTTTTTCGTTGTGAGTGGTTGTTGATGTAAAAGCAGCTTGCTCCTTGTGCAGGGACTTTAGCTTCCTTTCAAAAAATTCCACGGGCTTCTCTTTTTTGTCTGGATGTTTGCTATTTAAATGTCGAAGTAGCTTTGATGGCTTCATACATTCTTTTGATAAGACTTCTCCACATACAACACATTGTGGTTTATTGGAAATACCGGTAAAACCATATTTAAGATATTCATCGTTGTACAATCTATTTTTCTTTTTCTATTTGTCACTTCCAGACGTAAATGGTTGTAATGACCTCTTTAAAAATTTATCCATATTTAACAAACCAATAAATTTCAAAGTAAACGATATTGTACTCAGTAGCTAACAGCACACAAGCTTGAAATGATGCCTTGTCGCGCTTCGCTGCTTATATAAAGCCAATCTGAAACTTTCAGAAAGCTCCAGTGCCATCTAGCACTCTCTCGAATATGGTGGAAACTTCCGTAAAACGCGAAGAATAAAGAAGAAATTTTGCGACTTGGTGATAGATGGCGCAGGTAGCAGACAGTCGCTAGAAATATTGGTAAACATAAAACTTAAATCTTTCTTTTTTTTTACATTTTTTTAATTTCTTCGGTTTATACTTTCACAGACAATGATATTTGCAATCTCCCTGGGGAGACAGCCTATATATATTTTATATTTCTCAGATTTGAAATAAAATTGTTAATCAGCGTCACCTTATACGTCTAAATTTTAGAAGTAAATAAATCAACATTTATTTTCACTCTACCTTTTTATGTTAACACGATGAGAACGACTCGGGTTGGTGAAAAAGTAATGATTTAACGGTGGAAACGACTATCTCGCAATGTGAATTATACGTTTCACCCTCAGGTAAAGCATAAAGTCTCTCGCAAGAAGAAATTGCTACCAATGCGACCCGCTTTAAATCCATATCGCCTAAGTAATTTATGTTTACACGTGAAGTATGATTTAAAATAACTGTGCGGAGTTTTAGAATCGAGACACGTGGGCGCCGGAAATAGAGGAATCTGACATTTTAGCATGTCTGTTGGAATTGAAGGAAAGCATTTGAATACAAATTCTGTTGCCGGGTTTTGTGTGTATTGCGTAATCATGTATACTATCAATCCGATTCCTTTACTGCTGTGACAATATCTGATTTATATTTCTGATTTGTTCTTAGGCGAACGTGATATTTTTGACGGCGTACGAAATCCATACATAATATAGAATTCGAGCCACCTTGCGCTGTGATATTTGCCTTCCGTACAAGTCATTCTATATGTTTTATTTAACTACAAAATAGCACTTCTCCTCGGATTTTTGTTTTCTCACAATAACAATTTCTTTGTAGGATGCTGTTGTTTTTCTTCTCATCAATGAAGAATTAAGTAAAAAATATTACGGATAATGATCAGTTTTCTAAAAATATGTTCAGTTTGATTAAACTGAAAATAGTTTTATCAACTTCCACATTTCAAAGTAGGAAACCTCTCCAGGTGTCAAATTCAGATTTTGGTGGAACTTGAGAAGGATGTAAAGTATCGTCAAATATGCAAAGGACTTATATACTTTTATGTGAGTTGCGTTTAAGTGCAACAACCTGTATAGATACCGATAAGTTTTTTTGATTGGAAGATTAATAATTAGAGGAACTATGTTGCCTAGTAACGAGCACTGCACAGGAATCAAACAGCACTGGTAACAATTTGATGCTTCTTTCATAGCCATCTTTGCGTAAAAGTAAGGAGAGAATACCAAAACAGTTATTGCTGCATATCGTCATATTTCATAATTTAATATATGTATAGCATATGTGGTATTGTTGTATTCGTGTTGCCAATATATTTCTAAACACCTAATTAGGCATAAGAGCGACTGATCCTGGAAAAAAAAACCGAAATTAGGTAACGAATTCCGAGAATCCTGTCTAAACTGTTCAGAGAGCTGTTTCAGCTTTTGAGGGCCTGTCCAAGCTGTCTGCCTAACCTGTTTAAATAGTTCCCGAACAGCTTAAATAGCTTCTGAAACAGCTTAGGTAACTCTCTCAGTAGCTTAGACAGCTTCATGAACAGTTGAAACAGCTCCCGGAACAGCTTAGGTAGCTCCCTCAACATCTTAAATAGCTTCCTGAAGAGCAGAAACAGCTTAGACGGGATTGCTGGAATTCGATATTTATTTATGTTCTTGTCCCACGCTCGGTCGTTCTTATGCTTACAGATCTAAAGTATCCTAAGAAAGTTGTGGTGACAACGGAAGTGGAATTGAATTATCGATAATACTTGTTTCCTATCAATTACACTTTCCAAGCATTTGTTGACTTTTCCAATCTGCCAGACATCGACTGTGAACTTCAGCTTCTTCAACTACTTAGAAACGGTAATTTACCTGGGGATTGAATCTACTTTCAATCTTTTTTCTAAGGAAGTTCATAATAATTCCATCTTCCATCATCAGAAATTTTAATGTGCCAGAAGAAAAACTTTTCAGGCACTTTGAATGTTTCTATTGTGGAATAAATCCAACTTAATGCCTACGTCTAAAAGGATTTAGTTAAATCCCGTTTTCGAAAAGTTTAAGTATATGCGTTTCCCTGCAATGGAATGAATATCCAATCATGTTGGATTTAAGTGATGCTTTGTTCTGGTGCATCCTTACGTTATGTAAACAAATGTAGATGGAATAATCCGAACAGAGTCTAAGAATTCTCTAGAGCAGCTGCCGCTGTATTACCGTTCCGCCGTAATAATATCGTCATATCTAGCAGTCTGTCTTCCCATTACGCTAATCTACGTATTCACTTTGAAATTAAATTGATACACGTCTAAGATCGCATTAAAGACGTCCTACACTGAAATCGTTTTATGATATTCTCTACTTAACGACTTCGTGAGTACTTACTTATGCAAGTGCATTAGTATCTGCTTCTCTAGATGTAGGGGTTGATGCTTTCCCAACTGTTATTTAATGAAAGGTTTGTAAAAGAAAACCAAGGGAAAAAAGAGCACGTAAGTATCTCTTCATAAACTTACGCCCTGTTAACTTTGGCTGAATGTTGTTAAAGTACAGCTATCATTTATTTTCCAATCAGAAACATATGTATGAGATTCCTGGTATTAGAAACATTAGAAATGTTGCAAAGTAAAATACAAAGAGGATACAAGCGATGTATTTAAAATACTGGAGTACCTGTGTTAAGCGGTATGGCCTAAGAGCTTTAGGGTTGACGGTTTCTTTTATTTAAAAGATTCGAGAAGTTGCAAAGCATAACAAATACTCAATAAGATTTTTCATTGAAAAATATAAAAGATTGAATGTATAATATTCTTCTCTTTGTATTAGGCTACTAT
Source organism: Dynastes tityus (assembly GCA_029618875.2). Taxonomy (NCBI): domain Eukaryota; kingdom Metazoa; phylum Arthropoda; class Insecta; order Coleoptera; family Scarabaeidae; genus Dynastes; species Dynastes tityus. The sequence goes on from JAROYD020000042.1 coordinate 342,431, forward strand.
AATAACTGAGTACAGATCTGCAAATAATTAATTCTAGCAGAAATCGTTTAGTTGAGATTTAACAAATACTATCCAAGAAAGATGAGCGAAGTGATGTTAAAGCTACTGTAAAAGGCAGACGTGTTCGGAAATGAGAAAAAACACGGTGTTTACATATATGCTGCACTTAAAAAAAAGCTGTAAACGTCAAATTACAGGTTTAGATTTCCTTGATTTATTGATCGCCCGTAACACCTCATTTTCGTTCGTATTTCAATGATTAAGCTGTCGAAAGAATATCTAGTTGATACTTCCAAATTAACCACAAATCTGCAACAAAAAGATATCTCAACTCTACTAAAGTTCCAATTTTAACATTACAAGAGTATAATATAAAGGTCAATTATTAAGTGAATATGCTACGGCCATCCGTTGATTGAATATTTGTGAAACGTTCTTAAAAAAACAATTTTCCCGAAATTGTTTTTTATATAATAGACTTTTTAGCCAATATTCTGTCTTTCATGATATGGGTTTTTTCTCTTTTATTCTATTGGCATTTTTCTACAAATAAAACACTATAAAAGTACTGTTCACCAAAGATAGACTTGATTACCTGTCCATGTCGTTAGTGGGCAACTATACAAAACACAAAGAGCAGGTGGTAGGTTACATACTCGGAATACTCACTGAACTGATCCAATCAATACAACGTCTTCGGGTCACTTCTAGATACCATACAAATTAAACCAAATTACCGTAAATACAGTTTTAATTACTTCATTATCAAAGTACACCCATAGCGCGCCCACCTCAGTTGCCTGAATACAGTATATTGACGGTGTCAAACCAATACCTCATATCTTCATAGGTAAACCTAAGGAGATACGTGGTATTGGTTTGACACCGTCGATATGTGATTGATATGATGTTAGACATATAGCATTATTAAACAATCTACCACCTATTTCGTTGGCCATCACTACCCACTTTACTCTACTTTCAATCATCAAGTTACAAAAGTTTGTTTATTTATTTTTATTATCTTAAAAATAAACACAGCAAACGGTTTGTTAGTTTGGTATTTCAAAATCTTCGTACATTAAGAAGATAGTGACGCAAAAAGTACGTAAGAAACGTTAATAAACTCATATCGAACTCCCTACTGTTATCTGGTTACAACATTTACATCTACTATTGAAGAAAACTATATAGTTTCAAGAAAAGTGGACAGCGTCGACGTAGAACATCACGAGCATTGGTTAATTGTTAGTGTTGAACTCTATTGAATACTAAATCCTCGGATCAAGCTTGGAACATTCTGTGATAGGGCAAATTGTTGCTTATGGGAAAGAAAGCCTTTTGTAAGTAAATGATTGTTAAAAATAAGTGAGTTTATTACCACCTTTTGTTCTTAATAGCACACCAAAATACGCACTAAAGTTTGCATCATACACAGAGAAAAATGCATTGTTACAATAAATACAATATTTTCTAATATTATATGTGACAGAAACATTATTTTGTAATCAGTACACGAAAATTGTTGTTAAGTTGTATAGTTAAAATTAATATACTTTCCCTTTAATTCTTTTACAACATTATATACTAAAACATACATCGTATGGTTTGTTAGTATAGTGTAGTGGGATGTGAACAACGTGAACAGCGAATGTTAAATTCATTATAATTAATATTATATCAAAATTCGCCGAGATTAGATTTTAATAGAGTTTAATGCGGAACTTGAATTATTTTCGATTAATATTCGAGTTCCGACATTATTGATTATTTATATTATCAATCTTTTCTAAAAAAAAAAAAAAACTCGGTTAATGACATGTTACAAGGGAGAGTCAAAATCTCAGCTTATTTTAAGTTATTTATATATTAAAGACATTATTTATAAAAATGACACATACACACACAAAAATCACATTGTATTTGGAAATGACCGTTAAAATTCCTTACGTTACCTACGACACCGATTTGGAAGTTCAAAACATCAAAATTTAAATATCAAGTCATTAGATTGGCAATGTTAGGGACGAAGAGAAAAAACAGAAGTCAGCAACGAAAAACAATTCTGACAGATAACATCTTTCCGATTGACTTTTAGAAAATTGAGACAAAAAAGTTAAAACATCGTGAAAGTCACCAGTGCAAATATATAAAAAACATTTCAAGTGAACTACAAATGATATCCAACGATTGTTAACGATATTTAATCAGTTACAAAATTTTAAAAACCATTTGAAGAAAGTTACTTGAAGAAAACCATCAGAGGGCTTCCAAACAAGGGGACTTTACGAAGCAGAGGGAAGAAGGAATCAAAAATAGGAGGATTTCACGAAGAAGAGAGAAAAAGGAACCAGGAACCAGTAGGATTTTACACACACACACACACACATATAGAAAACACGCCACAATATAACTGTAAGTAATTTTAATTAGATTAAATTCATTTTTCCTTTGTAAGTAAATACTTAAAGTAAAAAACAAACAGATTATCTCCTCAATCCAAATCTTTTAATTAAATTTGTCACATAACAAAAATCTTATAGTTGACAACGTTATGTTGTACGCAGTAGTAAGATGTTTACTAAAACGTACTAAAATTGTATTGTTAAATGTATTGGACGGTATTTTTCAATTTAAAGGCGCGATGTTTAGGAAAACAAGAGGCGTTACTTTATATGAACTTATTGTGTTGTAAGCATAAATAATGTAGCACTAAATGGGGATTATGCTAACAGAAACAAACTAAAAGCATAATAATCGAAAGATATATCTTTAACTAGAAAAATGTTCATAATAGGAGTGGGTATCGTAAAATTTATAAATACAAACTATACATATAAGTAAAAATATAAAGCTTTCGGTTACTATTATTGTTAATTTACTACTTGTCTTCTCAGACAATTTTGTTAAGTCCAGTAATTATTTATCTTCCACACTCATTTCCACACTCGTTTTTTCAGCAAATGAAACAGTCAGTTAATGGTGCGATATTTAATAACAAATACAAAATACATGAAAGAAAACAGAGAGTTCCTATGTAGTTCACAGAACTAAAAGAAATATACGCAATTTTAGAAATAACAGTATTAAGTTCTTCTTACCTAGTTTAGTTGACGAACATAGTTTACTTGACGATCCTGTATTTGTACAGTGAACAACGTGCAGTGGTGGTGGCATAAGATTGTCATCTAGTTCGACTAAAGCAGTTTTTATATCTAACACGGTTAGTGTCCAAGTTAAAGTCAAGGAATTATTTACCTATGATACATTAACATAAAATTATTTGACTGAATTGCCTTCACAAAGCTAGGTTTTCATCTGAATTGCACTGTAAAATATTGAACATCGTAAATCAACTTCCTATCGACAAATAATTATGACATTTTTTAGATCAATTAATTGGCTTCCCTGCCGATTAGTATTAAAACAACACTATGTGAAGCGATGGTGTTGTCATAGTTTACTTATTGTTCTAACATTTATCACCCCGCTACTGATGGTACAGCTTCCAATCGAATTCAGGGGATACAGAATTCGTGTCTACGTTACATATTTGGTATCAGGAAATACGAACATATTTCATATAAATAGAAAGATGTTGGCTAGTTAATTATGAAAAATAGACGCGAATTAAGAATGTTGACATCGTTTCACAGGATTATGTTACATAAGTCTCCTCCATATTTGTACGTAAAGATTAAATTTAGGGCAGATGTACATAATATTACTACGAGATTTAGAGGATTAATATCCCCACCAATACTTAGGACAATTTTGTTTAAACGGTCATTTTCATATAATATTTATAGTAAGTATCATACATTAGATAACAATTATAAAGTTTTGAGTGTCAGCGCCTTTAAATCTTGTAAGGAATCTGTAAGGAAAGCCCCATACCAAAGAGAGTTTTCTGTGCGCTAGTCTGTTGAATACTGGTTGTATGTATTACATTTTACATTGGTTTTGTGTTAATATTTGAATTGTTGAACGTACGTAAATGGATTGCAAGATATTTTTGTTCATTGGTTTTAGTTTTTAAGTTCCGTTAGGCATTTGATGAATATAGTCTTTTGTTTCCAATATATTACAGGGTTGGTGCAAGCAGAATCATTCTGAGACTCACCCTGCGATTGCTTGTAATTATGTATTTTTATTATTTGTTATTTTCTTACTTCAAAGCAATAAAAAGACGTTATTATTATTATTACACAGTAAATTTGTTTCCGTAATTTGGTCCACAGCTGTATGTGAACAAATATAAAACGAAAGCTTTTATACCTTAGTTAATACAATATAAAGTTAACACATTTCTTCCATGACTATGCCTTTCTCATTATAAAAGCACTAACAATGAAATAGATTGGTTCTTTTGCTTCCAGTAAATGATATCGCATACATTTAACTAGTCACTTATTTTTTAATCTATTGTCGATAGACAATTTTCGTCCAAAAAATTGAATAAGAGTCACTTGCATTATGTATATAAACAACATACCCTGAAACATCGCAAATAACTTCGGGAACTTCACTTTCACTAACTAATCTTTCTTTTTAAATAAATTAGAGAAAATGAAATTACTTGTCCACTCTAGATAACCCCAACAACTACGCGAGATAAATGGCAAAATTGTTGGGAATTCGTATATGGTAACGCTACGTTATTGTTAGTTGTAACGCGAACCTACATTATGTCATAACAAGTTAAAAATAATATTCTGTAAAATTAAAATTCAGGGATATATTTATGTTTTAAATAAAGAAATATTTTCGTTATTTTAAGTAGATGTGTAATACTTAACCTGGGCAAAGATGCGGTAACAGCCAGAGGCTTGGCGAGCCCATAAAATTTTACACATAAAATAGAAGGTAAGAAATAAATTATAAAACGAGCGGAAACACTTACCGTTTTAAAAGCCTTCCGTGAATTCACAAACTGGGTAACATCTGTTAAATATTTGAAACATTAGATATGTTTCCACAGCTGTTTCAGTCAAGTGAGTACGACGTGCGGAATAAATGTTTTTTAATGCCGAAAACGACCGCTCGACATCTAGCGATGTTATATTTGCATATTTAAAATAATCTTTGAAACAACTTAATGCATCTTCACACGAACCTTCACAAATTTGTCTTAACATAAGAAAATCGGAGCATTTCTCTAAAACACTTTCAAATTTTCGTATTACACACCAATTTGTTTCGCCTTCTACAGCGCATAACTGTGCGTGAACATCATTCACAATTTGAACAGAATCCACTAGCGACATCGAAACATTTTGTAATTTTTCTATTCCCTTCGCTTGTCCGAAGTAATTGTTGCGAATAGTTTGTAAATCTCTTGTAACCTGATTATTTTGAAATATTTCCTGGCTTTTCTTGATTGCTGCGACTTCTGTCGGATTGAATTTTAAAACTACCTTCTTTACTTGAAATAGTCGGGTACGTTTCGGGGACTTTAGAAACACTGCATTTGTACTAGCAATTAATGCATTTACTAGTGGAAAACATGTAGGAATCATTTGTGCCGCAAAATTTAGAATATGGATTCTACACGTTACATGTAAGAAGTTACCACTGTGTTCTTTAAGAAATCGGCCCAAAGAACGCATGTTTGCGGCACCATCACTCATAAACATTAAAAGTTGCTTAGTTGAAACTTCAAATTTGTTCAATGAGTTCAACACCACCTTTAAAATCTCATCGGCAGTACAATTTATAATTCTTTTGGAAGCAAGTAAGAAGGAGGATGACGGTCGATGTGGTTCCATTGTAGGTACCATTACATTAACCACAGAATGTTTTTGGCGATCTGTTGTTTCCTCCACATAACCACAGTTTTTTATCTTTCAATCCCGTTTTCATTCTTTTTTCTATATGTTCACGAACAAATTTCATATCGATGTCCGACTAAGTAATTTACAATCCGCATAGTTATTCCAGAAGGAGACAAATGCTTCTTTGTCTAGTAAACGAAACGATAGATTACATAAAATAAGAGTAGCACATAAATCAAATGTAAATTTTTCTTGGTCTTGTATGCCACTTTTTGCAGAAGAATGCTGTTTGCTTTCGATGTGACGTTGACAATGGCTTCTGGACCAACACATTAAAGGGATTTTACAAACTAGACATTGAATTTTAGCGCCATCAAAAATTAAGTCCGGCATGTCCACTATAAAGTTTTTAACTGTGCCTGCCATTGGTCGTTCTCGCGACGTACCTAACTGCGGCATTTTTAAAGCAAACATAAGCGTACAATTACGAAATAAGTTACGACAGCCTACATATACACAGAACTACTCGCATACAGCACCGATTTAGTACTGACGCTGTGAACGCATGAAATAAATAATCGCTCACTCCGCACCACATATCTACTACACTGACTGTTACCGCTGTTTGCCCAGTCTAGTGATATTGGAGTAGTGTTACAACCTATTGTAATAACATTTAATAAACGACTTATATTAACGAAATTAGGTGTATTATTTATACAAGATGTTCTTGTAAGAGTAAAGATATTTTCTTAACAACACAAATTTTGCAACACATTTTTCTCCATGTGGCATACAAAACGCCATGTATGCAATAAAACCCTTCTTTTGAATCTTAATATGTATTCACTGAGTACCACATCGAAAATCTAATTCAAGTTGTTTAATGCGATTACGTATTCACAAAATGGAGACTATAAGTGTTTACGAAGAAAATCCGCAACGTTCATAAACATATTTGCTGCTTGATATTCCGAGGACGCAAACGCAAATGAAAGAAAAAGTATTTCAAACGGAAACGCATTCCCTATATGAGTGCGATAAATTTCATTTTATAGTGTCATGAGAAACATAACGGGAACATTATGAAAATTCCGTTATTTTTTTAGGCTGACGTAAATCGTGTTTATGACACATGAGACCAAGATTTAAAATGATTAGTTTTTAAACGTATGTTCACTAACACACTAAAATGCATTTTGCACTGAAAATAAATTTTGAGGTCGCATGTAGGAGTGAGAGCAATGGTTACTGGTAGAATGGTTTCTCGTTTAAGCAATAAGGAAGTTTGAATATATAAATTACCAAAATATGTATATATACGAGGTGTGACAGTTTAATTTCCAGACGACATATTTCTCATGGAACAGTACAACTGACGTCAAAAGTACACCGCACTGTTATGTAAAATGGATAATTGCAAAGATATGTCAGATTGTGATTTTTGTATTTTTAATTTTTACGGAAAAATCGGTCTTTATAAAAGATTTTGCTTATTTTCAAAAGTTTTTGGTGACAATCAAAATATTGATTATTACAAAAAACATGGAACTGTATTATGACTACGCTACCTATCACTTATTTGAGAGTAATTTAAAAATAGCGTAAGTAAAAGATGTTTTAAATGTCATTAGAAGTTCAGAATGCTGTTTCTATGGAAATGTAAGCAGAAGATGTTCTTCATCTTATGCTGTCATGATCGTATATTAGATAGACATACACGTTGCGATACAGATCGGCTGTACATACAACATGAAGAAAACAGCACAGTCTGACAACAATGCATTTATCGATTATATTCGCCAGCACACAGAGCCAGGGCGGATGCGAGGAGATACAGCAGTTGCTTCTAACATTTCAGGGTATACGCAACGCTCGCGTAAAGCGGGAGACAATGGTACTTTGTACGACCGACGAATTTATTTTTCTTTTCTTTTATTTCATCAGAATATTTTTCATTTCTTATTTAGAATTACTTTTTGGTTTCGTATACGCTTCCTAGCAGCAACAACATAAATATGAGAACTCATTTTCGACATAATTTGCGAATACATAATACGTAAATTCCGTAATCGTTCTCTTTCCCAACGAAGTTATGCGTACTGTCTCTGTTAACGCACTGAAGGCATACGCTGTTGGATGAGACGAGCGTAACCGTAGTAGTGAGGGATGCGAGCGCTGAGTCACAATCGCCACGATGTACATACGTACATAGTATTCCACTGTTTCAGTTGAAAGCCCGTATGTAGATGTACTCTATCGCATGGAATTTAAATCACCGCTGTAGCATGTAAGACGTTTAAGATACCGGTCGTTAAAGAACCAGGAGCATTCCGCAAAATTCTCAAATTATGTCAATTATCTCAAAAACTAGGTCATGAATTGAAAGCGGCATCTAAAATCGTAATAATATACAGGGAGTTCCATTTAAAAAACCATACTTGTATGGTTATACTCTGCGCAACATAATAAATGTTTTTATGCAATGAATAATTTCCTCATGAGCAACCTTTAGTTTTTTTAAGCAATATTTTCTAAAAAAATGTGTGGATTAAAAGAAATTCAAAATTACGTTTAGAAATGCAAAGTTTTGATGTAAAATAAAATTTATAGAAAAATTCTGAATCGATTAAGATTCTTTTTTAATGGGCTTTTTGAAACATGCGCCTTAGAAACATGACGGGATTGTTGAGGTGTAACAACCAACGGTGTCAGGGTTAACAACCTGGGATCGACCGGAAATCTAACTGCGTAAAAAACTCAACAGCAATATCCGACAAGGCAACATCATGAAGAATGGTAAGTAACAAGTCTTGATTGATAGTGTCAAGCACTCTGCTGTAGCCTAACAAGACTAAATTGGTGTCCATACCTTTATTTAGGGAACTGACGAATATCGTCTGTGACACATAAGGCAGTAGCACGTTGCACAGTGACGCTCCATAATCCTTTCCAGGGCTTTAATAGAGTAGATGAGAAGAATGCTAATTGGTGTAACATCTATAGGAGAGTTAGGTTAACTTTGGGCGCGTGAATATCAATTAACTACTCAAGCGATGACTAATAACGGGTGCTAAAAAAGGCAAGACATGTGGAACACACAATTCCGAGGCATCGATTCGTTGTGAAATGGTAGCCTTTAAAATTATGTCGGCTTTGATGTCGAATCCTTATTCACCGGATACAATATCCATTATAAGAAAGTTCCTCATCTCCAATGACCAACCGGATGATATGGCTCACTTGGTTGAAGCTTGTCTTTCTTCTACCTATTTCCAGTTTCGGGGTAAATACTACGAGCAAGTCTTAGGCACAGCAATGGAATCTCCTGTCTCCTGTCGTCGCCAACATCTTTATGGAGGCGTTCGAACAACAAGACCTATTATCTTACAATCTTAAGCCAAAGTGTTGGTGCAGAAACGTTGATGACACCTTTGTCATCTGGTCCCATGGACACGAATCTTTAAACGATTTCCTATCGTTTTTGAATTCTCAACATGATTCCATACGCTTCACCATGGAGATCGAATCGGACGGTTGCCTTCCTTCCCTAGATGTTCTTGTACACCGGCGTCCTGACGGTGCACTGGGACATTCCATTTACCGAAAACCCACGCACACGGATAGATATTGCAATGGCCTCTCACACCATCATCCAGCCCAAAAACGCGGTGTTATCAATTTTCATATCCAAAGGGCTATTTCCACATCTGAACCCAATTCGCTTCCTCAAGAACTGAACCACATCACTGAAACTTTGATCTGCAATACCATCAACTGCTACACTAAACCTCCTCCACAGCAACCCCCCCCATCTAACCCTAACTTCCGTAAGCAAGGGTATCTACCCTACATTCATGGTATCACCGATCGCATAAGCAAGATTCTCTTCCGGAGCAACATAAAAACCATCTTTAAACCCAATTTCAAGCTCTCAGACTACTTTCCCATCAAATACCGCAATCATCTGGAAGCCCCTGGTGTCTACCAGATGTTCGTGCGGTAGTATGTACATCGGCGAAACAAAGCGATCAGTTAGCACTTGTGTTACTGAGCACGAGCGTTGTACGCTGTTGTTGCGTGTAGCCGGGTGCGCACTGGCTGAGCATAGACTGGAAACTGGTCACCAAATCCAATTTAATTCTACCCGCATCCTATCTCGCAATCCTCGCTATTATACTAGAAAAATCCGTGAATCAATAGAGATCCCAACAATCTAAATCGCGAAAATGGCGGCCTCTTACATCACACGTGGAAATCCCAACTATTTAAACCTCCTAGCGTCCGCCACGCTTCATCGACGCATAACATTTCCGCTTCATCGACGCATAACATTTCCGGTTCATTGACCCATAACATTTCCGCTCGACTGACCCAAAACAAGCACTATGTAAACCCCTCCGGAATGAATAAATCCTCAGCCAGTAAGAGCCCTGAAGATGTCCCGTAAGGATGTGGACGAAACGTCGGCCAAAGCAACGACAACGACGCGGTTCCAACCCGGAGACCAAGAGTGTAGTATTACTGACGACCGCGGAAACCTACGGACCAAATTCTATCTATGATATTTTATTAGTTTTTAAATTTCGAGAGATCTAAATAATATTTAGATGTCTCTCCAAATTTAAAAACTAATAAAATATCGTAGATAGAACCTTGTCAGATCAAAAACTCATTCTTTAAAAAACCGCAGATAGAACCCTGTCATTCCAAGGCGACGATTTATTTAGGCACCTTATTCTGACTTTTTCCTATCTAATAAAATTAAGTAAATGGTTCAGTTTTCTTATTTTTTTTGTCACTCTATAGATTATTATAAATTAAAAATACAAAGCTTATAAATATAGCTAGGTCCATCCGCGGACATACTGTATACAGTGATTATTGGTCGCATTGGCTTAACGTCCTCATTTCTGCGATGTATACTCTTGAATATTTGCTATAAATTAGGTTTATCACAGCCATGTTAGAAATCCTTTTTCTTCTGTTGATGTTGAACTTAACTACCTATACATCACTAACAAAATTGGCAGAATAATTTAATTCGACGATTTCATTATTAGAAAGACAGCTTTTCACGCGATAAGGAATCCAGTTGTGGCTGTACACTTCTAACAGAATCTACTCTTTTCACCATTTCTAATAAACCTATAAATTGGTTGCTCACCCATGCTTTGTAACGTCTTTATAGATCATGTTCTCGTTGTTGCAGGAATAGCACTCCTTTAAATTAACAAGTCACGTGAGTTTGCTTACAGATTATAGTGGGTTCATTCAATTTCAGTTTCGTCGAAGAATCGCACAAAATTGACTGTCTACCATTCAAAATGCTTCAACTTCTAAAACTGAACATATTTTGCATTTTGATTTTGACCAAAATAAAAAATATATTAACATAAATAATTGTTAGGTTTCTCTATAACACATTTTTATACCAATTATTCACTAGGGACTTGTTATCTTAGAGATCTAAAAATTTTGTTGAATTTGTTCTATTGTTATACAATGACTGCAATGAATGCCTCAAGCACGAAGACCTACTAATTTTCGACAATTAGCGCAATTCGGAAGAAGAGAATTGTTAGAGTCAGAATACCTGAATTATCTGCCAGAAAAACAGCAGGAAGTATTAATCGGCACTTAGCTGCAGTATTTCGCTGCTACTAACAGAAGAAGACCGCGCTTTAAGAGACAGATTTACCAGCTCCACAAGGGTAGTTGATGTCTGATATGCTGCAGAAGGTAGACTAATCTCTATACCAACCTCATATCGTAGAACTAGATCATTTGGTCTAATGTCTTACCGATCACATTTGGTGCCGTTTCTAACAATTGAACATCGTCTTCAACATCTGCAACGTTTGCGAAGACCAAGAATTACTGACAAAGTGCGAGCTCAAAGAGACAGATGGTTAGGCCACATAGTTCGCATGCCTAAACAAAGATGGGTCAAAAAGGTGTTAGAAGGAGGAGTAAGCGTGAGAAAGGGAAAAGGTCGGCCAAAGAAAAGTGGATGAATATGGTTAAAGGTGATACGGAAGTGGTTGGAATTGGTGACTGGAGAGAACTGGCAATGGACCGGAAAAGGTGGAAGAAAGCGGTAATGACTGTAGAAGCCAAGGACCTACAAGGCATGTGGCGCTGATATGTATAACTTGAAAACAAATGAAATTTGGATAGGAATATATGAGTTTTTTTACATTATTTTCACGTATACAATAAAAAACACTATTTGAGTTTGGTCCGTTCCTCTCCACTCACCGTGTATATATCGCCCCTGAACTTTTATTAAAGTATTACCCACTCATGTGAGCTCCTCTAGTCTCCTATCCGCTGTGGATTAGTCCATTTTCCTAGTCTTCGTACTTTTTTCGTTAGAGATTCTTATTTCTTTACCAGTTCGGTCAATTTCCTCCAATCCCTTCTGTCCTTCTCATTTCTTCTCCAACGCTCAATGTTAATTTTCCTCATACCCTCGTAGATCTGCCCTTCCCATTTTGCTCTCGGGCGCCCTCTATGCTTATTTCCTATTACTATATAAATTGATGGACCATATGCTATTCGGTATAATAAGTATAGCACTTTGCCTACAAGTGGTAGGGAAAGGAAGTTCATCATTGGTATTTCCGAAGCACTTGTTACAGTTAATCTTTAAATGTTCTTTTAAGAATGTTACTTTCTTTAGTAACTCTATTGCTGCAAACCATACTTCTCTATGTAGAATGCGACAAAAGAATTGATCTTACGCTATTTCCTATCTATTGTGACCTATCAAAGGAGTCTATAAATTTTAGGCATGTTGCACCGTTTGTATTTTACAGTTATTTAATTTTCCTTCAATCGAATACTGTTTTGTGTCACAGTGTTCCAAATAGGATTTGCTGTAGAAAACAGGATTGATTTTATCCCGAATCTTGTTTGGATGTTTCTAAAATAAATAGGACACAGAAGGCAATGAAGCACGTATAGCTACTATGAAATTACAAGAAGCGAGAGCCGCAAGCATAATAAATGATCAACTGTTGCGCAGGATGACATACAAATACCAGATGCTGCATTTCTCAGACAAAGCAACATTTACATATAGGAAAAATGTGATAATAAAAATTGTGGAATTGTTGCTATAGTTGCCTTTTGAATAAAATCAATTATAAAAGAAAAACATTCTTCCCTTGAATATTATATTGTTACCATTTTACTAGTAAAAATTAAATTATTAACCGAAACAATAGTACTTTATTAAACACAAAGCAAACTGGCAATTAAAAATTTAATGAAAAATCAGCATATCGGATTTCATGGCGATAGAATTATAATTTGTGACATTGATCCCAAATTGCCAAGAAGCAACGGGTCTTCCCCAGTACACAACAGGTATGGTGCCCTAATGAAATTAATTTGTTTCTGTCATTCGTACATTCTTATGAAATAGCGATAAGGCTTTATTGGTATAACTGATAAGCACAACCATTCACGTACAACCCATATTCTAATTCTTGACCAAGATAATGCTAATAAATAGCTCCTGGTATTGATGGAATCGCTACCGGCAAAAATAATATGAGAAGAGGAAAGCATCAAAGCTTCTTGCTCCTGGCCACATTGCCCTTACATCCCTCAGTTTATCCCACTAACCTTCAAAAACAACAACTGAAATATTTCTTGGCGCCACATAGTGCCAGTAGTTATAGTCTTGCCGTCCTAGATAGCAGCGACGGAACTGGAATACAGATACCATACTTACCCATACAATGATATTGTCGCGAATAAACGCTTTGCTTTCACTTTTAGAAAAGATGCTAACTGGACCTCCGCTGCTTTGCGTTCATCGTCTATGTTTTCTGCATTGTAATCATTTTTCGATCGGTAACCGGTGTCGTCGAGCTGACTGAGCGTTTGGACAATTGCCGTGTAAGATTATTATCTCTCGGTCAATTCGAAGACATCGAACTTTGATACTGCCGATCAAGCACCGGAAGGATAGTTAGTAGAAGGGATTGGATAGGTTATAAATATAGGTTAATTTGTAAGGATAGGGGAATTGAGGGCAGAGTCTCTGAAAAGAGCTCTGCAGTCACTTTTTTTTTGTAAATAAAGAGTGAAAAGTGGAGTGCCTGTTTTCTCTTGGAATATACGTACCTCTCCAGTTCCTCTTTCTAACAGGTAGGTGAATTTCTGTGCGTAGTATTTGTGCGAGTATCTACCCCGAGCTACCCCTATCACGGTGGTCCGTGACAATATAACCTTTAACGTACAACGTTTCATAAACATTTTCAAAAGATACCGGTTAATGTAATATATTTTTCTTTTTATTACTATTGACCACATACAATAATTTAACTACAGCTTTTTAAAATATACAATAAATAATAATAATAATAATAAAAGGGGATAAATAAACTTAGACATTAACTCATTAATTATTAAACTACATAAAAATAAACCCTATTTAATTACATTATTAAAAAAATTATTTAATTATACGAGGGTCACGCTATATATTTTGAGATACAAGAAAACTACAAGTCTTTTTACGAAAATGATTTTATTTATGTTCAAAATAATCTCCTCCTGCTTCAATGCACTTTTGTAACCGAAGTTTCCACAACGTTAAAGCGTGAAGCCAGTCATCTCTTGGAATGCCCTCAAAAAATAGATGAATTGCTTCATCTATCTCATTCTCCGTCGTGAAACGTCGACCACGTAAATGTTTCTTTAGGTTGAAGAACAACCAGAAATCACACATAGCCAAATCAGGCGAATAGGGTGGATGTTCAATGAGTTTTACCTTATTTTCACGTAAAAATTCAATTGTCTGCTGTGCACTGTGTGACGATGCATTGTCGTGATGCAACATTAACCCGCGAATGTTGGCTGACTCAAGAACTGCAGGTAAACATTTTGTGGTGTACCAGTTTGCTGTGACTGTACGTTGATTTTCCAGCTTCATTGCTTTTACTAATTCGCTACTACGGAAGAAAACTGCGTACATAACATTCTTGACAGCCCTTTGCCTTTTGGCCATTGTTGGTGTTGGTGCATCTTCGTGGATCCACACGCGGCTCTCCTGGCGGGTAGGAATATCATAAAATGGGATGTAAGTTTCATCACCTGTTACTATTTTTTATAGAATGCGATGTCCACCATTATTTAACATTTCCAATGTTTCCCGAGCGATTCTTACTCGCTCTGCTTTTTGGAAATCGGTAAGCGTGTCTGGCACCCAACGAGTAACATTTTTTTTTATCCGAAGATGATCATACAAAATTGAATTTACTGTTGCGGATCCAACACCAAGAGTTGCCTCTATCACTTGATAGGTGCATCTTGGATCTTCGTCGATCATACGTCTCACACTCTCAATGTTTCCAACGGTAATTGAAGAACAGGGCCTACCGGTACGTTCCTCATCACCAAGCGTCCTCCTTTAAATTCGCTATACCAGCGAAACACAGTTGCACGTGAAGGACTTTCATCACCAAATGCGGGTTGCAATCGTTCAAGACTTTGTTGTTCACTTAAACCGACCTTAAAATCGTAGTAAATCATTGCGCGTACATGTTCTCTTGAGAAGTCCATGTTTCGATGAAAAATCGTACCTACCACGTTTACTCTATGACAACAGCCACTCAGCTGACAGTCAGAGTTTACTACTTAAGGATGGTGGTATTTAGAAATGCAGTGTTGCCAGCTCTAACTTCTCTACTTTTGTGGCATCTCAAAATATATAGCGTATCCCTCGTACTGAAACCTACAAAAAGAAACTCCTAATTTTAATTATTAACTTTAGATTTTTTTCCATTATTGTAACTTTTCTTTTATTGGATATCCTGGTATCCGGCCTAATGAAGTGTTTTTTGAACACGAAACTGATCGCCTTATTTCTCAATAGAACTTTGTGTGATCTGGACCATTTTTTCATTCCTACCTTTAATATGAATATTTTCTTACGTCCGTACAGAGTAGAACTTCATCAGCAACTGAAAAACAGACTGCAGAAGGAGATACAATTTTTGTAACAATCTCGCTCCCATCACACATTTTATTATGAGACAACTTCTACAAGTAATGGCATTTTAAATCTACACAATAATACAATGATATAAAAACAACAATAACCAACAACAGTCAGAAATGAAGAAATAATAAAGAATTTCTCAAAATGTTCGACCAAATCGTATACACGGCCTATAGTAACTTTGCAAATAAGCCGAATGTACTCTGTTCTCAACTTATGTACAATTACTTCCATAATTACAATTAAATGTAATTAATTTAATAAAAGATTGAAATATCTGCTGAACCACTGATTACAGTGGTACCACAGCTGCTGCAAGATAGTTTTTTTTTTAAATTGCAAAGATATCCAAAACTATTGATGAAGATACAATGTACCTGTAATAAGAGATATTTGGAATGTAGTACAGAATACAAAATGGCACGTTATTCAGGGTATTCTATTTAATAAAAAAAAAGGTCTTATTTGCGCCACACATTAGATAACCAAGCTTATGACATTACAAATGTCCATATACGACAAATTTTAATTTCATTCTTGATTGGGGAATAAATGGACTTTGCTGAACCGTTGACTTACTCTGTACAGAAGTAAAACTATCACTAACATAGGGATTCATGCGAAAAATTCTCATCTCAGAATTAATTTAAAATATAAGAACACAAGTTGTATATCAGGAAAGTATATCGTTTTTCTTGTAGTGTGTGTACTATCAATAAACCACAATTTGAATAGACAGAAATGGGTAAATACACACATATACGAGGTAGGCGCCATAAATTCTCAGCCTTATATGAGAAAAATAAACTCGGTAAAATACAACAATTTTTATTTTTCAACATAATCTCCCCTAACTTCAATACATTTATTACAACGATCATTTAGTAATTCTATACCCTTGTAAAAATAATCCAAAGTTTTTCCCTCAAAGTTGTATTACAGCTGCTTGCAAGTCACTATCGTCTTTAAAACGACATCCTCTAAGGTCTTTCCTTAAATGAGAAAATAAATAATAATTGTACGGTGGATGTTCCAACTCTTGAAAGCCACATTCGCGGATGGCAGCTTGTGAAATGGCGGCAGTATGGGCGGGTGCAATAATCAAACACCTTTTGTCAATTTTCTTAGACGTTTTGCACGAATATTGTCTCTCAGTTTATGCAGCAAAGACGCATAAAATGTGGTGTTGACAGTTGCATTCCGCTCTTTAAAGTCAATGAGTAAAATACCATCACAATCCCAGAATATTGTGGCCATCACTTTTTCGTTGATTGAACGACTTTCGCCTTTCTGGGACGAGGTTCATCGGGTCGCCGCCATTTCATCGATTTCTTTAAAAACTTAAAACTAAATGATTTACTTGGAAGAAACATTTTTCTCTCAAGGATTTTCTTGATTTTCTAACCCTAAGAAAATATTTATTTCATCCAAATAAAATTTCAGGAAAATTTTCTTATATTATACATTTTTATAGTCTTGAAATAAAAATATTTTCTTGAATAGAGACTGATTTTTGCAAGAAAATCTATTTTCTTGATGCAAGAAGCTATTTCTCTGCGTGCGTAACTTATGACTGGTTTTTAGTAAACTTGTTTTCCGATGCTCTCATTTGTTTCCTTATCCCATTTTGTTCTCCCAAGAATTTTTCTTAGCGATGTTCTTTTCTGATTAATTACACTTCTTCTTATTTGGCACCGAGACCTTAGGAGTAATTTGGGCAAAATTCGTGTTTTCAAGGTCGATTTTGCTTCCGACATGTAATACAGAGTAGATTAGGAAAACAGTACTTTACGAGATTTAAATGTGTCTAGATAGTAAATTTCCTATAATCAAACGTGGTCTAACGTTGATGTTTTGTCCCTAATATGAATACAAATTACGACTACATCAGATGACGCTATTATTTCAAATGGAAATGTGGGTTTTTTATACAGGTTTGGCATACACTTTAAGGAATAAAAGATTTTCATACTAAACGTACTGTATATTTTACACCATGTGATTTAGAATCAAATTCCTGCATGAAACAAGTACAAGTTTCCCAATACCTATCTCTGTCGGTTCTTTTAGAATTAATAATTTTCTGGAAAACTTGGTTTAAATTCGTATTTATTGCGCAATTCTAAAAGAGCAACTAGTGGCCAGTTTCAACGGCCTTATTTACAAATTGCCCAATAAATCTGAACTTTGGATTTCCTATTTTTTGTAGTTCACTAATAATTACTAGAGTTGCTCAATTTGCGCCAACAGCCAGTGGCGGGCGCATAAAAATTTACACAAAATAAATGGTCAGAAATAAAATATAATACGTGCTCAAACACTTACCGTCTTAAGAGTCTTCCGTGAAATCACAAAGTGAATAATGTCTGTTAAATATCTGGAACATTAGATATGTTTCCGCAGTTGTTTCGGCAAACCGAGTGCGGTGTGAGGAAAAAGTATGTTTATATGCAGAAAACGAACGTTCTACATCTAGCGACGTTATATTTGCGTAACTAAATAAACATTGGAACAACTTAACGGTTCTGTTGACGCACCTTCACAAACTTGTCTTAATGCGCCAAAATCAAAATCTTTCTCTAAAACAGTTTCAAACCTTTCTAGAACACAAACATTTGTTGCGTCTTCTACCGCGCATTTGCAGAGATTCCACTAACGTCACCGACGGATTTTGTAGTTTTTCTATTGCCTCCACTAATCAGAAGTAATTGTTCTGAATGGTTTCTAAATCCGTTTTAACCTGACTATCTTGAAATTTCGACTGACTTTCCTTGATAACCGCAGCTTCCTTTGGATCGAATTGTAAAACCACGTTCATAATATTCTCAAAATATTTATGTTAATAAAACGCAGTCTGTAACCATGTTCCCCAAAGTGTAAGAATAGGTTCTGGTGGCTCAGGCATACGGGGGCATAGTGTCTGAAATTTGCGAATACGTTTTGGGGATTTAACAAACACTGCTTTTGTATGCGCTATTAAAGCGTCTACCTCAGGATAATATTTTCTAATGCTATCTGCCACATGTCTGAAAGCATGAATTTTACACGTAATATGTAACAAGTTACCACAATGTTTTTTAAGAGACCGGCCTACAGAAAGCATGTTTGCAGCACCATCACTCATAAACATCAACAGTTGGTTTGTTGAAAATTAAAACTTTTCCAATGTATTTAACACTAACTTTGAAATTACTTCGGCAGTACATTGTTGCACTCGTCTGGAAGTTAATAGAATTGAAGCTGACGATTGATGTGGTTTCATTGTACGTACCATTACATTAACCACAGAATGCTTTTTACGACCTGTTGCTTCGTCCACACATAACCACAATTTTTTATCTTTCAACTCCGATTTAATTCTTTTTTCAACATGTTCACGAGCAGATGGCACAATTCTTTGTAACGATGCCCGACTTGGTAATTTGCAGTCCGAATATTTATTCCGAAAGAAGGCATATGCTTCCTTGTCTAGTAAATTAAACGGTAGATTACTTGCAATAAGGGTAACACATAAATTAAATTTAAATTTGTCATAGTGTCGTGTGCAATTTTTTTTTAAGAATGCTGTTTACTATTTACGTGACCAGACAATCCCTTTTGGACCAACACATTAAAGGGGTATTACAAACTACACATTGAATTTTAACGCCATCATAATTTAGATCAAGCATTTCTGCTATAAATTCTGTAACTTTGTCCAACATTGGTCGTTTTCGCGACATAGGCAATGTTTCTAAAACAAACGTAGGACTACGAAATAGTATTTACGGCAGCGTACATGTATACACAACAGATCTGGTTGAGACTCGCAGTTATACTGAGGGTTGTATCGAACCTCCGCCACTGCCCGTTGGCGCTAGCGAGCAGCTCCAATAATTACAGAAGCTGTACAGTTCACAGGCCACACAATAAGTTTCTCCCACTTATACTATAGTTGCCACATATTTCGATGCGATGTTCCGTGTACTTTTAAAGATAAAAGTGGCCTATAAGTAGAAAATGGAGTTTAAAAATGGAGACAGAAACACATTTCCATTTAAAACAACAGAGCTACCACTGATTTCCAGTGTAGCTGGAAATGTAATAATGAAAATATTCTACTTAAGTAAATAATAGGTTATTAAGCTTAATTCCAAAGATTCATAGTTAACTTATTTTTGCATCTTCATTAACATTTAACCCACGAATTTTGCTAATTAGGCTATTTCTGTATTATGAAGCTTAAAAACGTAAAAAAAAAGGTTCTGTGGCTTTTGCTTGAATTGTAAAGAAGTCTTATTTTATTGTATGTAACTAAACCAAGAGAATCTATTAGTTCTTCAATAACTAAGAACTTATGGACCAATTATTTTTCACTGCTTTCACAAAAAAAAAAAATTGATTACATATTTTTAGCATCTTTACAAATTTATTTAACAAATACCCTAAAAACTAGAAGATGAATTAGTGCGTTTAATTAAAGTATATAATCAATTTTATGTCTCTAACGTCACAATATACGTATTTATACTAGCTAGAACAGAGTCAAAACTGGTCCCTTGTCGCATGGAGATTGCTTTGAGGACCTATTTCAAATAACTTTGTCGGATGGCGTGGGTGATACAAATTGTTGCGAGTTTGAGTTCTCGCAGTACTACACATACCGCTACACATTTTACAAAAGGTCTGTCTCGTCCTTCATAAAATATAACACAACAATTTTGAATATATTGGCGAGGTTTATATAGAGCCAAAGTCCTGCAATACTTTATTGTTATAATAAACAAAGGAAACTTGTATATACTAAATTACAGTAGTTCAAGTAGTGAAATAATAACCTTATTGTAGTGTTTGGAGGTATACATACTACACGTTATTGTTTGAAATGTACGTTGCTTTGTTTTAATAAATATTGTTAGCATTGCATTTCCACAATTTGACAGTGATTTGCACTATCGCGTAATATTAAGTACGTATACTACCAATACGATTCTCTGCGTTTCTCGTATGCAAATCAATGTAAACTAGTACTTTGTATTGAGCAAATACGATACTTACCATTTTTGACATAATTAGGAAGATAAAATTTCGTGTAATAATACATCCTTTATACCAGGGGTGGCCAACCTTTGTGCACATAAGATCTCCTTTTTCTTAAAAATGTGTCGCGATCGACTTGTTGTCATAGGCGTAGTCTAAGTAAGGAGGGGAAGATGTAGTATGTGAAGTACATAGTATGTACTTCACATACTATGTTTATATACTGTGTTTCAGTAAGAGGTGCACTCCCGCGAGCTATAAGTAGATAAGTAAAATACTTGTTCAAAACTACTTTTTTTTTTAATTACTTATTAAGTTTTCGAGATATAGGCTCATGAGGAAAATAAATTTCCAGACCCAGCTTTTGATATTTCAGCTACGAGTTCATTCCGTACAGGCGGTACGTAAAAAATTCGATTTTTCAATACTTTCTCAAGATTTTTAGTAACTTTAGTAAAATATAATTTAATTTTTTTGTCAATTGCAATGCATAAGTTGTACTACTTGTTCGTAAATGTGAAAAAGTTGTTATAAAAATGCACAGTATGGCTGATAATTATCAAATTATAATTTAATTTTAAGATTTCACTTTCGCGATTTCTTTTGGTCCAGGAAAATTTATCATGGAAGAATGATATAAGACTTTTAGACTTATTTTTTGCTAATCTATCAATATCTCGCGGGAGTGCACCTCGTACTGAAACACCTTGTATATCCTACCTACGTAAGAAGCAACATAATTATTTAACGGGCTAAAAAACACACGTCCAGGGGAACTAAAACAACATGAGTAATTATTAACAATATTTATTAATTCAAATTAGGTACAGATAAAGACAGATTTAGAATTTATTTTATTGCCTTAAGATTAATGGGAAGACTGAGTTTGCATGTCTCTAACCAAGGACTCATAATTAGGTTATATCCTGGCAAAGATAGCAATAATAAGTCTTCAGTATGGGAATCGGTCAGGATAGAACGTTGTTTAGTCTTCATTAACTTTAAATATGAAAATGCCGATTCATATAGATATGTGGATTCGAAACAAGAATAAATATAATCGCTAGATTTGATACTGGGATATATTTCTCGGTTGACGTATTTCCAAAAATCTTCTTAAAATTTTCTGGCCCACAAGATTAAATCAGTTTGTAAAATTATAATTTCATGTTCTAATGTCTTTTGCTCCATATAAAATATGTCTGAAATTTTTTGGCTAATGTATTTCACACTTAAACCTTTTTTAAAAGGAAATGATATAAATTCGACAATTTCTTTAATTTTTTCAAAATCTTGGAATCTTACCTCAAAATCTTCAATTACTTTTTGGATTTCCGCGACGTGTTTGTCGATCTTGTAATTAACATTTAGTTACGACAATCGGTGTTATGATTCCCCTTTGCCATTCTTCTGGTGTCTCTCCTTTCAGTGCTTCATTCATAATTGTTTTTAACTTCTGTAAGCCCGCCTCTGGTAGCGTTTTCAGCATATCCCCAGTGATCTTGTCCTTTCCTGATGATTTTCCTCTTTTAATCTTTATTATGGCTTCTTTTATTTCCTCTAAGCTTATTTCTACCTCTTCTCTTAGTTGTATTTCTTGTTGCATTCTTGTAAGGTATACGTTTCCACATTTGTGTCTTTTCCTTCCAATAATTCTTTAAAATAATCTCTCTACCTTTTCATAATGTTATCTTCCTCTTTTATCACATTTTCATCTTTGTCTTTAATACTTATTAATGTAGAAGCTTTTTTCTGTCTCATATTTTTCAGTGTTCCATAGAACATTTTCTGGTTTTCCCTATAGACATTTTTTATTCTCTCTCCAAATTCTTTCCAGGATCTTTTTTTTTCTTTTCTTATTATTCTTTTAACTTGTTTTCATTGTTCTTTATATTTTTCGTAACTGCTTGTGTTTCTTGTTTTACTCTGTTTGTCCACTAGCACTATCTAGTGGCTTCTAGTTTTCTCAATTTTCTTTATTTTGCAACTTATAAGTCACAATGAATATACTCTTCCATTTAAAAGTTACAGGAATATAGAAAGAAAATTTACCTTTAAATGGTGCCCCTTGCACTCGATTAAAGAATCATATGCTCCAATTGAACAAGGTTTTTTAATCTTCCCAAATTTCTCTTTAGTTATTGGAAATTTGTTCAGATATGATACAACCTTTGTTTGAAAGAATACGTCATTAAGTACTAAGATAACATTTTAGGCAACAACATATAGTCTATGTACAGACAGTAATATTAACCCACCATTCGATTTGAATTTCTAGCGATATTAATTGCGCTCTCTAACGGTCAATTCTGGAAATTAAAACTATTTTAAAGATTAAATGTTACAAGTTAAGAGAAAGAGAAATTAAGGAAAGATTTCAAAAGAATATAGAATAAATGATATGGAAGAGGGACGAGAGGGGAAGCAGAGGAAACAATTGGATAGAGCTTAAAGATATAATGTTGACCGCTGCGGAAGAAAATTGTGGTATGACAATAATAAGGAACAGAAACCAGAAGAAGACGCACTGGTGGACAAACAGAATAAAACAAGAAACACAAGCAGTTACGAAAAATATAAAGAACAACGAAAACAAGTTAAAAGAATAATAAGAGAAGAAAAAGAAAGATCCTAGAAAGAATTTGGAAAGAGAATAAAAATTACGAAAGGAAAATAGATGTTTTCCTTTCGCAATTATAACTTTGCGAATGTTAGCATTATGTTTACGACTACATACTATTTTTCAAATTATCTCACAACTATAATAGGACTGGCCGGTAAGGTAGAGACTGACAGAATTGTTAAGTAGCCATGAAACAACCTGCCATCAAGGTAACATAATGCTAACATTCATAAAATTAAAGTTACGAAAGGAAGATAGATAGTGACTTAAGGTTTTCGCCATGCTCGTCTATTTTGATTGTATCAATAGTAACTCACAATGAATATACCCTTCCATTAAAAAAAATTTGAGCGTTACCTTTAAACGATGCCCTCTAGTGCTCGATTAGAGAATCATATGCTACAATTGAATAAGCCTCACACTCTCACTTTACCTGAAAGAATTCGTCATGAAGTGGTAAGACAAATTTATACATCACATAGACCAGTGTTTCTCAACCCTTTTGGACCAAACGCCCGCCCACTTTACCAGATTCGCTTCCTAATTCGCCCACTTTAATTTTTAAGAGCTTAAAATTGCGTGATAATCGCCAAAATAACGTAGTTAGGTTTAGATTAGGCATTAGTAGGGCATAAAAAAAGGAACGTGAAATGAGCAAAAGTAAAGTCAATATGTGGTTCTAAATTCAAGAGTTATAATCTTAATCTACCTTGTTCACGAATTTTTTGGCGATTTCTATGCTTGGCCAGTATATAGGAAACAGCACTGATACCCCTTTCAACTAAATATCAAGTTGGAAACGCAATAATTAATAGCAAAAATGGTAATAATTTATTATTATAATTTAAATATTAATAATTTCGATCCAAAATTCTTCCAAATTATTTTGTTTAAATAAAAATATTACATCAATATTTGCATTGCCTCCCAAAAACGAATAGTTAGATAATTGTCCACTTTAAGATGTCAATTGCTCATCAGAGGGCGATATCGACCACGTTGAGAAACAATAACATAAACCATGTACTCACAGTAACAGTAACCCACCATTCCATTTAATTTTGGGGAGAAATTATGGTTTTTCTACATTCTCACATTAGCTGCGCTCTCTAGCGGTCAATACCGGAAATTAAGATTGCTTTCAATGAAATGCTGTTGCTCACACTTATAGTTGAACTTATTTTTAGTCGCTAGGATTTACCATTGCTGAGATATATAATCGCCATCCTTAAACAGACAGCTGGTATATTCCCAACTAAAAAAAAAAACTACACTACTGTTTAAATAGACGTATATAAACTATGAGTGAATAACTTTGGTGAAATTACTCACTCAATAAGAAGGTCGATGACTGTCTGAAGAGCTAGATCCAGATTAGAGAATTTCGCCGTAATGTAATGGCATAATGAAACGGTCGTAATGAAGTTCAAGAGTAGCCGAAGAAAGCAAGTAACCTAACGTACGTCGACGTTGATGCCTTTGAAGTAAATTGTAACACCAGGGGGAACCAAAACCAGCACAACTACGTGCATATACATATTGTATAACATATCAATGCGCGATTTAGAAATATGTAACACGACAATAGTTTACACACAAAGCATAACAAGCGAGATTCTTTATTGAAAACAAAATTTAACGATCTATTATACACCTCACTCATTAAACAATGACTCACAGTCTTATTCTAATTACCAAAAAGCAAATAGCGTATAATAATGAAACCAACTATCAACAGCCACCATGAATGGACGCGCGCTTCGCCGCCTTACGGCTCATCAGCGTACTTCAGTGGAAGTTGGTAGATGTATTTGAAGTTGTCGTATATATATGAAGATAGTAAATACTAGTATGAATAAGAGTATCTAATTAAAGATACTCTAATCACTGAAAATTTTAAAATTAATAGCTATATCGACCTCTATAGAAGTGAGCAACTCGTAATGCTCCACTTTTCTGTGAGAGTAGCAGCTCGACTGATGGCTTAACCTGCCAGAGGTAATTAAATATTATTAATACTTTGAGAGATAATTATTATTTAATTACCTCTGGCAGGTTAAGCCCTCAGTCGAGCTGCTACCTACACAGAAAAGTGGAGCATTAAGAGTTGCTCACTTCTTTCTGTAGAGGTCGATATCAAGGTTGGTAGAATACACTTACTTACTCTAAAGGTGGTCCCAGTTAAAAAAAGCGTGCGCAATGACTTTAGTGATAGTGGAATATGACTTTAGTGATAGTGGAATATAGAACATATGAGATCCATCAATTTAAAGACTGTTATTATACGAACAAATATATCTATATATTATTACCAACGACGTCAGAATATTCGTCCTCTACCCTTCCGCCCACAAACTTTCGGTCAAGTATTGCAAGATAGGAACTGAGACAACCTTTAGGGTAAATGTATTCTACCAACCTTGGATCGATATAGCTATTAATTTCGATATTTTCAGTAATTAATAGAGCCCGGTAACAGGGAGCCGTGCCATAGCCGTACCAGCCTAGTATACAAAAGCAATAGTAAGAAAATAGAAAAAAAATAACAGAACTAATACATAATTATAATATGTGAAAAGTAATGAAACACTCACCCTTTTAAGCAGCCTTGGCTACGGAACAGTAAAACTAGAAGCACCATTATCAGTATTAACATCATATGGATGAGAGTGGCAAAAAGTTGACATCATTAGATGTGTTTCCACAGTTGTCTCGGTGAGGGATGTTCGCCGTGGTGAGAAAATGAGTTTATAGTTTAGAGCGTTCAACATCTACCGATGTTATACATGCATGATTAAAATGCTCTTTGTACTTAGTCAGTGGATTATTCGATACACCATCACAAATTTGTTTTAGTGTGCTAAAATCGGGATCTTTCTGTAGCACACTCTCGAACTTTTCTAAAACGCGATTATATTTTGCGTCATGTATAGTCAGTAGCTGTGTATGCACTCCGTCCATAATTTGCAGAGACTCCAATAATGATAACGATCTATTTTGTAATTGGTCTGTTGCGTCAGCTAATCCTTTATTACGAAGCTGCAGCTTCGGCAGGATTGAATTGTGCAACAACAGCTTTTACTCTTTTGAAATGTTCAGCATAATTAAAAGCTACCTGCAGCCATGTTCCCCGACGTATAAGAATTGGCTCCAGTGGTTGACGAATACCAGGACACTCTGTGTGAAATGATCGTCGGCGTTTGGGAGATTTCAAAAATCCCTTTTTTGTGCTTGCTATTAATGCATCTACCGCGGGAGAGCATTATCGAATGGTTTCTGCCACAAGATGTAAAGCATGCACTCTACACGTAACATGTAAACACCTGCAACCATGTTCAAGAAGAGAACGGCCTACCGAACGCATTGTCGCTGCGCCATCGCCCATAAACATCATCACTTCATCTTTTGAAATTTGAAATCTTTCCAACGTGCTACGTACAACCTTCGTAATTGTTGCAGCAGTACACTCCTGTAGTCTTCGGCTAGCTAGTAACAGTGGTAATGTTGGTTTACTAGGGTCTAGTATGCGTACCATAATATTTACAATTGATTTTTTTTTACAATCTGTTGTCTCGTCAACACATAACCAAAGAAACTGTTTTTTCAGTATGCGTTTCATTTTCGTTTCCACGTCATCGCGTACAAATGCAACATGCTTACGTGCCGTTTTCTCCGTTGGCAACCGCAACTCGGGATTGTATTTGTCCCAAAAGTCCTTAAACGTTTTTTTATAGAGTAAGCCTAGTGGCAAATTACAGTTTATCAACATAAAAATTACATAAAAAAAAATGCACTTCTTGATGGCATGCCCAATTTTCGTTTTCTATGCTGTGCGGAATTTACGCGTCTTGTACAGTTCCATTTCTTATTTGACATCAAATGTATTTTGCACACTTTACAAACTATCTTACTCCCGTTGTAATACAAATCGGGAAAGTCAGAAATAAACTTATTTACTATGTCTTGAAAGGGTCGTTTTTTAGCCTTCGACATGTTCACTAAAAACTACAATCAATAACTACGTCTGTATCAATAAAATCAAAACACACTACACTGAATAATAACTACAATTAATAACTATGTCCATATCAATAAAATCAACACGCCCTATCCGCTATCCAATGCTAAACTGAACTGAGTGATGATGATTATTCGCGTCGTATCATAATCAACCAGCCCTCCCCGCCCGCCTAAACACACTCACACTGCTGCTGCGATTGCTCTCCAGTTACCGGGCTCTAGTGATTAGAGTATCTTTAATTAGATACTCTCATCCAAACTAGTATAACAAATAGTATATATTGACACCTGGGTAAATTAATTATTCCATCATATCAGCAAATTGTTAATAGTTATTTTTAATTGCCACATATTCCAAAGATGAAAGACGGTAGAATTAATAAATCTA
Organism: Dynastes tityus; assembly: GCA_029618875.2. NCBI lineage: Eukaryota > Metazoa > Arthropoda > Insecta > Coleoptera > Scarabaeidae > Dynastes > Dynastes tityus. The sequence goes on from JAROYD020000042.1 coordinate 370,273, forward strand.
ATGTTATTTCAATTGAAATGAAGTATATTAATTATTATTATAAACTAACTATCGGTTTAATGCGATGGGAAAAACATATTATTCCTTATGTCACGAACAAATCAGGCATAGCTCACGTATTAGTTAGTACCGGTACGAATTTACTAATGAAGGTAACTTTTCCAAATTCCATATTCCTCATTTTAATTTGTAAATGTATTATAACTAGAAACAGTAAGGTAATGAAGTAAGAAGTGGAAGGCGCCCTTTAAAAAAATTAACTGAAAACCTTCGAGCGGGCGCGTTGTTGTAAATTTAACGACATTCCTAATATTTTACATTTTAAAATTGTCTGCCTCTAGTGGGTAATGCCAAACCCACTTCTATTTTCAGAACAATGTACTAGTGATAACTGGTGTCGAAGGAAGTGTGGTAAATTTGCTGGTTTAGTCTGTCTGAAGTTTGTACGTAAACACATCCAACGTAAAATTTACGGCGCGCGCTCGCTGACGGTAAGTAATGCATTTTCTAATTTCATTAATTTTTTTCTTAATTGTTTATTAGTTTTAATTAGTAAAATAGATACTCTGTACTTATTCTCTCTCTAGATTTACAGAAGATGGAGTCTCGCCGGCCTCTTTCTCGTGGGGTGAACCTGACAATGAAGATGAAAATATTCGGAGCAGTGACAGTGATTTTAGTGTTGAACATATCGAGTCTGATGTAGTTTCTGATAGTTTATTAGTGCCTCCGATGAAGTATTGGAAGAGCAATCTGTTGATGACAACTTTTACATTATAAAGGATAATGGTGCGAAGTGAGCTATGCTTTTCAAAACAAAGAAATTCATATTATAGAAGAGCGTTCTGGTCTTAGAGAGCGTGCCAAAGGTATAAATAGTGAATTCGACGCATTTTTTAAAATTATCGATCTTTCTATGATTGACGAAAGTGTAACTTTTACAAATGCTTACATTGACCAACTTAGAGTACGCCAGAAAGCGAGACTGCAAGAATGCATCAAGAAGCGAATTTATGGCCTATTTGGAGTTATTATTTACGATAGGAGTTAAAAAACTAAACCATACCGTTGTGAAGAAAATTTGGGTAATAAGTGGAACTGGAATTGAAACTGCTAGAGTAGTCGTGAGCTACAAACGATTTTTGTTTCTAACGCGTTGTTTGAGATTCGACGATAGAGCAACAAGACCAGAAAGGCGCAAAACCGATAAATTGGCAGCTATTTGCAGCTTTTACAATGCATTTGTCAACAACAGTAAGGCCTGCTTCAATCTAAGTGAATATACAGCTACAGATGAGGTGCTACATCCTTCCAGAGATCGTTGCAGTTGGATTCAGTATATACCTAGCAAACCGGCCAAGTATGGGTTATTTTTTCAAATAAAAAAGTTCATTGATATACTCATCGGTGTTTTAATTACTCCAAAATAGTCTTTCAATGAGTACACCAAATATATGATAAATGAAATACTACATCTAATACATGTAAAAATTATACTACATCTAATACATGTAAAAATTATGACGCGCGCCCGCTCGAAGGTCAAGATGCTTTACCGTTTTGGAAACCTTGAAGCAAAAGATATAACATACCTTCTTTCAACAAAGTACCTGTGATTTCTAAATTCTTCCAAAGTTTTAAAAATTATAACTAAAGGTAATTAATACGATATTTTTATATGTTTGATATAACCTATACATCTATATATCACATTGTTTCAAGGTCACATCTTCATAATGCAATACAGAACACAGGTCTTACGAGAATTGATTACATATGTAGTTGCCAAATTATCATATCATGTTTCCTGTTCATGCTCTGATATTTCGATCAAAAGATAGGTACAATTCCATCAGATCAACATTTATGTAACCTGTGACATATTACATGTTGTCTAGCATTGAATGGGTAATTTGAAAACTGTCGCATGTGCTCCGACGTCTATGTTTGAACTATTTCGCTAAATCAATTCCATTGAAGTAACATTAATATTTAATATCACATCGTTACAAATGGCAGTTAGAGTTACTTATTTTGGTGATAAAATTAGCAGGAAACAGAAAAAGAAAAAAATATATAGTGACCTAACTTTAAAAACATTACGCGAATAATTAGAATTGACTACAATCGTATTTGTTTCCGGTTGTTTCATAGTTCTGTAATCTGCTGTAAGCAAGTTAGTCCTTTCAGCATTTTACTCCGTGAACCAGGATAAAAGTTACTGACCGTCGGATATCAAGGGACGTGATACGACCCCCTGAATCCTGTTGAAATAAATAATTAAATAATAACAATGCCTGGGTGTAAAATAATCACTTCCATGCATAACTTAGAGAAATTTTTCAAACACAAATTATTCGAAGATGCACAACATAACATTATGTTCAAGTTTACCGCTGTATACGGTACAAGTTTGGTTTTTTAATGTAACTCCCTGTATATCACGGTGCTTTTAAATGTCAACTTTCTTCAACATTCGCTATACCTACCTAGCTTATTTTTTGAGGTAATTGGGATAATAGCTTCGTTCGTTTGTCTATCACGGAGAGAAATATATTGCAAAATTAAATATAATTATATTGCAGTTTAATATATTTCCTATTAAAATAGAGGACGGGAGTATAATATATTTAACGTAAATAAAAAAACATATTAAACTTAAACGTTCAATATATAAATTAGTAATATAAAAATAGCATTCTTTCCAATTAAAACTAACAATGCAGTATATTAGTTATAAATATAATGTTTATTTAAACAAAGAATGTCACATATTTGTAAACAATGTTTTTTGATATTAAATAAAAATAGGTTAATACTAATAAAAAAATGTATACAAACTCACAACCACTTTTATACGTATGAAATGCAACAGATCAACACACGCCGTGGCTACAAGCGTTAAAAAAACCATTTGGTCACAAGACACCCGTGTTTCGATCTTCTTTCGCTCTCATTAGTGTGCGGCACTGCAAGTCAGCCTACCAAACACTGCCCAGATGGACCTACTTTGCTCCCGTTATCCCAACAGATGCCAAGAGGAAATTCAAGAGATATCTACTGGCACAACAAAAAAGCGCCAATTCGGTTTGAACGCTCTCGTTTGACACAACCAACACAAGAGGACACTGTGTAAATGGTCACTGATACAACTGCAAACTTTCTAAGCATCAAAGTATGTAAGGATTAACTTAATATTATATTTCCTGGAAATATAATTTTTTATAGAAAAACATTGTCAATTGGTTTTCACCATATACATATGTATTGAATGTATTGAAATATTTGTTTTAGGGGATTTCTGGAAAAAAAATTGAAATTTTCTAAATTAGTCTAAATTTTTAAATTCTTTGTGGGATTCCTGATACCCATTGGGCAATTTTCAAATTAATAAATCGAAATTAACGAATGCTAGTATTAAAAATGTAACTAACTTTGAATTCGAATGAAGCCGATGTCATATAAACGTTCTGTTTATACTAACTTCTACAGGAAACCCCCTGCTCTAACCTACAACCCTTTCTTCTTTGAATAAATACTTTAATTTTACTGTCGAACACTTTAAATTGGTATCGTAATCAAGTAAACACAAAATGATTCGACGAAAACTGAATCGAGATTGATTCAAATTTTGGCGTCGCTTATCTTTCTTTTATTTGTAATCGCGAAAGATGGCGATTGTTTCATTTCACAGCAAATTTTGATAATTTAACCTAAATATAAAATTTTATGACGCATTTCGATGAAATGAAGTTATTTATGGAAATAGCATACGAGAATGAATGCAGTGACATAACCAGCTGACAGAAAGGCAAATCTATGACCTAAATTCTGTCTAACAACATGTATTGAACATTACAGTATATGTTAGAATACAATATGTAATATATTTAAATGGTTTAATATGTATATTACTGTATTTATTTTAAATAAATCGTGTATAAGGGTTAGCAAAAAATATATTTAAGGTAAATATAATTTTCTTAATAAAAAAATATTGTAAGTTTGTTATTTCCGTGTAATATGGAGTAGTCCGAGTTTCTAAACTGCGCGTTTGTTTGTAAAAAAAGTGGCAAACAGGTGTTCGTTTGTAAATGTTGGACAGCTTCCGACAGTTTTGAACTGCACAAACTTACACGAGATGGCGTAAGTTTGTGCAGTTCAGCGTAGCTGTCATTAATTATCTACCTAACTCAAATTGACTTCATATTCGTACAAAATGACATCCATATCCCTCCTAATCAATGAAGGTAAAACAACAGAAGATGATAATAACTATGTTGCCAAAGGATCAAGTGGGTGTAGTGATCAGAAAAAATACATAAATATATCACTGCTATAAATTTCTAGATAGAAATATATAGGGTGGGGAAATAGTGCGAGATTCTTCCATAGCACCTTTACTATTTGGAAATAGAAAAAAATATCCTGTACAAAATACATTAGCAGCACACACAAAGTTATTTTGATGTATACAGCGTGAACCAAAAAAAGTTTCCTATCAAAGTTATGTTTTTTTTTATGGAACACACTATACTCGAGAATCTAAGGTTACTTTCTATAAGATTACCTATACCTAAACTCAATTGTTTTTGAACGTTGCACGTTGGCTAACATATAAGGTGTAATACTCCAAAAGGCGTTTATATACGTTCTTTCATACTCTCTACTGTTGTAGAAGTAATACACTTCATCCACTTATTGGGGTAATGTGCATTTAAAAGTTATCACTGGGGCGTATATGATGCACTGGCGCTCCTTCATGTTGAAACTACATACTTTTCTACGTACTCTCTTACATCGACAATTATGTCGGACATAAAAGAACGTTTGTCTTGAAATCCTAGCCTACTATAAATTAAAACAATATCCGAAGTATTCTAAAAATGATATTTGGAGGCGAAGAAACCCTAGCTAATAGAATTAAAGGAATACTAAACTTATAGAAATTGTCAAAAAAGCTCAAAACTGTATATTTGAAGAGATAATACGTAAACAGGAACGCAATTCTATTAATATTGAAATTTTTGATACCTAATTACACCGAATCGGGACGATAAGTCGAAGATGCAAAATATCTCAAAAACAACTAACTTTAGGAATAGGGAAAGCTTTACATAATTAACGTAAAATGTTATCAGCAATGCAGATATTAAAAAAATATACAGGGCGTTCTATTTAAAATAACGACGAAAACGTCACTCGAAAAATGAAATCTTCACTGCGTTGTCAGAGAAGGCCTGTGATCAAGAAGTTGTCTTGTTCTTAGTGGAAATGTCCCTAGCTCTATAGGCTACTTAATACCCAATGTGCAAAGCAAAATGTCAAATATTATACAAACTGCAGTATTTACTGCAGAGCGCTGCAAATACTATTTTTCGTAAATATTTCGAAAACAATTGAGCTTAGGTATAGGCAATTCCATACAAGATGACCTTAGATTCTCGAGTATAAACGAAATATGTACTGACATACAGGGTGTTGTATGTACGTCTACGATTTTTGTATGGTATGTTTTTTCCTATAACTAATCGTAAAGGTTCTATCGAAGAATTTCGTACTATTGCCCCACCCTGTATATGATGTACCTGTTAGTGTAAACTTAGATGAAGTATTAACATTGGAAAACCATAAGTATTTCAAGATAACTGATTCTAATCAGAAAACAGAGTGGGATGATTTCTATACAAAAATGTTAATAAGCCTTTAGAAAAAACGATTTTACTCTTTTTTTTTTAATTAAAAATACGTTTAAATAATAGTTTTCAATGCAAGTTTTACATCCTTCTATAATAGTCGAATGAATAAAATTTGAATGACCACCCTAACGCTTAAGATATCGGACGGTGAGTAAACATACGAGGTGCATTCAAGTTATAACATCTCCGATTTTTTTTCTCACTAACTAATCACACGAAAACTATGAAGCTTGAGTCACTTCTCGACGTAATCTCCCTGCAGCCGTACACATTTTTCACAACGTCGACGTTATGATTCCATGGCCCCTGCGAACGCTTCTTTAGGAGACCACTGGAAAATCGCTGATGCAATAGCGGCACGGCTGGTGAATATGCGGCCACGGAGAGTGTCTCTCATCGTTGGAAACAGCCGTCATCACGCGTCAACATTGCTGGCAACATGCCACGCGCACACCCTTGTGGTCGTCTGCCAGCATTCGTGGTACCCACCTAGAGGACACTTTTCGCATTTTCAGGTCGTCATGCAGGATTGTGTGCGCAGATCCCATGGAAATGTCAACTTTGGAGCTGATCTATTCCACACTCATTCGACGATCCCCCAAAACACCTTTCTCCACTCGTACGACTCGTCGGACTGGCTTATACGAAGCCGAGATTGTCTTGGTTTGTTGTCACACGACGTTCTGCCTTCTTTGAACTGTCGCACCTACGAACGCACGTTAGACACATCCATGACACCATCACCACATGTTTCACTCAACTGGCGATGAATTTCTATCGGTGTCACACCACGCAAATGGAGAAAACGAATGATTACACGCTGATCTTGTAACGAAAACGTCGCCATTTGAAGTATCAAAAACAGTTCTCACTCTCGCCGCTGCCACTAAAGGTTCTGTATGCCGTACAGTGCTGCCATCTCTGTCACGCATTGACAAGGAGTGCCCGCTTATTTTAAAACAAACAAAATCGGAGGTGTTATAACTTGAATGCCCCTCGTAGTATCCATAAACCTCAAATTATCTAAGTTTTTATTTAAATTGGTCAGAAACATTTTTCTACATACTTAATTGATATCTCATTTAATTTTAACTGACAGAAACTATCAATATTGCTGCAGGTAAAGATATTGGCAACATAACAATTGTATTTACAAATAACTAAGGATAACAGGAAAGTCAAAGTTGTCATTGAATATAATAATAAACTTTATTGGCACACATGAATATTTTATGCAAACAAAATATATAAGTAAGTAGGTAGTGTGAAAGCAGTACAAACACTTAAGTACAATAAACGTACCAAATATATCAAATGGCGAAGTTCAGCTAATGCCGTTTCTATTTAACCATGAAGTAAAAATCTAAGACTAAACAACTAATAGGCATACACATACATAAGTCAGTAAGCAAATTAGTAAGGTTAATACAAAAAATAAGCGAAAGTAAAGTAGGAGGGCACGCAAATGCGTAGGTCATACTAATTGAAGCAAATGTTTCTTTAAATTAGCTTTAAATAAAATAGGTGACATCTTTTTTTAACGAGAAAGGTAGTGAATTGTAAATATTCACAATATTATAGCTGAAGGGCCTATTGAATGACGACAGTTTGTGAGACGATGGAGTCAGCAAACCCCTAAACCGCAAACTCAGATTGTGAACATCAGTTCTAAATGTGATCTTATTGAAAAATAGATAGAATTGTGGGTCAATATGATATTGTGAAACAAACACGCGCTATGTAAGTATCTTCGCTGTTCCATATTAACCCAACAAACTTCCTTCAATTTATGAGAGATTCTATCATATTTTCTGATACCAACAAGATGCACACACGAATTTTGCAATTTTTTGACACGATGAGCATCTTTTTGCCTTAAACAGGGGCCATAGATGAGATCGCCATAATTTACTTGTGACAGAACCAGAGATTCACACAGCAAAGTTTTTATTGTTTTGTCAAAAGTCTTCCGATGTGGATAAATTAACTTTAAAGCACCGTAACAACGTTTAATACATTTAGAGATGTGCGTGTTAAAGTTCAATTTGTTATCGATAATCAACCCCAGGTTCTTTGATTCATTCACTACCCCAACCTCGACATCGCAAATTTTAGTTTTAACATTATTAATGTAAATTTTAATATTTTTACCAGTAAATAGCATGACAGCTAATTTCAACGGATTTAAATGTAATGAATGCTGTTCTGACAATTCTGCGAGTCTAGTAAGGTCAGAATTTAAAAGCTCGCGGGTATGTTAGATCTCATCTGATGGACAAGATATATAAACCTGGGTATCATCAGCAACACAATGAAATTGTGCATGATGAAGTGATACATGTAGTTGGGATGCATAAATAGAAAACAATAGAGGGCCGAGGACAGATCCCTACGGCACGCCGGAATGAACGCTTTTGTACTCAGAAAGATTATTATTTATTTTAACGGCCTGTAGCCTGGAAGATATATAATTTTGCAATAATTTTACTGCATTTTCATACAGGCCTATATAATGTAAAATTGCAGGCAACAACTTATGATTAATAGTATTAAATGCTCTGCTAAAGTCGAGTAACGCCAGTATAGTGACCTTGCCACTATCTAGACCTGCCATAATATCGTCCGTGACCTTCAGAAATGCAGTAACACAGCTATGCTGTCTACGAAACCCAGATTACAGCTGCTTCAAATACTCGAGAGCCCCTCCCCCAATTTTTTTCAAAAAATCATGAGCGTTGCGCCCAGTAAGTAAGCTTTATTAAAACTAAATAGTAATTTTGCCCAATTAAAACTTACCTACACTGCCGCTTTCATGGTGGACTGGATGCCTAATGCGCTAGAACTTTTATTCAAGTAAAAAATGTTTTATGTAAAGTCCACATTAAAGTCAACCAACTTTACATAAACTACAGCAATCAGAACGCAGGCTGCTTCAAGTTTGTAATAAATCTAAATGCACTAAAAAATTATACCTATATATCGTGAAGCATGCGGTATGATAATATGTGCCGCTTCTAATGTCCATTACCTACCTAAATAATTCAATGAAGTTTAAAATTAGAATTCGAATGTATGCGCTGGCGCCCATTCACTTGCCGTTACTCGACATTTTCTCAGTAAGTGGTAGGACTGGGCCTGCGCTTGTGAAGTCCATTAGCCATAATGAGAGCCCTGCGACGCTGCAAACTTCCGGTCGTCACAGTTGAAAAGCGAGCCTCCATCCATATCAGCCCGCCGTTTCCTTTCATTTCCATTGCACCCGTCATTATCACCCCAACGGTATAAGTGCAAATATGAATATATAAAAGCAAATAATGAAGGTACAAAAATCACATATTCTAGGCATTTACGGTTTTTTGACGACAATATAATCATACTCGCGGGACGTTTACGTAGCTCCGAATAGTAGTACATTATGTCAGCTTGCGCGTGTTAATTTAATTCCCTCCATAAAAAAGCGGCGCCTCCCTCGATAAGGTAAATGAGAGGCGTGGAGAAAACAGAAAAAAAAAATTACGTCAGACGAACACTGTTTCAATTTTTTATTTTTTCCGCAGCATAGGTTACTAATTCCGCTGGGTGTTTTTGCATTTATTCATGTTGGTAAGTAATTTATAGCAACAGCGGGGCATATCGTTTTTTTTTCATGAAACCAATTTAAAACTGCGAAAAATATGGACACATTCATTTGTATTAATGACGCTGTTCAGCTTTATCAATCAGTATACACAATGCTGAAATTTTTAGTGGTTCCTTTATCCTCTTAGTTTATGAGGTCGTTGCAATAAAAGCTAAATAATGCGTATCTGAGATATACATGCGTTGAATATGGTTTCATAAATTACAACGATAGTGCTGATTACAAATACAGGCATGGGATAAAGTATTTAAAAACTTAAACTGGACAATATAAATATAAACTTTTCGGTGACGCTTGTGGTGCCTGCAACCTCCTTCCCCTGACCACTGATTAATTTAGACTTCATGGCAAATATCATATGGTAAATATTCTGTATAACAAGTAAGGGGACTTGTTATACAGGATATTAGTAGCAATCTTGAAGTTTGCCCTTCTTTAATAAAACCAAATTTGTTGCAGATAATATGGATATCTATTCAAACTATTAAATTGGAACATTGGACTGCCTCTGTTTTATTACTATTTTATGCTTGCTATTATTGCTTGAGACATCGTATTATTATGCCTTTCAAATAATACAAACAGTGCATTTGCATTTAAAATATGAAATGTTGAATGAACAGCAAAGTAAATTGAGAAAAAAATATTATTGTATTTCTCTCAGTAATATACTAAAATCAATAAATAATATAGTTTCGTGAACAATATTAATGCTCAAGTCTTCATCTAAAGGAAATCTTCTGTGTATTTTTTACATACATAATCCTTCCTCCCTCGTACCCGAAGATGTCGAGGGTATGAATGCTAATTCTATGTTTCCATTTCTTTTATCATGAAGTTACGCCACTCTTTTTGATTCTTCCCCATTTCTCTACACTCCCCCCAAGTCTTTCCTTTCTCTTGTAGTTGTTGACTTATGCTTTTATTCCAAGATACTCTTGGTTTACCTCTTCTACCTTTTTAACTTGTCTGTCGTTTTCCATTCTACACAAATGTCCAACTGTCCTAACTTTTGTTGTTTTATTTTCTCACTCAGTGGTACTGTTTCTAGTTGTCTTCTGGTATCTGTATTTTTGATTTTCTCTGTTCTTTCTCATTCTCAGCGTTCTTCTTAGATATTTAATTTTTGCTGCTTGAACACGACTATTTTGCTTTTTGTTTGGTACCCTTTTTTCACATCCGTATATTAATGTTGGAGTATCAACTGTTCTATAAACCAAGAATTTATTAGAGAGTGTATATGTAGCATAATCTTTTTGCTGTTTTCAATTCTTAATTCAATGTTCCATCCTGGCTTATTATGTTTCGCAGGTATTTGTATTTATCAACTTGTTCCAGCTCTTCATTATTTAGTTTGCAGATTATGTCTTCTTCCGTGTTTGAGATCACCATTATCTTAGTTTTCTCTGTGTTTATTTCTAATCCATATCTTGTAACAACCTTATTCCGTGCTCTAAGATTATTTTCCAAATCTTTCCTATTGTCAGCAATTAATACAATATCATCTGCAAATACGCAGATTTCAATTTCCACTATTTTCAAGTTAAACCATCTTACCCTATATTTTTTCATTTCCTTAGAGCTTTCTTCTATTATGTCTATCTAATGCACATATGAAGAGGAACGGACTCAGCACACCACCTTGCCCGACTCCTTGTTTTGTTATAAATGTTTTCGATAGCCTATTTTTTAATCTTGGTGTTGTTGTATATGCTATTGACTACTTCTATATTGTCTTTTCCTATTCTCTTCTTATCTAAGCTCCTCCAAATCTCCTCTCTTTTAATACTATCGAATGCTTTCTTCACGTCAATAAAACAGCACTATACCTTTTTGTTCCTTGCTAATGCTTTTTCAGAAATCTGTTGCAGGGTGAATATGTGGTCATTTGTACTGCATTCTCTCCTTGAACCACTTTGTTCTTCTCTTAGTTGTGCTTCTGTTATGTCTCTTCATCTTTTTTCCACTATAGCCTCGTAACTTTTTGCTGCTGCGAAAAGTAGGGATATTCCTCTGTAGTTGCTGCATATGCGTGTCTCCTTTCTTATGTATTGGTAGTATGCATTTTTCCACTCTTTGGGTATTCTTTTCTCCTTCCAAGCCAAGTTAAACATCTTTCTTAGCATTTCTAACCTTTTACAGTCTATGTATTTTAGCATCTCTGGAACCGTCTCATCACATCCTGGCGCTGCTCCTATTTTTAATCTTTTTAATTCATTAATGACTTCCTTTTCTGTTATTTCTTTATTATTAAGATTCAACAAACGAGTGCAACGCCAGAGGCGTATCGCGCAAAAGTAGGTACGTGAGATATAGTATTATTAAAAAATAATATATTCTTACCTTTTATTGACGTCTTGATGTCCACTGCGACAAAATACTACTACCCCGATAAGCCGTCTAAAGCTGCAACGTAAGCAACGCTTCCATTGTCGATTCACTTAGCCTTCGACGTTGCTCTGAAAACGCTTTCGTGTATTTCAAAAATGATCGTTCTACATCTAGCGAAGTAGGATTTGCGTAATTCAGATATTTCTTTATCTCTCCTGTGCACTCTTTATTTTCAGTAATAGACCGAACCTTTTGTAAATCGGGATTTTTATTTAAAACTGCACGAAATTTTTGAGCAACATCTAGTCCTATAGGATCCGTCAAGCTTACTTATTTTTAACTCGTCTACTGAGTTCTTTACTGTACCCTGCAAATGTGGTAAATTGTATCGGAATTGTCTATTGGTTGGTAGTTTCCACGAGGGAACATATTTATTCCAAAAATGATGAAAGTATTCACTGTCCACTAGGTGTTGTGGGATGTTGCGCAAACTTAACAAATCATACAGAAATTCCCAGTACGGAATATTGTTGCTTAAATTCAGTACATGACGTTTACTTTTAATATGTCTTTTACAGTGAAATGTATCGCGACCTATCAATATCAACCGTATATTGCAAATTTTGCACTAAATGATAGTACCTGTATATTCCAACCCAGGGAAATGGTTAATATATCTATTCACATGCGATGCTAAAAGTAAACCTCGCTTACTATGATCCATGTCTTAAAAGACGTACACCGATAAACCGATAACTATCGAACGGTCGTTCATTTTCACGCCTATCGAGTGACTAAACTCTCCACTGGCTTTGCATCGGCCTAAATCCCCTCTCGGCGCTTCTGCCGTAGCACACGTTTGTCGAACCTTATGTATTATTTTCATCTAGTTCTTCGACGTTTAATTTCGCTAATTATTCCTGTTCCTCCGTTGTTAAGTCAGAGCACTCTAAATCGGCCATAAGCAAGGATTCAGAATATTCTTTCCATCGTGTTAATATTCCTGCGTATTTTTTACGCATATAATATATTAGCTTCCAGTAATCAATATATCGCAATTTCCAATATAAACTTTTAAAATACTTTTCAGAAAGAGTCGCGTTCAGCGTAACGGCATAGAGTAAATGTTTCCATTGAGTATATAAATTTTAATTTGTTTCATTTGACTGCATTGCAGTTTTGACGTATTTCATGAATAAATACAGGTAAAAGCCCGGCTCGGCATATATTCCTAAAAGCCATTAAAGTTAAAACAGTTGATTTCCCTTTGCGCTCGAAGACGGCGTCCAATACCCTAACATTCGCTCAGTCCAAAACGTAAGCATGAAATACAGGTTTTTCTTCTGAATCGATTCTGCAGCTCCTGATATTTATGTTTCGTTTCATATTAAATTATTCGGACGTCATATGCAACAGTTGGGTAATATCGCAAAAATGTGGATATACGTATAATCATGAATTGCATAACACATCAGCTATCAAATACCGTTGAATTTTATTGAAATTGCGCTAGCTATTTCATAAATAGCGCTTTCAATACCCATTTTTTTAAATGAATTTTCATCATTTTATGGCAATTAATAAATTTGATAACAAAATCTTCTCTATAGTAGGCATTTAATCGCTTCCACTCACTCACATTCGTATTCAAGCATAACACCAATATTTTATACCAAAATTGACATTTTTTGCGATTAATAAAGCCTAAAAAAACGCAGAGTCACTCTACACACCGTATCTTTTATTAACTCAGTCATGTCCCAATTCTTAAAATGTCCTCACGAATATATTAAAATGCCCTATTTTCACAGCATATAATAAAATTCTAGTTCTGCGTGGTACTGAATATACATACGTGAACATCCCGTAATTACTTTGCACAAATTAAATTAATCGCAAATCCCACATTATAAGCATTCACAGTGGCTAAATTCATAAATTGGGAGTACAGCTAACCCCTGTATAAGCCAGAGCCTATATATATCAAAAAATATCACGCGTTGTAGGAATTGTTTAATATACACTACCGTTCATGGAAGTTCAGGCAAGCAAAAAGATGTACGGAAGTCAAAGAAAATAAGAGAAATATTAAATGGCCATGTATTTAATACTTACTTACATGATTTTACATATTTTCAAACACAAATTTATTAAAAAGAAAAAGTTAATGTAATACAAATAATTTAAATCCGGTTTTCATCGAAAAATCCACCTTTTGCCTTTAGGACTGCTGCCACTATTCTCGGCATCCGATTCACTAATTTTGCTAATGTTTCATTGGGCAAGCTTGTCCATACCTCCTGGAGAATGGTCCACAAATGTTCCTTCGATTTTGGACACTTTTTCCTAACACATCGCTCTAATTCTTCCCATAACAACCCTATCGGGTTCAGATCGGGGGACTGTGGCGGCCATTCCATAATTTTTAGGGTTCCTTAATTTTCTTCTTGCTGCAGGTAATCTGTGCACAATTTAGATTTATGTTTGGGGTCATTGTCCTGCATAAATTTAAATCCACGACCAATTAATCGGACTCCTGACGGTATGGCATTTTCCTCCAGGATTTTCCGATATTCTTCTTTTTTCATTATATATTTTGAGCAAGTCCCCTGTTCCAATTAAGGAAAAACAACCCCAAACCATTACAGATCCGCCTCCATGCTTCACCGTGGGAACTATACACTCCCGTAACTTTTTTTCCCCTCTTGATCTGGGTACGAAAACTCTCCGTCAATTTCCAAAAACCTCAAACTTGGATTCGTCAGTCCACAAAACGTTTTTAAAATCGTCCACTGTCCAATCTCTATGAGCTGGTGCCCATTTCAGTCGTTTCAGCCTATTTCCTCCTCGGAGTAACGGTTTTCGACAAGCCACTCACCCATGCAACCCAGCCTCTTTCAGACGAAGTTTCACAGTACTTAGAGAAACCTTGGAATCTCGGTCATTATTGAATTCTGCGGCAATCTCTGATGCTGTTAGTCTTCTATTGCGCTTACTAATTATATTTATTCGTAAATCTTCCGCAGGAGGTGCTTTTCTTGACGGTCCTGGCCGATTACGATTTTGCACGTCACCGGTTGTCTTAAGTCGAACTATAGTATCATGTACTGTAGATTCCTTTATTTTTAGTTTATCCGCAATCCGTCTTTCTGCGTACCCTTTCTGATGCAAGGTAATAATAGCAGATCGTTTTGAAACAGCTAGAGGCTTTCCACGGGGCATTTTAAGCAGTCAAACCGAAATTATTTTATTTTTCACTTGTACAACCACAGATACTTTCACAATAACAATCTCTTCAGAACTACTGCGTTTACAAATGCTTTCATACTTTATAAAGGGTATACGAATATTTCCAGGTAACACGAGTGAATCAGCTAACCCGCCTAGAGATTATTATAAAGCTTTATTGTCACTGTAATTATTGGGGATTTCAAACATAATTATATATTTTATGATAACGGTCTTATAGTAGACAAATCTACCTGGAAATTGGTAAAAGGCTTCCAGAAAACGTTAGTTTTAATAATTCCTCACAGAAATGCATATTATATAATTTTAAAATCTTTTCCTAAACAGTTAATATAATTTGTCAGCTTGCCCGAACTTCCATGAACGGTACTGTATGTTTGGCTCAGGTTTCATGTAAAATGCAGAATTATATTCCGAGAGTTTTTTTTTAATTGTGAAACTAGTAATGCCAGAAAATCATGTTCTATTTACATTTCATTTCTGTATTTCTGCGTAATAAATGAATTTATTCCGGTATGTTCCAAATTATTTCAATATTACTACAGATAAACCTAGATATGAAAAATTGCTGTTAATTACAGTAGACTGAGATCTACAACCATCCGGATCTTTATCTGTTATGTTACACAATTAACTACTTACAACTAGTCGCGTTGTATAAAGTGGCGTTTGGAAAAAATAATAAAATCTATGATCGCAAAAGAAACTGAAACACTAAGTAACAGAATGCGGCCGTTTGAACAAGAAATACGCGACCTAAGGAAAGCAAATACCAGCTTATGTAAAAAACACGCGAAGCAGACAAATACAACGCAGGTAGAGAACAATTCTTTTTCTTCTAACTCATCTACTGAAACAGTCATAGATGCCATGCAAATATTGCATACATTGAATTATCGCCCTATTAGCATTCTACCAGCGATATCCAAGATTTTCGAGCAAGCGATTGCATGGAGGCCAGGTACTTCGAAAAGCAACAGTGTCTGAGTCCAGGTCAACATGGATATAGAAAGGGCTATTCTACGACCACTGGCATCTTGAGTATAGTCGAACACATTTATAGAGCGTTCGATGCAGAAGAATATGCTGAATTGAAGATGTTAGACTTAACAAAGGCCTTTGATTCGGTGAATCAAAATATTCTGGTAAATAAGTTGGAATATTATAAGAGACGTACCTCTTGATTTACTGAGATCTTATCTAACAGATAGATTGCAATTAACGGAATGGAACAACTTGCAATCCCAGCCGATGAGTATAACATGTGGTGTTCCCCGGGGTGCCATTCTTGGTCCTTTGCTTTTGATCATTTACACCAAT
Source organism: Dynastes tityus (assembly GCA_029618875.2). Classification (NCBI taxonomy): domain Eukaryota; kingdom Metazoa; phylum Arthropoda; class Insecta; order Coleoptera; family Scarabaeidae; genus Dynastes; species Dynastes tityus. The sequence goes on from JAROYD020000042.1 coordinate 386,512, forward strand.
GATATTCTGGCTAGCATTAATGGAACTGCGGTATGCATTTACGCTGACGATACTTCCTTATTACTTCTGGATATCGACCAAAAATCCTCCCCCAGAAATCCGAAGCTGCTATTGGGGATGCCAAAACATAATTTGCGACTAACAAACTAAAAGTGAACGTTGATAAGACACAAAATCTGTCCCTCGCTTCCACACATACTGGTCAGCCTTCGGTGATAAATTTCCTAGGAATTATCGTCAATAGTAGTCTTACATGGTACCCACATATTGAGCACCTGGCGAAGAAACTATCATCCGCACTATTCGCAGTCAGGAGGCTTAAGCACATAGCCACACATGAAGCAGCTAAGGCGGCATTCTTCGCAAATTTCCACTCCATAAAGTGCTACGGTTTACTCTTATGGGGGACGTCTTCGGAAGGACAGAGGATTTTTATACAGCAAAAAAAAGGCCATCAGATTCCTGTGCAACCTGGATTATAGAGATATCTGTAAAACGTACTTTAAAAGAGAAAGAATACTTACCCTTCCATCGGCATTCATCTTGGCAGCTGTCAGTCACGTCCACCAAAACAAAGAAACATTTCTCCAAAATGGAAATCTCCATAGTTACCCCACCAGATCAAGAAATGAACTAAGAGTGCCGTATCACAGATTGGCCAGTTCCCAGAAAGCAATTGATTACTGAGGAACAAAGTTATATAATAAATTGCAAGAGGTGTTCAAAACCTTACCTCTAACGAATTTTAAAAGTAAAGTTAAGGCAATACTTTTGGAGCGGGAATTCTACGACATCCAGGAATTTCTAGTCCCCTAGTGTATATATGCTTTTTTCGTCTTTATTTATTTATTTATAGGTCATTGTTTGTTATTTTAATTTTATAATTGACTTTTTATCTTTTTATTCTAAATATATTCAATTGACTATTGTGCCCTTTATACACATAACAGATTGACAATTTTCTGTAATGGTTAAATTAGGAATATAAATATATTATTATTATTATTAAAGAATGTTTCCAGTGTTTGAACTTTATAAAATTTGTTGCTACACCCTGTATATTCCTTTCTGATACCATAAATAGGGCCAAATATGTAATATAGCCTTGTACAAAATTTATGTCAAAATGTATTTTCCTCTTGGATCTTTTGAATGAAATAGGTGGCTCTACGTTTGAGCTATTGAGGAAAAAATTATAAACATCTTGAGATGTGTTAGCAATAAGCATATGAAACCCATATTACGTTGATTTATTATTACACGGAGAAATTAAAAACGTCATAATATACAGGGCATTCCATTTAAAATAACAAAGTGAGTGCCTTGCTTCTTACTTATCGATCACCCAGTCCGTACGGAAATACTTTCAGATGATACTCTATGATTATATTATCCCAGTTTTACAAATCCAGAACATTTTGACACTCTGTATGAATATATGAACTTGACAGAAGTCGCCAAAGAAAATGTCGTTCTCTATTATAGCATAATTACACATGGTACTATCTGGAGTAGTTTTGCTTTCATTGAACTATTTTGAATAGTGGTATGTAGTGAAGTGAAAAAATTACCAAGGATGTTATAACGGTGTGGCTAAATTTAGCAGAATGGATATACGATCAACTTAAACACCGGTTTCTGACTATACCTCACGAGCACGTAAGAGGTTTTGTTAAATCCAATATCGAAAACATCTGCCCTATGAATAACTTTTATAGCGGTTTAATGACTATTTCATGAGCGATCGACCATGTGAATGTGAAACTGAATATTTGTTTGATTTACGAGTGAAATGTGAAATAATGAGTACGTCTGTTACAGCTGCTGTCTGGGAACACTAACACCTACACTGTGGTTGATCAGAAACTGGACCCACCAATCATCGCGGCTAAAATACGATTTCTGCCGTACAGCGATTACGTTAGGACTGTTTGTATGCGAATCGAAATATTGGGATGCAAATTTGCAGGTTGGTGATTATACATATGTACATATTAAGGTACCATAATACTGGTTCTTTTGATATATCTCGGTGTCTGAAAGTTAATCATAGCGTACCGTTCCAGTCATAAATAATAAAATGTTAATTGGATAAACAACGAACCTGCTTGATGTATTTGAAGCATCATAAATCTTCAATAAAGATTTTTATAGAAACTATCTATGATTTTGGCAATGGATATTTGTATGAGTATATGGAATCGAACAACAGTATTATGAAATACTTCATCAACTCCTTTATTACTTGGAACTCAACAAAAGTCTTTTGCGAAAATCATAGATATCCGATTGTGTCATAAAATTATTTAAACGTAGATAAATGAAAAAGGGACAAAATTTCACAAATATCTTTATTAATAAACTAGGCCACCGGTTTCCTGTGTACATTCGTTGATTTTATTTTTACAAAGTACTTGTTACAATTTTTTCTAATGTATAATATTTAATAATTCGCTTGCAATCTAGTCTAAAATATCTGGGCCTAATGTGTGATGTACACACGGAGCTGCTAGCCTAATTTATGAATAAAGATATTTGTGAGATTTAATCCCTTTCTCATTTATCTACGCTCAGCTACTATGAACTCACACCGAGTCATCAACTTCAATTTAAAAATTATCTTATAAATACAAGGTGAAGCAGAGCATGCTTTTTTTTTAATGGAACATCTTGTTATTTATATTTAGGAGATCTACAATCAAATGATCCTTTTTCTTGCAAGCGGAATTATTCTAAGCTCTGTACCGTCAGAAATGCAGATTATAAAATCTAGATAATAAAAGGGAGTTAATAACTCACTTTTATTATCTTTTGTTATCTATTACCATGTTAAAAAACTATGTCATAATGTTAATAAGCTTTATTACAATTATGTTACCTTTTCAAATCTGGTACATGTTTTATAATACATATTGTTATACCTCCTATTATGAAAATTTTGGCCGTCCCTTGATAACGATAGGTATAATAAATTATATTGAAAGGTATTATATTCCTCATACCCGGTATTATCTATTTTTCTTTTGAATATGGGTTAAACAAGTTAAACTAGAAAGTATAAATATCAAATGAAGCTGAAATTATTTCGGTTGAATAGGTATTGAGAAAGCAATTTTGATAGCCTTATCGGCTATATTAGCAGTAGTTAACGAAAATGTCTATCTCGAGATTGCGTGTAAAATTAGGTAAAACTGTTGCGAGTAATAAACGTTGTCTTTGTAAAAGGCAATTTCCATTATTCATAAAACTATTACAATAGAAGTTATAAGGTTATAACTAGAGTCTGGATATTGAGCAATTTTCCATTCTTGTTTGTATCAGGTTAATTATGTGATGTTTATATAATATAGGCAAGTTCCTGACAGTAGTTTGTTGTATGATATTGATATATTAATGGGTCTACCCACCCTGACCAAGTCTAAAATAAGCAAGATTTTTTAAAATTAACTAGCGTAGAATTAATTTAAATTTTAGGAGTGCAAAATACAAGATTTAAACTGTAAATTTATAAATTTTTGAAGAGATTGAATTAAAAACTATGGCTGCAGAACAATTCCCGCGAAGCTCTTTTGCCGTGGCGGAATCAGACGGGTGGAACATTTCCGGAGAGGAGGGTGGTCTGAAATCAAAAATCAATTTTTTCTTGTTAAGAGATGTAATAGCTATCGTGTAGCGTAGGGATTTTCTTTTTTTTTAAATTGTGGAGGGCATCGATTTGAAAAAAAAAATTTCACCTTAAAATACGATAACTTAAAAGATTTATTATAAACAAATAAATTGACATATCGAAAAAACCGTGCGCAACACGATAGAGAATCTTATTAAGAATATTTCTGCCAAAATTGAAGTCAATTGGACTATTAGTTTCGGAGAAAAGTTTCCACCCGCCTTGAAAAACATTTTTCGACAAAAACGCAAAAGAAGATTCGAAATAATTATTTTATATAATAAAATGGTCTTACTTCTAATCTGCTATGCTCGCACCATAAAGTTCGTCTTCAACTTTCTACACTAGAGTCTCTGCAAGCTATTCAATAGCTCATAATAACAGATATGACTCTCGATATGCGAGATTATAAACAAACTGAGGCTAACGGTAGGCTTTCGGCCCGCACGGGACGCGCCCAGTCAGTCTCCCTATACATTCGCCAAACTTGGCCAATTTTGGAATTTCGACCTCGGATTTGGTTTAAAATATTCTTCAAAGTTCACACTTTTAGAAAATGCAACACAAAAAACGATTTTTTTTTAATTTTTGGGTGGTTAGACCCCTTAAAGGGACGAAGGTTTTATTATTTTAATGTAAATTTTAAGTAACAGACTTAGGTGGAATTGAAAAAGGCACGTCTAGATTATCTCTTTCTAACTTTTTGTAAACATGTAACATTTTCAGACATTTGTTTGCTATATTTCCTTATTACAAGTAGTAATATTTGTCTCTTAACACTTATTTCCCAAGGCTTATCACGTTTTCATAATACTTCCATTGCAGTTTTTGTTGGACTTTGTATTTAGTTGCTGATATTTATTACTGAATTACCGTATACACTACGGAATAAACTTGTAAATTTTTTAAATCTAGGGTTACCATTTTAAAATCACTGGATTGATTCGTATTCAACCAGTAAGGTTAAACACTTTCGTTTTAACTTCATTGACTAAGCATTTTAATTTCTCTTGATGCGTAAATAGAATGGAGCAAGGTGGAGAACATAAGCAGAGGTGTCAACAATTTGAAGCAATTCTCATACAAGAGAAGAGTGTTTTAGTTTAATTGCATCTTAAGTGTTAGTGTTAAGAAATTTTAACAGGCTACCAATTAAGAAAAATAGTTTATATGAGTAGGCAAAACTAGATAAATGTTTCAAAGTAGATAATTATTCTTTATTTTTAAAATTTGTTTAAAAACTGTAAGTAAAGAATAATCTACTCATATCATGTGAGACCAAGTGAACGTTCTCTGTCAAAAATATTTTATTTGATAGAAAACAGCAGCTCTTGCCTTCTAATCTAGAAAAATTGTTAATATGCAACTGGGAAGCCAACTTAAAAAAAAATCTCTTCGCTAGTACAATGAATAGTATGTAAAACTGTAGTGTAATTATTATTATTGGTTATTAAAATTATTAGTATTATCAGAATACATTATATTAAAGTAATATCTAAAATATCAAAAACTGATTTGCCCCTTTTTCTTTTTACTGCTCTTTTTCGCTGCAAGTTGCAATTTTCAAATTGTTTAAAGTGCCTTTTTTGACATTCAATGTGCCTTTTTTTCATATATTTGGTGCTTAAAAATTCGGATTCTTGTTATAACCAACCTATCACACGTCCGATATTCTTTTTTCGATTGCAATGGCATAATCCATTTGACTAACTCCACACGAAGACTGTTTTTGTTCGGAAATTTAGACTTTGATAAAACTTCCTGCCAAAAAGCCAAGTGAAATAAACTATAGATATTCATCAGATTTCTACGTCTTTCATCTATTACACCATATACGCTGCATTCACGATGCAAAAAATAAATTCAATAAAATTCTTTTAATGAATAAAGGTGCTCTGATACATCAATCTATAATTTTGATTTGCAGTTTTTTGATCTACACTACAATGTGGTATCACTTCCAGTTTGAGTGCAAATGGAAACAGGTATATTGTTTTAAATAGAACACAGGTTTGTATAGAAGACTAACTAGGCTCTTCAGTAACCCCCATATGCAGGTTTTTGTGAATAGTTTTTGAGGTATTACAACGAATACACAAATTAGATAAAACAGATGAAAAGGAATGATAGCTTAACTAACAACAAGTTGGAAAACAAACCGAAATACCTCTTAAAGCAAATGGTCAAACTGTCGCCGTTCATTAAATAAATTAACAACTTCTGCTTGAGTACGTAATCGATCATAAGAACCTCTATTCTTTCTTTTTCAGTTTGACGCATTTTGAATTTAATTTGATGTTTCAATTAATTAATAAACACATAAAATAGTTTTGAGATATGGCTACTATGATTGTTTTAATTGTTGAGCTTATTTGCCATATCTCACAAACTGTTTATAATAAAGCTGTACATTGAAGATTTACTGAAAAGCTTATTTAATCGTCTATCCACACTTGTCAAAATATACAGGTGCGTGTATTTTAAATAACAAAGTTACTATTACTCCCGCTCAAACCGGAAGTGGCATTAAATTGTGGTATAAGTAATCGAATTAAAGATATAAATCGACATGTTCGAGCATTTTTGTAGTTGTTGTATCCTTTCGTTATTTTGGATTCTTTTTTTTTTATTTAATTTCTTTTGTAATTTCAAGGCGCTGGAACGTAGCATTATGTTTGGACTAGGGAATACCCTGTATAACATTTTTGCTATAAATTTACAGCAATAAAGAGGAACTTATGTTGCTAATAAAGATCTCAAGACTGGTGTACATGAGTAATACCGAACAGAAGATATTGAAGTTTAAGTTAAACGCTGCGCTTGTCGAATTTTTCAGAAAAAATTGAATATCTCAAAGGTGGTACGTCTTACATCTTTGATATTGTATATCATTGAGCTTGTCTTTGAAAGATTTATCCAAAGGATCCATAATGTACTGGTATGCTATTTTAAATAAGAAAGTTGATATCCGTTTCCGGTTTAATCAACAGTGCCATGAAGTTGAAAATATTTTTAGGAAATACATCACTATCCAGACCCATGATCACCTACGCCTTTCTGGTTTGGTGACCAAAAACAACCCAGAAGACTGTGCAGCTTCAGCATATTCAGAGACTTGCATGTCTCAACATCCCAGGAGTGATGCGTACCTGTCCCACAGCAGCTCTGGAAGTCCTGCTGGGAATAACATCGCTTCACATCTGTATTCAGAAATAGGCTATATCGAGTGCGCTCACTCTTAGTAGAACGAAAAGATTACAGCCTGGGATCTTAGAGGGCATCTCAAAATCCTTGAAGAACCCAACATAAATTATCTGATGTATATTGCAAAGGACACGATCCCTATGCAATATAATTTTGATCAACCTTATAGGGTGATCATTGATAGTTGTACTGAGTGGGCATCCGGTGAGCCTCAATGTAAAAGAGGTACCCTGGAATGGTGCACGGATGACTCGAGAATAGAAGGTGTCGGAACAGATATAGGCATTAGTGGTCCTAACTTACACCTAAAAATGCCTACAGAACCCCACACCAACATATTTCAAGCAGCGATTTCTGCTTTAAACTTGTGCGCCATAAAGGACCTCGAGAAAGGGATACGAAGCGCAACTATTAATATATTCAGCGACAGTCAGGCAGTTCTAAAGGCTATTAAGGCCTACACATACGAATTTGCTCTGATACACGAATATGTACATAATTTACGGCAATTAGGACGCAAAAACCACGTTACTTTGCAGTGGATCCCAAGCCACCAAGGAATCGAAGGAAACGAAAAGGCAGATAAGCTGGCCAAAGAAGCAGCAAATATGCCTTTCATTGGTCCTAATCCCGTCTGTGGTCTCCAACAGAGCCACATAAAACAAGCTATTAAGATACGGTAGGACAATCAAAAGGTCTCGTACTGGGATAATGTTTCAGGACAAAAACAGGCGAAAGTAATCATATCAGGCTCACCAAAACCAGCAAAAATAGTGCTATCGTTCACCAAGGGAGATCTCGGGTTACTTGCAGGATTTCTGATAGGCCATGTAGCCCTAAAATATCACCTATTTAAACTAGGAAAAGCTGAAGATCAAATCTGCCGCTTATGCCAAGAAGAACACATCCTGTGTGAATGTGTTGCAATCAGTCGTACACGACACCAACACTTCAGGCCATTTCTTGCACTTACTGAATTGAAGGAAGCAGATCCTAGAGTAGTACTAAGGTTTATTAAAAGCCTCCAACTATTCTAACACACATAAAGGCATTTTGTTACAATAGATCTATCAAGGTCGCAGTGATTAAAGGCATGTGTGTCATAACCCGACGAAAATAATAATAATAATAATAATCACTATCCATAATATCGCCTACTAAAATTTCAAGAAGGTACTTTAATTATTTCCAGAGATGCTTTTAATAGGCCATCGACGTGAATGACTCTGTATAAGAAAACATAATACAAATCATAGCGGCTCACTGAGTCCAACACACTGTTAATCGACCACGGTACGCTTCCCTATTCTTACTCGGAAATCGGAAGATACGGCAGTGCAAATGGAAAAACAATGGTTCAATGAAACAAGGCAAATGACTCGTCACGTCGTAGCAAATTTAAAAAATTAGATATAAAATGAAGCGAGAATGTTACGCTTCTTTATTTGTACATTATATGTACACCCGCAATATTTAGACGTAGTTGTTTGTTGCTTTACGTGTTAATTGTAGACAAAGCATATTGGTCTGCAGTATACTTAGTAGGTCAAGAAGGAAACGAACACCGCTTCATAAAATGGTGGTGAGGTATGAAATTTTCATCGATTCTCCGTAACCCAGATCGAATATTTAAAATCTTATCAGCACCTGTTGTCACACATTACTTACATGTTTTTCGTGCATGCATACCGCACATCGTTGCTGGTATTTTGCCAAACTCATATTTAGTTGCCATACTGGCGCTGCTGAATGAGCGTAAAGTAATGTTCTACTTGCGGTATACTCGATAGGTTTCAACTTATCAGTACGACGTCAGCAGATTGGGAGGAGGATACGATATTCTGAAAGGCGTTTGTCCCATTTTCTCAGCAACAATATCTTCAAGTTACACATAAATTTGAATATAACCTAGCACCGACTTCATTTATAAGAGTTGCATTTCTGAAATTATGTATTTCTGATTATATGATGTAACCACATGAACATCCCCATAGTTACATATACAGGATATGTTGATTTAAATCCTGATTAAACTTACGAAGGATGGCGTAGTAATAAAAATGTTCTCTGTTTATCAAATAGAAAGATAACATAGGTATCATTCAGATACATCGCAAATTGTATCCACCTTTCTTCGACAGGAGAGGTAGTATACCGGGTATCCAGGATAACATGAAGTACATGGATATATTGGAAACCGTTAGAGATACAAGGTCGATTAAATGGGAAAAAAGTTGCGCACTTATACGGCTAAGTACAATCCGGGATTACATTTTTAAAAATCCATTCCATTACTACCGATACAGGGTGAAAACCAAAAGTGTGCATTTTCTAAAAACCTTAATATTTTCTTTATTATAAAAAAGACAGTCATCAAATTTTCAGCATAGGGGTAGTTAGTAATGAGAACTTCCAAAATGGCATTAGAAAAATTCTATGCTCACTGGGTTCTTTGCACTTGTACTTCTGTTATTCTCATGGGTGCCATATTAGATTTTTACATTCTTGAAATGATCATAAGGAATGCTTTTCAACCATGTTCAATGAAGAAAAACTATGAAAAATAGCAAAACTACGATTTGATTGTAGTAGGCTGAAATTTAACGTATGTGCTTGCGGCCGTAGTACTTAAAAGTGGTTCACAAGAACACTGATTTAAACTTGATGACCTAGCATCACTAAAGCAAAAATAAGAGTAATATGAAACGTTCTAATACTATTTAATCAAAATGACCGAAATCAGAGACAGAAGCAACAATAAAAAAAAATTAACAAAATCCTAGAATTAAGGCTGAAGTAGATATTCAAACAAGCTACCATTCTCGTATGTACAATCTAGAACGTTTAACGACTGCCTCACAATATCGCCTGATTGTGTCTGGACCAATTCCATTTACACCTGCTTCAACCGCCCGACGTAGTTCTTCTACGGTTTCATAGGATCTCGAATACACCAAATTTTTTAAATAGCCACGTAAAAAAATTAGTGAGATCCGGCGATTTAGCAGGCTTACTGGTCCTCGATTTGCAATCCACTTATCAAGATATTCGTTATTTAAAAATTTTGTCATTACTTGAGTATTGTGTGCAAGTCTTACTGGAAAAACACATTTTGCGAACTAGCAAGCGGGAGTCTCATAATTCGTTCTGCTAGATTTGGCTGCAAAAAGCTTAAACAAAATTATTGTTTAAATTAACGTTCTCTATATGTAAAGCAAACAAAATTGAATTGTTAGTTCAGCTACAATATGCAATAACAGAGAAATACTATTTAATTCAATAAAAAGAAGTTAATTTTCTTTTTATTAAATTAAATAGTATTTCTCTGTTATTTGAAACATAAAAAGTAGAACAAATGCATCTTTAAGAATCCTGAAACCTATTAATGTAAAATTAAATAAATAAGTTAAATACGGACATAATTCATATCATATATGTATATCTCTATAACGTTCTAAAGTAATATTGTTATTCAATAAGTTTCAAATAACAAATTTTAATTCTATTCATGCTACAAAAATTTCCTCTTAAAAATTACGATCTACAATATTACCTTTAACTAGTAATTAGTTAATCCACTAGAACTAATTTTAATATGATAAGAATCATTTACTCACAGCCCAAGCTCTCTACAGATAAACGTTCATCTCTTAAAAACTATTAGAGTTGTAGAACTTACGTTAGATGTTTCACTGCTCTTGAAATGGGTTCCAAAATAATAAAATAAGAAACGGAAATAACTTTATTACCTTCTGAACATGTAAACAATAAAATGATACATGATTGCATGTTCTAGTAAATACGTGTAAGTATTTAAAGAATACAACTTTGCAGACGCGAACTTATGAGACATGCTGTAGTTTCAATATAATTTTAAACCATTATTACCTTATTTCACTGTGTCGTCATATGTAGACATCGTTATGGTAAATACTTGTTTGCCTAGCGACATCTTCCCACAACTTCTTAAACGTGGTAAGATATATTTGTGATTCTCTGTTTGTTGTTTCGTCAGCAGTATTCGGTGAAAAATCATAAAACAAAATGAAGTTTAATTTGGATTGAGTTTATTGTTTGAGAAGTGAGTTGGAAGTGTATTTCTTTGAACTGTTTTAGTGCAGTTGATAATTATTTCATATGCGTAAGATAGACTTTTGTCAAAACCTGTGTACTCAATTGTGGACATTGTGAGCAAAAAGTGTAAAACGGCTTCTTACTGATGAGTTGTCAGAGATTATTGAACATGGCCTATCAAATATAGAAGTTCTATCAGATGATGCGGAAAGTGATGATGGATGGGAGAGGGAGTCTGAAAATAATTCTAGTGGGTTTTTTAACTTTTTTGTACGATTGACACCACATTACAAATTTTACAAAAGCAGTCAACAGAGTTTAGTCTTTTATATAAATAATAGTCTGTAACTTTTCAGATGAACTTGAAGAAGATAGTGAAATAGAAAGTAACGCTCCTAAGGATATCGCTTTGGCTCAAACTCAGCAAGCTATAGATACAATCGAAGGAGAGGATGAAAATCTTCCTGCGTTGAAAAAAAACTAATATTGCCCAATTTTTGGGGAACAATCAACTAACACTAAAGAAAAACATAAAGTGGCACAAAGATTTAACATATATTACTCGAAATATAAATTAGTATTCTGAAAATGAACCAAAATCTTTGGAATTGCCATCTCCAATACATTTTTTTCAAAATATTTCACAAATGAATTATTTGAAAAAAATTACTTATTGTACAAATCTGTATACAGTACAAAACAAGGTAAACTTTCAACCTACAAATATTGAAGAAATAGAAACATTTGTAGGGATACACATCATTATCATGGGTAATTTACATTACCCCCGAATAAAACTTTATTGTGAATCACAACTATCTATTCCTCAAATAAAAGATGACATGTCAGTAAATGGTTTTTATAAATTGCGGCAAAACATACATTTTGTAAATGCTGTGGATGATTCAAACGAGAGTGGTCGTTTTTGGAAAGTAGGACCTTTATATAATGCAATACGTTTAACTTTGCCTTTGGAAAGCTGCTTGTCAATAGATGAACAAACGGCACCTTTTAAGGATTCGTTAAATGTCAAACAATATGTTAAAAAAAACCCAAGCCTTGGTGAATAAAAATATTTGCACTCTGCACTTCTAGCGGACAAGGTGGTGCGGTAATTCTAAATGTTTTAGAATTACCGCACCACCTTGTCCAGAAAGAATCCGCGAAAAAAATATTAGACTATTCTTTGATAACTTTTTTTCTAATTACAATGTACTCCAATGCTTGCGACGTAAGGAAATATATGCAGTTTGTACTGCACAAATTAATCGGTTCAGCAATCCACAGTTTATAACGGATAAAATCATGAGAAATCAAGGCCGTGGCGCATCTGAAGAAGTTGTTGGTCAAGACAGAGAAGTTATTTTGACGAAGTGGTTTGATAACAATGGCTTCAAACTACATAGGCATTGGCAGGCAAGATCTTTGCAAAGAGAGGATGCTTACGGGCAGACTGCGGACTGCTCTCGACTCTCGACTCTGCGATTGGTTGGTTTAACAGATGGCGTTTACATGTTAATCACGATAAATCCGTTGCGACCAGGTTTACCAACAAGTTTAAAGACGTACCACGAAATTTAAACATAGATGGCTTTGTTCTACGTTGGTCGCCCTCGGTGAGGTATCTTGGGGTGAAATTGGATAAGAGAATGACTTGGAATGGGCACATCACAGAAATAAGAAGAACATTTTCCGAGGCGCCACTTCTGGGAAGGAGCAGCAAGTTGGATTTCAGAACAAAACTGCTCATATACACATCGACCCTGCGACCGGTCCTGTCCTGTGCTGCAATTTCATGGTCAATTGTGGCTCAAGGCAAAATTAAAGCGTTAGAAGTTGAGCAGAGCAAAATGCTCAGAACGATAGCACAAGTTCCATACTTTGCGAAAAATGAGCGCATCCGGGAAGATCTCCGGATGCCATCTTTGAAGGAATACCTTGAGAAGCTCTGGGAGGGATCCTGGAAGGGAGCCCTGAAGTGCAGCAATCCATTAGTTCAGATGCTCGTAGAATCACAGGACAAGCCGCCGCCACGTACCAGGGTGAGGAGAATTAAAAATGTGTTGCCCGAAAGAGTCGAGGATAGAGTAAACGAGGAGGACTAAAATAACACATGATAGCATCCTAATTAGAAACAAAAACCTATACCCCTGGTACCATATTGAATGGAAATTGGAGGACAAAAGGGCCCAAAGGCTTTCCGCCTAGCCCTAGTGAGGTGAAGAAGATGTATATAAGTGTTCACTTAAATGTAATGTAAATGTTAGGCAGAAAGGAAATTTATGTTAACTTCTGATATTTTGTTCCATCAGAAAATTTTGTTATTTCAAGAGTTTTCACTATTTAATCTTAACATATATTTGTTGTTGTTACATAATTTAAAAAGGTAACACAATGGTTGTATTATGTGTTCACCAATTTCTCTGTTGCAATAACTGAAAATAAGGTAGTACCAACCAAAATAAATTAACAAAGCACATTTTGTTAAACTAGTGCTTAAACTGTTTTGAGTGTAGCAATACAGGACTTAAAAAACGAAAAGAGGATATTGTATACAAGATGCTTTTTTGAAATAAATCGAAGATTAATTCTTAATAATTTCTTTTCCAAGCTTTTCAGTAGACCAAGTAATTTCATAAATTTCTTACATATTAACATTTCAAGAGGATCAAATAAAGCAGGTTTGCATGGAATGCATTTAAATCGCCATGGCAATTAGCAATTTACAGAATCTAGCTTTAGGATCGATAGAAGAAATTGTCCACAAGTTGCACATAGTATCTACGCTAAGCTCTATTAAAACTGAGAACAGTTATCGCGCCAGTTATTTCTTAAAGAAAGAACTAAAACCCTTAAGTATATAATAGTAACACCGTTAGTATATAGTACTGGTTCCATAATGGCCAATACCGGTCTTTATCACATTGTTACATGATATCCTGTTCTTTATTAAAAGTACTTGCTACGTTATCTAGATTTCGCAATTATTAGCGTGCACCGAAGTTCTAGAAAGTAATATCAATAAAAGCGGAACCATTTTCAAGTGAAGCACTTGTGCTACGTAATATTCAAAACCGAGAAGTTTATGTTGACGCTTGAATAAGCTTCCAACAATATATTATTATTGTTATTATTATTATTATTATGATTATTATTATTATTATTATTATTACTATTATTATTATGATTATTATTATTATTATTATTATTATTATTATTATTATTATTACTATTATTATTATGATTATTATTATTATTATTATTATTATTACTATACGTACTTATCTACTATTTATCAGAATAATAACGAAAAAAAAATGCTATTGATGCTTGCAAAAATAGTTGGGAAAAATCAAAATTTGCCACTAATGCCACCTTAATATACCTATAGTCTATTTCATAGATTTATGAACAAATTAATACCCAGGCTCTATTTTCCAAATATATTTCAGCAGTTTAGAAGGAAGTTATACCTTCCACTCATCCTACACATCACAACTTCGCACGAACTTTCGATTTAGAATATTACGTCGGAAACCAAAAATAATGCTAATAATGTAGCCTCATGGTATTGATGCAGTGATTCAGGGCCTTGGCAATGGGAGTAAAGAAAAAACACTAGACAACGGACATGTTTCTGCCTATCCGGCATCATCAAAATGCTCGGAGCAACGCTGACGACGCTGGGTAGGCAGAAACATCTGTTGGCTAGCGCTGTTTCTCTCCTCGCATTGCTTTTGCCGTGAGTGATCCCATCAATACCATGAGAAACTACATTAGCATTATTTTTGGTAATTGTTTCTAGCCATTTTATGTGTTTTTATATTACCTCGAATTTTGTTTACCAATTCTACGGCAAATATTGATATTTTTGCTTTTTATATTAAGTTGCATTGTGTTTCTGAAAATAGTAAGTTACTATTTTGGGTTGCTTAGGACAAAATGCAAATTGTACGTTTACGATCCAATTCCGAAACACCCCCAACTCACTAAACTGTCTGTTAACATTTTGATCGATATCGAAAAAAATGAACGCAGCCATAGTAATCTCTAATTACCTACGTATTGCATTGTTGACCACTTATTTAAAAACAAGAATGTCGACAAAATTAGAAAGTTTTATGTTGAGCATTGCAACAATCTTGTTTTGCGCGTCACGACACAAACATTATTGGAAAATATGTTACATTTATGTGAAGCAATTTTTCGACAATATTATCGTAAATTCTTTCAAGTGCTTTTTTTCCGTGTAAGTGGTTTCAGAGGAAAGAGCCTTGAAGGTCTGTAAAATTTTGTAGTAGAAAAGTGTAATACAATAAAATTACAATTCTCGATCTTCTCCAGTGAAGCAGTATCTTTTCTCTCGTTTTTAGGGCCTTCTTTTTCAATAAACTAGATCTTTAAAGTGAAAATGGTATCGCAATCATCTTGTTTCTATTTTCTTGATGCTATAGTGTCGAAAACCTGATTAGCTGGAAAGAAAAACTGTTTGATACAATTTCTAAAGAATTGCACTTGTTTTTGCTTTAGAAAATCTTTGCATTTCATGTTCTGTTCCTAAATAATAAATGCTCTCTGGAATAACTCATCGTTACAGAATACAAGAATCATTTAAGTACTGTTTCTTTCACTACTTCTTAATTATTAGTTTCCTCAAGTCGGAGTTTTGAAACTGGACGTCCTAGGTATGTTGTCAATTCTGCTGATGCTTTGTCTCTTAATATTTAAACAGCAATAAGTTATTTGTTCTAGTTCTTGGTAAAACTAACAAATATTTAGTGCTTCTTACGTTATATGCTCTATTATTGAGTACTTTTAAGCTAAAAGATGTGAAATAATTAATTAATTTAATTGCTAAAAATTTGTTGAACGAAAAATGAAGTTATACTTATATAGGGTGTTGAGTAGCTATAAATAAAAAGATAATGACATCAGTCAAAATTAATATACAAACACCTTCAAATATTAGTGCGGTAAAAACTCGGTGCTCCTACACATTTGTCTCACGCTATACAGGATGTCACAGGGTGAGCTTACGTGGGCCGTACACCAGAAACTAAACAGGTCCCAAATTTGTAAACTCGCAGATTTATTTTTATAAAACAGTTGAATTCAACAATTAATTTGACGTGAAATTGATCTATTTCGTTAGGTTTTCTTGCTGAAGACTTCATCAAAAACATCGTGGTATCTTGTCGCCTATTTATTCGGTATGCAAAAGTGTTGATGAATGATTTGGTACAGGTTAGTAATTTGTAAATATGGGCTATTGAAAAGTATTTTCATTTTTGTGCAAATACTATACAGGGTGTTAGTATTTATCGATCAAATATGTTAAACTTCAAACACTAATGCATACACAATAAAAATGTTGGGACAGCAACGCTCGTATTTTTAAGATAAAAACAATTTATGCTAAGAATTATAACACGTTTACTTAATCTAACAAAATATGTAGTTACCCTAACAAAAATTATAGTTGGATTTAAGATAAAGTGTTGCTGTTACATATTTTGCAATATACGTATATATATACATGTGTTCGCCTTTTCTGCGTCCTTGTACATCGCATACTTTCTGCGTCCAGGCATATATATTAATAAGTTTAAATAGCTACATATGGGGTTTTCTTTCCTGTACATCCCATAAAAACCGCGTTCAATATACATCCGTAGTTCCTTAGTTATTTAGATTTGTACATTTACAGCCTTTCTGCGTCATCACATCTCTAATCTTTTCTACGTCCGAAGTATATTTATGAAATATTTTATACGATGCCGCCCTTTTTGCGTCCGAGAATATACACTCGTACATTTTAGTAACAATTTTGTGTCCAGCGTTGTTGCCAAATTATTTCTGATGACTAATGCCTATTGGAATATAACTACCACAAATTGGGATTGCGACTTTTATCATTTACACTTCACATTTATACAGGGTCATTCACAACGCTGGCCTTTTAGACGTATCTCCGGAAATAATTAAAATATCTTTTTGAAACTTTGTTTGACCATATTATGGACAAGGTTCTATTTTTTAAAATTATTTTAGGTTTCATTGTACTCTTAATTCCTTACTTCCAATGGAACATGTGTGTATTATGGATTCTTTGCAAACCCCATTTAAATGCAAATTAAATTGTGTAGCATATCATGGGTGTAACATACACCAACTTTGAGAAATTAATTAGTTTTCGGATTTCCATGAATAACATATATAGTTATTAACAGTTAAGATATTTACATATTTAACTAGGAAATGTCAATTTTTTAAAATAGCAACACCCACTTTTGATCATTTCTACATACTCTAAACCAAAAATAAAGACAAAACATGTTTCGGTTCCTATACCTATACCTTCTTTGGTTTCCGAATTATTTGAAAAACATCATAAAGTCGATCCCTTTTCCAAGAAAAAGCAATTGAATCAATGAAGTAGGCTTTATTTCCTTTGTATTTAATTTGTGATTTATACTACTACAGATGCATGGTTTTAGAGATAATATAATAACTTACGAAGGAATTTCTGTATAGAATTGTTATTATATAGAAAATTATACTAATTACATTTTTAATTTTGAAGAGAAATATTAGTGACAAAACCGAATTATTCAAAAACAATTGCAAAATGGTATATTCCGCACTCGCTTTTCGAAACTTCAAAAACATTTTCTATTCTTCTGAATTTTGTCTTTTTCATGGATTTTGCAGTCTCATTCATGGATTTGCAAAGAGGAATGTTGTTCATAAAATCTCTACTTATTCCACCAACTCCTCTGTGCTTTCGTAATGGATTCACAAGAAACTCAAAATATCTTTATTACTGGACTCCATCATATCAATCATAGTATGAACTATCGTTTGTTAAAATAGACCAAAACCTACCTTTTTAATTCAACTGCTTTTTATTGGATGGGAAGATAATGATGTTTAAATTGAAGTTTGGATCTGTTAACATTTTCAGAAAAAGTTCATAGATTCTCAATCGAGAGGCTATGTGCCGTTTGCCAACCGCAAATCGCTACAAACTCTGAACTCTACCTAATATAAGCATTTCCAAAGTTAAAAAATATTTTTTCTAAGTTGATACAACCTAGGCCAATAGTATGCTATATCATTTAATTTGCAGTTAAGTAGGTATTACATTAGTAGTAGTAGTATTTGAAATAAGAGAGTTGGTATCCGCTTCCACTGTAATCAAGAGTGTCATGAAATTGAAAATATTTTTAAGAAGTAAATCTTTATCCATAATGTCGACCAGCAAAATTTAAGAAGGCCGTGAATGACCTGTTGAATATTATAGTAGAATAGTTATACAGGCTTTTATGGCTGTTCCGTTGACATCGTAATTACCGAGTTTTGCCGTGTTCCTGTGTACTTAGATACTTCTACAATTCATTTTCGATTTTCTCTTTGAGATTGATTTTCTGGGAAATAGCGAAACGTTTACATGGTGTTTTATATTAACAATATAGGCATAAACCCACAGGCGAAAATATAAACTGTGTAATGTGGCTCAGCGTACATAACCTAGCTTCATATATTGTAAATGATGGAATATTAAATTCTTCATCAAATAATATTGTATGTCCCTATATTTAAAATAAATACTTGTATAATGTTTTACAAAATGTAATAAGGCGGCTAAGAATTTTCATCACCAATTTAGCGTATATGTCCAAATTTCTTGTATATGTCGAAATTAACAGTTCGATTGTATATTTGTAAACTTCCTAATATATCGCATACTTCGTAATTTAGCTTGTTTTATACGTACAAGAAAATGTTACATTTGGGGTTGACAAAGCAGTATTATTTGAACTTATTGATTATTGACAATCTCCGAAATACAGGGTTGAAACTGTCGGGATGACGACCAGAGTTTTAGAAAAAAAGTAACTCTTAATTCATCAGTCAAAGCTCCTAACATGGACATCTCTGAATCTTTGTATTCACGAGTTTGGCTATCTGTTTTAACACGTGGTTTTAAACTGTCGGGGTGGCGACCAAGGTTTCAGAAAGATGTAACTCTTTTAAATTTCATCAATATTCCGCTACATTACTCAAAATTGTAGAAACCTGATTGGACTGATGAATACTAACGACGCTTCCTTAAGGAAAATCCACAATTTGCAATTAAGGTTAGGAGCCAGCATTTTGAGTTATGGAATTAAAATCACTTGTTCAGGCATTTTTAATGTTCAAAAAACCATTGTTAATATTAAGGATGATTTAAAACCAGTTTTGCCTTTTAATATATTTAGTAATTTATAATGATAGGATGCAAATTGCTGCATGTAAAATGTAAAATATTTAAAGAAACTAAAATTGGAAAGTTTGACAGATTCACTTCAATCAAGTAAAATCACTTACTTTAAGGATAATTCTAAATGGATAATAAATCTTAGTAATAAGCAGATTCCTGTTGGTGTTAGTTGTTTATTATCTTTGGGTCCTAAATTTAGTTTACCTGTAAACAGTAATGATGTAAATATTGGTAGATTACTTGCTGATGTTGAGGGAGCCTTGGGAAATTTTTCAACTTGTGAAAGGGATGTTCTTAGATCTAGAGTCTAGAGTAACTAATGTTATAACCAATTTTGTAACAAAGACTAGTAATGATAGACAGGATTTGTGTGAGGTACATGTGTGTAAGAGGTTCATTAAGAATAATCCAGATTTGGATATCCTACGTGCTGGCAAAGGAGCTACAGTACTAATGGCCCATGATGATTATATAACTAAAACGTTTTCATTACTTGCAGATGCAAATACATATAAGTTATTAAATAGATATCCTACATTGAGTATTCAACGTAATCAAAATTCATTACAATTTTTTTTTTGATAATGGTCATTTAGACCAGCAAAGATTCACAAAGCTGATGTTCCACTGAGGCTATAGTCTCCAGTAATAACTCCCCTTAAATGGATACTCTAAAACTGTGGCACTGGAACACTGAAACAGTTCTAAAACCCAACAAACATAATTGCACGGGACGCACGTTTCGATAGCAAGTATCATCATCAACAAGACTGAACTAACAAGCTAAGAGAAAAACTAACCTTATAAGGAAAATAAATTATGCAATATGTAAATTTTAAAATCGTAAAATTTAATGAACCGCTTCATTGCACAGGACTATAAATAGCCTAAAGGTAAAATTTACATATTGCATAATTTATTTTCCTTATAAGGTTAGTTTTTCTCTTAGCTTGTTAGTTCAGTCTTGCTCTGATATGATAGCTTGGCTATCGAAACGTGCGTCAGCGAATTAAGTGTTGTGGTAAGTTTAGGGGAACTGTTTCAGTGTTCCAGTGCCACAGTTTTAGAGTATCCATTTAGTGTGATGGCTTCCCGGTCTACTTTACTCAACCGTTTCTTTAAGGTAAGAAGTAAGATTAGTCTAGTTAATGCTGATATTAAATTTCTGAAAGATTGTAGAAAATTTAATTTTTTTCCGAATTTCATTCAAATTAACTGCAAGAGTAAATCAAGTTCGGCTAATAGAGCTATTTCTTCGGCCAAAAGTTGTTGGTTAAATTCAGAAATTAAGTATCAGTATTTTAAAATTAGTCAACTAGAGTTAGAAGCATATAGTTTACATTTACAACTTTGTAACAATCTATGTATTTTAGAATATTTTGAATGGATTAATTATCTCAACAGGATTGAAGACGTTATTGCTAAGAAAGTTTCAGATAAAGAAAAGGTTCTCAAGAAAAAGTTTTCCAAATTAGTCACCACTAACAAACCGAAACCTGCCGAGATAATTAACCCAACTGCATTAGTTAGGAACGAGTCACATGAGTCTTTTAGCAAAAAAAGAGATCGACTTATTAAACAAAGGTTTGAAATACAACCTGAAATTTAATAAGCCTCCGGTTGAAGAAATTATAGTTGGCATAGAAAACGCGATCAGTAATTTTGATGATAACACAAAAAATTTTATTCGTACCGCCTGTAAAAGTCAAATTTTGAAAATATGCAAAGGAATGCACCTGACATTGCACGAAAAGACCAAATCATTGCTAGAAGACTAAAAAACAAAAATTGTTTTTATTTAAAATCCGACAAGGGTAACACTGTAGTCATCTTAGACAAAGAAGATTATTTTAGTCGAGTCAACACCACTTTGTCACAAAGTTCTTATTCAAAATTATCAAAAAATCCTTTGTCTAAAATGATTACAGAAACCAAAAAGACCATGTTAGAATGTAAGGCTGTCATTAGCGACAATTTAAGATTTAGACTAACGGTGTCAAACCCAGTACTACCTAGGATGTATTGTTTACCTAAAATACACAAGCCCGGAAAAAGCATGAGACCCATTGTTTCGAATATCAACAGTCCAACTTACTTACTTTCCAGGTGGTTATCTGACAAATTGAACCAGTTACCTGTACAATTTCGGATTTGGCTATTAAAAATTTTACGAGTTCATTGAAAAAACTAAGGACATTGAGCTTACTGACAAAGAAATTTTGGGTTTCGTTTGACGTAAGTTCATTGTTCCCTAGTGTTCCAGTTGATTTAACTTTGAAATATTTAGAAACACTTTTGTTAGATAACCAAATGGATAGAGAGGAAGTTACTAGCTTCATTTCTTTGACAAAACTTTGCATGAAACAAAACTTTTTCCAAATTAACAACACTTTTTATCAACAAACGGAAGGAACAGCAATGGGTAACAGCTTATCTCCGTTTATGGCTAACCTCTTTATGGGTAAATTTGAAACTGACCTGAAGAATACTTTCGCTTATTTCCCTCGGCTTTGGATCAGATACGTCGATGACATTTTTTGCATCTTTGACATCAGTAAATGTTCAATAACGGATTTCATAGAACAACTTAACTCAAAATTTCCCTCTATCAAATTTACCCACGAAGAAGAAAAAGACAACAGGATTCCTTTCCCCGACATGTTAGTAATAAGAAATAAAAATAAGTTAGAAATAGACGTTTATAGGAAACCTACTAGTAATAATAGATTCATCTTACAGGATTCCAATCACTCATATGAACACAAACTTTCGGTTATTAACTTTTTTGGGGCACCGGTTACTCAATTTTCCTTTAACGAAAGATAGATATCAAAATGAACTAAAAGAAATCATCAATATTTCTAACTTTAACGGATTCTCTGAAGATGTCGTCTATAATACTATTAGGAAACATAAGAATAGATTAAGAATTAGAAATGTAAGCACATTAGAACGCATTGACGGCCGTAATAATAAGAAATATGTTAAATTACCCTTTTTTCCATGTTACACCAAGGGTCTTCAAAAATCTTTTCTAAGATTGACCGCAAGATTGTTTTTCTTCGAGCAATAACCTTAAAAATCTTTTAGGAAATTCCAAAGACCCAGTGGATAACATGGATAAATCAGGAAAATTTTCAAAATTTCATGTAAAGATTGTGATCAAGTGTATATTGGGCAGACAAAAAGATCAATCAAAAATTAGGTACAAAGAACATTTGGCTATCTCAAATTCAGAAGGTTTGATAAATCTAGCGTTGCCCTACATATGCTTGAAAATAACCATAATGTTGATAATATAAAGTTAATTAAAAACGTAAGGAGTACTTCTCAATTAAATTGTTATGAAGGCATAAATTTTCAAAAACAAAACTCACTTAATGAATTCAGATTTAGGACCACTAAATTCCAGCCTTTATCCTTTGTTACATCATGTTTAATCTTTTATAGCTGTAATTTTAACCATGTGCAATGAACCGCTTCATTGTAATCCAGAATTTATTAACTCACGGCTCATTTACCTTTAGGCTATTTATAGTCCTGTGCAATGAAGCGGTTCATTAAATTTTACGATTTTAAAATTTACATATTGCATAATTTATTTTCCTTATAAGGTTAGTTTTCTCTTAGCTTGTTAGTTCAGTCTTGCTGCTGATGATGATAGCTTGGCTATCGAAACGTGCGTCCAGTGCGAATTAAGTGTTGTGGTAAGGGTTTTAGTGAACTGTTTCAATAACTCCCCTACTTATAATCTTTCTGCATACTCATTTCATTTTGCCGATTTATTTAAAAATTTTTATTGATCATGTATTAGTTTCTCTTGTTGTAGTTTCTTTATTCATTAACATGCCATTAAACTTAAACAAATTATGGATAGGACCTGACCCGCAATAACTCAACATTGTGATCTTATTAAAGACGAATTTATCAGAGCTAGCTACTTGTCATTTGACGACAAAATTTATGCTTAAATTTTTGGTACACCAATGGGATCACCTCTTCGTCCCATTCTGGCGCAAATTGCCATGGATCATTTCTTGAACTTAGTCATACCAACTTTACCATTTCAGCTGGGTTTCATCAAGAAGTTTGTTGATGATCTTTTGTGTTCTCTTCCAGAGCATGAATGTGAAACTATTATTTTAATACATTGAACCAAATTAATCCTCATATACAATTTACTATGGAAAAAGAGGTAAACAAGTCCTTTCTTGACATGAAAGTTATAAGAAAAGAGTCTAATATTATTATATTAGATTGATACCAATAACCCACACATTCAGGAAGGTACATAAATTATCACTCGACACAACCTACGAATCAAAAAATTAACTTAATTAAAGCCATGAGAAACAGAGTAATCACACTATCTCATCCATATTTTCATAGATAAAACTTGAGCAGGCTTTTTGATCTTTTTCGCAATAATGGCTATCCTTATTTTCTTTTGAATAGGGAGATACATGGCTTACTTTTGCCTTTGCCACCGCCTAGTTTAGCTTTAGCAAACGTAATAGACTATACTGCTGTACCTTATGTTAAATTATCTAATATACCTGGACACACAGATTCGATTGTTAACATCATAAGGAAAGATAATTTAAAAGTTGCTAAATATAAGTTAAACCCATTGAATAGGTTATTCACAAAATTAAAAGATCCAACTCCAGTTGATTTTAAATCAAATGTAATTCATCAAAGCCCTTGTAATTTTTGTAACCAAATATATATTGGCTAAACATCTACCTACCAAACATCGCAGTGATTGCAATCTAAACTAGCAAACTACTGCGTTAGCTATTCACACTAATAATACTTTACATGAAATGGATTTTAACAATGTAAAAATTGTAACTATTCCACTGATTTCCGGAAATCGTTTACATAAATCAACATCCTAACACTAGAAGCAATATTTATTCATATTTATTTCATTTAGATACAATTAAAAATTTAAACAATAGGTAAAAATTGATTTTGATTTCGAGATTCGGTAGTTTTAAAGTTTTTAAATAAAAATCAGATTATAAAAATAATCCAGTCTTTTTTTAATAACTTAATCACATGTAATTATTATTTGTAATTCAATATTTTCAATAACTTATTTTAAATTGTTTCAAATTTAATAATAATCAACATACATTTCGTTTTAAATTTTGCGGGCACGAGTCTTCAACAAATGCCATCGCTGTATGTTTTTATATTGATACATGTATCGATTTTCGCATTCATCAGTCATAGCTCCTCAGATGGACATCGTTAAATCTTTAGTTCCAAGTTCGGTCTGTCTACTTTAACTCATTGTAAGTTATAATTTAATTATTGCTATTTCTTTTAATTTATATCTCTGTAAATTTGAATTTGTAGTATGACCCGGATGAAGCTTTAAATAAAAGCGAAATGTTGGTGAAATTTAAAGGAGTTACATTTTTCTGAAACCTTGGTTGCCAGCTCGAAAGTTTGGAACCACGTGTTAGTTCCTAACGACCGCCATACACCTTGGTGTTCAACTGTTTTAACTCCTTTATGACCCTGATGAAACTTCAACAAGTTTGGAGTAGTTTTGTACTGTACTTTGTGTACTCCTTTCTGGTGTTTTTATCCTGCTTTTCTCATTATTTTCTTCTTATCTATTTGCTTTGTTCCTATCTAAGGCTTGCAAATATATTGTATACATTTATAGTGCTTGTTACGTGTAAATGTTGTAATAATGATCTTCCTGAAAATTATACGGTTTCTTGCTTTGTGTGTAGATCTATTTCTAGCTTGGTGTGTGCCAACCTCACGGAAAAAGATTCTTGTGTCTTGAGATCTAAGAAATATATTAAATGGACCTGTTCTGCCAGTTGTTCGATCGACATTGCTGGTCAAATTCAGAACCTAACCAACGTAACAGCTGCTTTACAGAAGTAAGTGTCACGGATTGCGGACCTAGTCTCTGATTCTCCTAGAAATGTCTCCAAGGAATTTGTCATGGAAGATGTAGTCAATGAAATTGAAGATCGTAGGCGCCGCGAAAAGAATGTGATTATTTACAATATTGATGAGAGCGACATTTCTGATAGTGATTCAGTTAGAGTGGATAACTTCAAGTTCATGAAGCTGGATAAATGTATTAAAATGGATAAGATTAAGATTTTCAGACTTGGGTCGGTTAGGAATGCTGGAAGGAACAGGCTTTTAAAGGTGATGCTGCATTCGGCGGAGGAGGTTTCATCTGTGCTGCGGAAGAGTAGACTTCTGAAGAATTATCCTGTCAAGAGGAATATCTTTATATCCAGGGATCTGTCGATTAAGCAAATAGATACGAAAAATAAAACAATGTCTGAATTTCATCTTTGCAGGGCCAAGGGTGAGGGTATCGCGCTTCAATATTTTAATGGCTTGCCTAAAATTGTCATAAGAAAAAACTTGATGGAGTCCAACAGTCAGCATCAAACTTAAACATTTATTACCAAAATGTTAGAGGATTGAACACAAAAACGTTTCTCTTTTACAATAATCGGTCTTGCGATAATTATGATATTGTCATATTGAGTGAAACATGCGCTACTGACAATTTATTAAATTCTGAACTGTTCAATGGTGATTTTGTGGTGTTTAGATGCGACCGTAGGGTCGGTCGTGGTGGCGGAGTTCTTGTTGAAATTAAATCTTCATTTTCTTGTGATGAAGTAAATATAGAACTGGATGTAGATCTAGTAGAATATAATATTGATTTACGTTGTGTTAAATTAATGGTTAGTGGAAAGGTTATGCATATTGTTACTACATACATACCTCCCTCATCACCCGCATTTGTCTATGAACAACTATTTCATAGGTTGAAGATATTAGAGTTTTTTACAAAGGAATTTATTTTCGTGGGTGATTTTAATATTCCTAATTTAGATGATATAAGTTGCAATAAGGCATATTCCATTAATAATTTTATGACAACTAATGATATCGCTCAGTTTAATCAGATCAAATACCAAAACAATAGATTTCTAGATTTAGTTCTTTCTTCTAAGGATGCCATTTGTAACTGTGTGAAATGCGATTTTGCATTAGTTCCAGAGGATCTTCATCATCCTGCACTAGTTCTTGATTTTAAATGTAACGTAGCTATTCCTAAAAAGTTCAAGTTATCAAATACCTCAAAATTTAATTTCAAACGTGCTGATTACCTATAATTGTACAATTTGTTTTCTAAAAAATTGGAGTTCCATGTTAAACTACAACAATGTCGCATATGACGTATTATATAACGTAATCAATGATTATTTCACTCAGTGTATTCCTACGTACGTTCCGTCAAATAGCTCCTTTCCAACATGGTTTTCTTTTGAAACGCGACGGCTAATTAAAATTAAACGTCATTATTTAAAAATGTCTAGATCTACTGGGCTTAAGGTTTATATGGATAAATTCAAGGAATACAAGAAACTCGTTAGTTCTAATATTGCACGTGATTATCAAAATTATAGTACGGAAGTGGATTACTCTGTTCAAGCTGATCCGAGTAAGTTATGGTCATTTGTAAATGAACGCAAGAGTCAAAATCGTATCCCTGGGTGTATGGTGGATGGCGAACAATATATCGACTCTCCTCAACAGATTGCCAGTGCTTTTGCTACTCACTTTTCATCGGCTTTTGTTGACACTGTTAATGTATGTCAAAATGATAACTTTTTTGGCGTAAACTTATTGACAATCCAAAATTTTACAGAAAATTATGTACTTTGCGCAATAAACTCATTAAAATCGGATATGACAATGGGTCCCGACTCAGTTCCTGCGTTTATTATTGAAGATTGCAAATATGCTATCCCTGATTGCTGGAAACGCTCTAAGATAATCCCCATTTTTAAATCTGGAAACAAAAACGAAACTAAAAATTATAGACCAATATCCCTTATTTGTAATTTTGCGAAAATATTTGAAGTTATGCTCTATAATCTTATTTATAATCACGTTGCCAATCAGCTTTCCATTCACCAGCATGGCTTCATTAAGGGTCGATCAACTGCTACTAATTTATGCTCCTTTGTATACTTTGTATCTGATGCGTTGGACGAACAATATCAAGTTGATACAATACACACGGACTTCACCAAAGCCTTTGACACTGTTCAGCATGACTTAGTCTTACATAAATTAGATAGTTTTGGTGTTTCTTCAAATCTGATTGAAGTTTTCCGATCATATTTGTCTGAGCGTACCAATTATGTTGAGTACCGTGGCTTTACATCCTGCGAGTATACATCACGAACTGACGTACCTCAAGGCTCTGTGAGAGGACCATTACCTTTTCTAATTTTTATCAATGACACAACCAACTGTATTTCATCTCGCTGTTTGTTATATGCGGATGACATTAACATTTTTCCCAAGATCGAAAGTGTTGCGGATTGTGAACTGTTGCAAAGCGACTTAAATGCTCTCGAGAGATGGAGTTCGGATAATTTGCTATTCTTGAATACGAACAAATGTAAATGCATGACCTTTAGTCGAAAACAGTGTACAATAACGTTTCCATATAGAATTTATAATTCTTCTCTTGAAAGGTGTGACTTTTTCAAGGAACTTGGAGTAAGCTTTGACGAAAAATTAAATTTCAATTTACATGTCTATGACATATGTACTTACTCTTTCAAAATGCTTGGATTCCTTACTAGAAACACAAAATGCTTGGGAACTAATACGCTTATAAGTTTTTTTAATGCATTTATCAGATCTAAGCTTGAATATTGCTCTGTAGGATGGAACCCGGGTTATGTTAAATATAACGAAATGATAGAAAAAGTTCAAAGAAAGTTTCTAAAAACACTGTACTATCGCACTTATTCCGTTTTTTTGCACCATAATTGCTCGTACAGCCAATTGCTATTAGAGTTCGATTATAATTCATTGGCCCATCGCGGAGTTACAGAGTTACAAATTGATCAACAACATGCTCTTTGCTCCGGAATTATTGGAGCTTTTGGGATTTTACGTTCCTCGTTTAAGTATTCGGCATCAGAAACTTTTTATCTTCCCTCATTTGCTACTAGACGTTACTCGTTCTCACCTATCCTTTGTATGTGTCAAACTGTAAATACATATTGTGCTGATATTGATATGTTTAATATTTCGCTGAATTCTTTAAAAACACTTTTGGACAAGTGTGAAAAGATCCTTAGTCAATTTACTTCTTGTGTTGTATAATTGAATAGATTCTTTTCTTTTTTGAAACATTTTGCAATGTAATTCATATGTTTTCCTTTTTTCTTGTTTCTTTGCTTCGATATTTTCTATAACCTGCCATAATGTAATGTTATGTATTTATGTACGTTATCCTATAATTAGCAGTTTGGCTGCTGTAGGATAATAAATATTATTATTATTATAAATATTATTATTATTATACCAACCCAACTGTATCTCTTCGTTGGTCAGAAATTTTTACACAGGATGAATATTCATAACCGTCTTTTGAATTTCACAAAATTATTTGTATAATTACGAATAATTGCCTAAGTAATCATTTTAGGTATAGGGCAATATAATTTGATGAAGAATTTAATATTCCATCATTTACAATAAAAATGCGCAAGGTCTTCCACTTAAAATTACGACAATATTAATGTTTGGAGCTTGAAACCGCAAGTTGGAAAGGTGTCCTGATATTCTCTAAAAGTTCACCCCCTCGTACAAAATAAGTCCGCAAACTTACAAATTTGGAACCTGCTCAGTTTCTGATATATAAGGCTAACGTACGCTCATCCTATGACATCCTGTGTATAGATATAACTTATTTCGTAAACAACGTGTACTTGGCGTAAATTAAACTTAACTACGAACTTTAATATTGTAGGCAACATTAACAAAATTTTGTATAATCTGCTTACCATATCTGGTTAATTACTCGTCTCGTTTCAAGTTGAAATAACGCCATCAGAAAAGCACAAAAGGAAAAATTTGTGCTAATATTGTTACCGGAGAACAGACTTCGCGAGGATGTTTGGGAAGCGAATTTATCGGCTTCACAGATCATTAATTTTTATTTAATTGCGGCGCACCACGACGAAGTTTCCACATAGTAATGCGTGCATTTAAATTCAAATTAGTCTATAACTTAAATCGACCGAAAATGAATGCTCGTATTTTGTAGCTTTTTAAAACAGTTCCCTTAGATAATCATACGCAATTTTCTGCTAGTTTATTTTTATGTTCACAAAATGTCGGTAATATAAAAAGTTGTTTAAATATCAAGTATGATACTTGAAATTGGAACCTGTCTATATTTAACGTTAACATTCTGACAACACTTAAGGCAGCGTATTATGCTCAAACATTTATAAACATTAATTTACAAGTTTTACACCAAGGAAGTCGGTAGTGATATTACAACAAGTGTGCCGAGACGATCTGATATATGCACAATCAAACAAAATTGGGAAATTCGTGATTATAATTTTTGCATATACCTTTTATAACTATGGAGGAAATTATATTTTATTACCGCAACAGTTATGTTGGATGTGTTTATTCTTTATTGTACCGCCCATCGAATTTATTTTGATAAACAGGCACGTATTTAATTTATTTTGTTATCAGATAGCTTACTTTGCTTACTGTTATAAAATAGGCATAGGACAATAGAACTTGGCTTTACATTTCTAGTATAGGGTGTTCTGGAACTGTAAAATTGCGCCTATTGTATAAATAGCTGGAAGCCAACATTTTCTGACAGCATAAACCTTTCGGTATCTTTCAAAAATATTTCCGTATATACAGGATGATCGATAAGCAGCGAACCAGACACCTGCATTGTTATTTTAAATAGAACACCTGTACATTATTACGTCTTATATATTTCGTCGAAAAAATCCGAAATGCAAATACATTCTAGAGTAAATTTTTGTGAGACTAAATTGCATACTCGCCCCTATCCCAGACATGGTGTTAGCGAAGCATACAGGATGTTCACTATTGAACACTAACTTTACCAAATTCAAACACAAGAAACGTAACTTTTTTTAAATAGCATCATATATAAAACAATTCACTAAAACCCTTACCACGATACTTCAGAGTACACACAAAGTATTATGGTAAGGGTTTTAGTGAACTGTTTCAGTGTTCCAGTGCCATAGATTTAGAGTACTCGATTAGCATCATATATTCCTCTATTACCACGGTATAGGAAATTTGTATCCCTGACGTATTTGTATAGGGGGGCATACGTCTAACATTGAAAGCAAAAGTGATATTTTCAGTTAGGCGCGAGTCCTGCATTTGGGTATTGCATCCGAGTGGTTTCCGGTGTTAGTACTGATTAGTTATGATTACAATAGTAAACAAAAGATACTAACATTGACGTTTATAAATTATTGATTAACAAATTTTGGGCTCACGTAGCTACTTGCAGTGAAGGGCGAGTCTTGCGTTTGGAAACTGCATCCAAATGACGTCTAATATTAATATAGTTTGGTTACCGTGACATAAATAAAACATACTGATATGGACTACCTCAGACTGTTAATTCAAAATTTCGAGCCTAAGTACAGGAGAGTTAAGCAATGAGCATAATGTACGTATTAGGAAAAAGTGAAAGAAGAAATTATGTACTTTAGCTAGGAGGATGTACAAGCTGCGCTATCCTGACTGACGATATGTATAACCGAAAACATTCCTCAAATCAAAACTAAGATTTGATGCTATTGGTTACATTCATTCTATGCCTTCTTCGCTGCCCGCAACTCGTTGCTCCCACTCTTAGGGCGCAAGAGTCCCCTTCACCTAAGAAACAAGTTGCTTCTCTACACCTCGACCCTCAGACCGCTGCTGACCTACGGCGCTATGGCCTGGTCCTCGGCGGTCTTTACCCACATAATATCCTTAGAGCGTCTCCAGAATAAGACTCTAAGGCTAATTTCTGGAGCCCCTTGGTTCGTAAGGAATTCTCAGATTCATCGCGATCTGGTAGTCCCGACGCTCCGCGAATATCTCGAAAAGCTCCTCACCGCCACGTGGGAAAGGGCCCGCACGAGCTACAACAGGTGTGTTCAAGGGGTAGTCGTTCTTCAAGATCGGTCCCCTCCCAGGATTCACGTTAGCCGACCAGCGAACTTCTTCAACCTTCGCTGAGAGTCACTCCCGTCAAAGGAACGACAAACACCCCCTAAACATGACATCTTCCTCAAAGCTAAACTCCGTCTTTAGCCCACTAGGACGAAAATACTTTCCCTAGTGTATACCCACCCACCAAACGGCGTCATAGTGCCGCACTAAGTTAGCTAAAGGACAAAAGGGTTTAAGGTTTCTTCAAAAAACCGACCCTAGGAAACGATAGGATCGCAGTGGAAACAATATTTTAATAAAAGTTCAAACAGGCTAACACTAAGTGATGATGCATATGTGAACATCAATTTAAAATCAAAACAAGAAATAAAAGAACAGTAACATATGTATCTCACAGTTGAAGTACACTATGAACAAACTTAATAGTCTTCAATGCAATTTTTGTAAAAGCTATTCTGCACTTTTCTTAGCACACTAAGAATGCCAGTGTTACCTTTAATGCGAGAGCATTTATGTTGCCCAGCCGAGACAGAGCCAGAAAACTTGACACCTTCATCAGGGTTGTAACTGCTATCCTTACCGGCCAGACTCGACTAAGGAAGCACCTGCACAGAGTGGGACTTGTTGAAGGAGGACAGCGTCATCTATGCTTGGGACAGGAGGAAACAGTGGTGTGCGTATTTTACCGCTGTCCTGTTGTCTGCAGAATTAGATCTCCGTTTGATGAGGCTTTCCAGAGAGATTACGAAAAGCCTCGCTGAATTTTAGAATTACATCGTCGACCTGCAATATATATTGAAGTATATTCTTGTCTTGTTTTATTTCCATTGTACACAACTAAAGCATAATCTTTTGACTTGAATAAAGTTCAGTAAAGGTGAAAATATGGTATTTGAATAATTTTCACTTTTGTTAAAGATATCTTTAACTTAAATATAAAAGGATTCCTGATTCGCATCCGCATCAATAGTCCGTGGACCATTCCACCGATTGGTGACCACTGATCTAATGTACTCGCATAAAACATGTTCAGCCTTGCACCTTGGGTACCTATCCTCCAACGCAACATCCAGTGCCTAATCGACTTCACAGCTGGTCGGGCTGCGATTATATTTGGTGCTAACGGATGGCGTTCTCGGTACTAAAAGATACCAAATCAGACAACCAAGCTTATTCGCCCGTACTGTATGCACAATTTTATTGGGTTAATACGGCGCGTTTCTGAAGCACGGGTGTAGTTAAATACTTTTCATTCATTAGTCATAGCTCCTCAGATGGATAAGTTAAATCTTTAGTTCACAAGTTCGGTCTGTCTACTCTAATTCATTTCTGACCCTGATGAAGTTTTAAATAAAAGCGAAATATTGGTGAAATTTAAAAGAGTTACATTTTTCTGAAACCGTGGTCGACATCGCGACAGTTTGAAACTATTCCTTGGTGTTAAATACTTTTGGCCAACAGTTTATATAACCTCAACTTTGCGCTTTCACTGTGCTGTCTTAGCTATTGTTTATTAACAAAGGAACCTTCATATCTGTTGAATTCTCTCTTTAAACTACATTATTTCGTTCCTTCTGCTTACTACTATTACTTAGATATTTAAGCGACTTTAGTTCCTCAAAGTTACATTAATTTTTGTGGATGCTTGCATATATGAATTAAAAACAATATTCTACAAGTTTGCCTGTAACGCAGAACCATTTGTTTCTTTCGCGGTAGTAATGATTTGATAAAATATTCAAGAGAGCACATAACTTATCTTCATCGATTTTATGATTTACAAAATACCGCGTGCAGAATATGAACGCGAAATTAATTGCGACTCTATTTGTGCTCGATTTGCTGCTTGCCGTACGCCAGAGATGTTATTAATTATAATGATTAATAGACAATATAAATATCGCGGAGCAGGTGTGGTTGTTGTCACGTTGATGTGTTCCAGACGGGCTCCTAAGCTACTCCAGCCCGCAGGGATTGAAGCGAGGACCGGAACTAGACCTCACCGATCGTACGTACGACGGCCGCGAAGAAGGCGGTTATCTTTCGCACGGCTTGGGCCAACTTGTGGACGGACAAAAAGGACAAGATAATTTCCGACTCGACATCGCGGGACACGGTAAAGGTAAGGTAACATGCGGTCTGTTGTTATTTGCTTGCCTGCCTTCTTTGTCGTTCCTCTACGACTGCATTTACATTTATATTACTTCTCCTGCCCGCGGCACTTGGTGCAATGTGTTGTTGTGTTCCCGGACCGAATCATTTTATTTTATGTCTGTGTTTTGTCTCAATCTTGGCCGCACTTGTGTGACCTGATGACTTTAACGACGGGCCTGCGGCTGTATCGCAACTGTTTGACGCGGCGAATTTCCGTTTCTTGTTCGACCAACAGAAATGGCGAATTATTTTTCGATTGAACCGCTGTTTGATTTTATTTGTTCGACAAAACGTCAAGCTGGGGTTTTTTATTCGCGCACGCAACTCGTAAAATATTTCAGAGCTAAGGCGTTCTATGTGCTGTATCGATAAAACAGGCATAAAACATGTAAATGTGCGTGGTAACATAAAGAGGATGGTAAGGACAATAAGAGAAATAAAATATACTGCTGTATCATCGTTTTTGGCACGATGATAATAAAAATTGACAAATAAGTCAAATATTGACAATATTTTATTACTACAATTAAATCTGAGGTCTTTAACAACCCAAGTACCACGAAGGAAATTGATAGGTATAAGATTACGCGTGTTGCAGCTCTTAAACCTTGGTTAGTAATGCCTTTTTTATAACACGTGAAAGTGAACATTCATATGATTATGCAGTTTCTCCCCAACCTTGTTTTGGAGTAATTGTTAAGAACATTTTGGTGGAGGAGCGTACACTCAAATGTGCCTCTACACTGTTAAAATATTTTTTAAAGTTCCTGCGCACTTATCGCAAATTTAGCGTTTAAGGAAAGAGACAAATATAAAAAGCGCATGAATTCCGCCTTAACGTGCATAATTATTTGTAGATATACAAATTTTATCGCTTTTTCCAATACTGCAAATTTTTATACACTTACAACCCTCGTTAATGTTTTACAATGCCTTGTACAACTACGATAAAAGCCTAGTAAAGTTTGTTAACCTCTAACCAATGACATGCCCAGAGATTTATTGCCTGTTAGAAGATCTAAGCACTTTCATTTATTCGTTTATTTAATGTGTGCAGCTGGAAAGTAGTTTCGTCTCGGGGGGAATATTGAATGGGGAGGTTAATTATTTGAAGAATTATTTGTATTTTACATTTTTGTGTAATTTTTAACTGCTACGTATTTTTAGAACAGGGGAAGGCAATCATTTAATGTTAAGGAAATTAAACATTACGGCTTAATGTAAGTATCTAAATTGTTCGTCTTAGTATGTTGTGTAAGGAATATGTATTGAGATATTTTTAATTCAAATAAAAGTATGGATTTAAAAAAATTACAAATCCTTTTTATTTTCAAGTGTTTACGTATGAATTTTAGTAAATTTACTTACAGTCGTTATTCCCCTACGT
Source organism: Dynastes tityus (assembly GCA_029618875.2). NCBI lineage: Eukaryota > Metazoa > Arthropoda > Insecta > Coleoptera > Scarabaeidae > Dynastes > Dynastes tityus. The sequence goes on from JAROYD020000042.1 coordinate 421,312, forward strand.
GTGTTGTGTATGTGTGTGTGCGAAATCCTCTATAATATTCTTTTGTCCCGCTTTGGATGTTTAATGTTCTGTGATGCCCTCTTCGACTCCTCTTTAGATGTTCTTCGGTTCAATTTTATGTTTTCTTTATTTTCAAATGGTTTTCAAGTTGTTTTGTAATTTATATACTTTTAATGCTTTCTTTCAAGTTAATCTTTAAATTCTTTTTTACAAAACTAGTCTTTCTGTTAAAAATACCTTTTCTGTCTTTTTGTTTACCCGCCTCCACAGGGATACTCATCTAAGGACTTTTATATTTAAATGCTTGACCTTTTGATGATTGTACAAACGAGATTTTCATTATTTCCTGTGAGTTGTAATGTACCCAGAAAGTACAAAGAATTAATAATACAAAATGCCAGAGTAAACTTTATTAGGTTATTCAAATTCTGTAAATACAATATCGAAATTTAATACAAATTGAAAAATTCAAATTACAATTACATAAAATAATATTGGGTGCATGTAGGGGAGGCCGGGGCTAATTGACACAAGATTTCCTTTTTTGCGTTTTCTGGAATCCCCCTTTGTTAGAAATAATATTCATTTTACATGTTATAATAAACATAACCATCAGCATTTTATAATGATTTTAATTTCAATTTTAGTTATAAAACAACACAAACACATTACTTATTTACATGTCATCATCTGAATTACATTTATGGCAAATATAAAAAGGATCTTTGTTTGCATATTCTTCATGAGACCAATTCTACTACTAATGCTACTGCTCTTGCAGCAGTTACCAAAATATCGGTGCTGAAGAGCGATTCGTTTTCTTGTTGTATACGTATTTACCTACATACTATCCAAGCACGGGGCTAATTCTCACTGTGACAACTTGCCCCGCCAATAATGTGACACGTAACCCCAAAGTATATCTTTTTGTGTAAATTAATTTAACATTATTACTATTTCACAAAACATCATATAAAGCGATAGCTAGCCTTCAAATTGACAAACTTTCACAAAATATGAGGGTAAATATTTACTACAACCTATCAAAAAGTTATGGATTACTCATGCGTCATCTATTGACTTTTGTTAAATTCTTGTGAGATAATAAGGAAATTTGTGTTGCTTGCATACTTACCTCAAAAGGCAAATGATGACTTACGAAGCGTGTGTTATTGCGAATGTGACAATATGCCTCTGTGTTAATTAGCCCCGGTCTCCCTACTTCACAGTACAGTATGTATACTTCTCTGTGTACTTTTTCATTTATCCTGCCCTTATAGATAAAGTAGATCCCTGGTCGTAGATATCTAAATGTCCAGTTCAGACTTAATGTTCACTAATTGAAGTGTTCCGCATTTAATAGCAAAGAGTCTGCCCTTGGCTCTTTGCTATTAAATGTATTTGTTAATGATCTATCACTGTGGTGGTGTAATGTTGATTACAGCAGTGTTTTAGTATTTGAAGCAAGCGGATCTAGATGCAAACATTGCAGAAAGAAGAAAAGAAATCTGTGTTATATCCCTGGTGTATAATCTAAATGTGGTGGGTCTTATCTGTGTAAACTTTAACAAGTACGGACCACAAATTTCTTTGGGCTTCATAAAGGAAATAATTTAAATTGAAGGGTGTACATTCCTTAATTGTGTAAATTTACTCCGACCGTATGTCATACGTTGTATAGTATAATGTTCTAAACATCGCATGTAAAATTGCTGTCGTTAGTGCCACAAAGAATGACGTTCAATCATTTGCCTTCCAATAACAACTATCAGAGTGACGCTTTTCTGACTCCGTTTTCGATGCTGCAGTGGCTTATATAGCCCATAGCTCCCCTCTCTCAGACTCCGAGATATTATTAGGTAAATATAACTCCAGATAACGATAAGTTAGGGAAAAGGGTAACATAACTCCTCTTCGCTCTATATTCTATCTTTCGTTAATTCTCACCTTGTGTAACTTCTTCCTATAAGCACGTAAAAAAAAATTCTATTTTGTCTTTATAATAATTTCGCAAATTATTTCTCGCTTTGTCATAAGTCGTCAAGTACAATAGAAAATCTCCATATTTTACAGTTGCTGCTAATGTCAGTTCGTTAGATGCTAGATCATTACCGGCTGTAATATTATATTGCTAAAGAGAAGAAATTTAGTTGATTGTAAATTGAGTTGTAAAAATATAAAATGTTGTCAATATGAAATGTGTATCGTAGTTGGTGAATATCTTTTAATTAGGTAAAATTGAATTTTATAACATTACAACAGATTGGCTAATGTTCATAACATAGAAAAGATTTCGTCCTATTATCACACCTTTTTTTAATTCAGGCAAAATGCGAGGGTAAGCCAAAAATTACTTATACTTTCAGTTCTACAACTGTATTAAACAAAGATAGGTGTACAACAGATACATTATTTTTCGATATGGTCTCCACCTTTAGCAATGCACTTGGTCCAGCGAGCTACAAACTTCCGTATGCCTTCTTGGTAGAAGGTTTTCGGTTGGTCGTGAAGCCACTTTTACACCGCATCTCGAACGTCTGTGTCTGACGCAAATCGACGACCTCTCAAAGCTTCCTTGAGTGGTCCAAAGAGATGAAAGTCTATGGTAACTCGCCTATTTGCTGTAACCATCTCTCGAGCTTGCTGAATGTTGTCGTCGGTTGTCGAGGTTGACGGCCATCCTGCTCACTCTTTTTGTATTACGCTCGTGCGGCCACTTTGAAACATTTCGATCCACAAAAAAACGCTTTTACGAGATAAAACACTGTCCTAGCACCTTTCACACCCTCCGACCACAAAAATCGGATTACTGCTTGTTTCTCTTTGGTGCAAACTAATAGCGGAGCTGACATGCTTATGCTGTTGTAGCTAGCAGACAAATGATGCGATCGTGATTAAATTCCGCACACATGACCACAGAGGCGCCAACTCAACGCATGCGCGAGCGGTCGCCACTACGATAACCTTCAAAGCCTGTTATGGCGAAAGTGTAGATAATATTTGACTTACCCTCGTATATTGTAACACTTCATACTTAACAGAACCAGTTTTCGGTTATAAAAATATATCATGGCAGATATGACAGGTAATTTAAACGTGCATCATGTCGATTTTAGTATTTATCATTGCATATGCTTGTAATGCTAATAACTCATGACCAACCGATGCCCCCTTCTAATTGACGAAAGCTGTTAGGGGATACGAAGACAAATATAACTATTGTATATGCAGATACTGATTTTCAATGGTGGTATCTCAATACTACAAAAAATCGAAAGTATTATTAGTATAGAAAGTATAATTGATAATGTAACTTCTAGCTTCTTCTATACAAAATAGCAATTAAAATACAAACACAGAAGCTTTTCCTACCTATTTGTTAAAGTTGTGAAAATGAAACAATTGCTTAAATAGATATAGAAACTCAGTAAAATGTGTAGAATGCTACAGTATTTACACCAAGAGAAATGTATAATAAATTATACCACAATTGTAGTGGATCCTACTAGAATCGACGGTTACTATAGTGACAACTATCGAAGTAAGTAGAAAATACCCTATCGTTGCAGTTTTTTGAAGTGGCTGTCTGTACTCCATAATTGTAATAAAAATACTCCAAAATTATAGTAAAAAAGGTACTACAATTGTAGATAAATTACCATACACTTATTGTAAAATTGTCGTTAAAGTAAAAAATTTGAAGAAAGGGATTCATGGTATAAGTAAATGGCCATTACAACTATTATTTACTTAGAATTCTTAAAATACATATTATTTACATTCACACTATTAATTGCACTTACATTGTTTAAAAGAGTACGACTTATCCGTACATAGTTAATGCAGCAAATTTATTTTCATGCTCGTAACAGAATAATGTTCAAACAAAAGTAAATTTAATGTAAAAGTACACACGAAAATAGTACTTAGTAACCAAAATAATGCTGATATATATGGTATATATATATGGTATTGATGGAATCACTCCAAGCAAACGCAATATGAGAGGAAAAAAGCACTAACACTTTTTCCTCATGCCTCCATTTCCATTCGCGTCTCAATTTATACTCCTAGTCTTCAAAAACACAACTGAACTATTTCCCAGCGTCACCTAGTGGCAAGAGGTGTACTCATGCCGTCCTAGAGAGTAGCGAATACAGAAAGCGGAATATAGATGCCATACTTACACATACAATGATACAACCTTTAACGTACGTTTCACAAACATTTTCAAAAGATATCGGTTAATGTTTCTTTTTCTTTTTATTACTATTTACCACGTGTACCAATTTAACTATAGTTTTAATATATATAAATAATAATAAAAAAAGATTAATAAACTCAAGTATAACTCGTCAATTATTAAACTACATAAAAATAATCCCTATTTAATTACATTATTCAAGAAATAATTTAATTATACTGTAACATAAAAGGAAGAACTTTTTCATTAATTCATTCACTTGCTCCTAATTTTAATGTTTTTTGAAAGTTCATTTGTATTAAATAAATATTTTCATAGGGTTAGAAAATCAAGAAAATCCAAGACAGGAAAATATTTCTTCCAAGTAAATCATTTAATTCAAGTTAAGAGAATGCTCATGCTGAAGGTAGGAATGAAAAAATTGTCCAGATTTCACAAAGTTCTATTGAGAAATTAAGCGGCCGATTTCGTGTTCAAAAAACACATCAGGCCAACTGCAAGGATATCCAATAAAAGAAAAATTACAATAATGGAAAAAAAATCTAAAGTTAATAATTAAAACTAGAAGTGAATGAACTAATGAAAAAGGTTTTTTTATGTTACAGTATAATTAAATTATTTCCTTAATAATGTAATTAAATAGGCATTATTTTTATGTAGTTTCATAATTAATGAGTTACTTCTTATATATTTAAAAAAGCTATAGTTAAATTGGTACACGTGGTAAATAAGTAATAAAAATAAAAGAAATATTACATTAACTGATATCTTTTGAAAATGTTTACGAAATGTTGTTCGTTAAAGGCTATATCATTGTGTGGGTAAGTGCGGCATCTACATATTCTACATTTCTGTGCGCTGGACGGCATGACTACATCTTTTGGCACTAGGTGTCGCTGAAAAATATTTCAGCGAATCCATCAATACCACGAACTATATATCAACATTACCTTGATTATTGTTTCTAAGCACTTTTTTCATGTGTGCTTCTGACTAAATTCACTTAGTAGACTATGTACGGATATGTTGTACTATTTTAAACAAGGTGAGTGCGATTAATAGTGTGGATATAAAATATAATTATTTAATTACAAGTATATACTTCCAAGCGGAGAAAAAAACGCTAAGAAAATATTTCTTTTGATTTAAAACAGTCATTGTATTGTGGATAATTGGAACACTAATTGTCTTGAATTGAGGCGGACAGCCTTGATACAAGTAAACGCTTCTCTGCGTGTAACACTTATTGTTGTTTGTTCAACAACAATATTGTAGTGTACGTAACCACAGTAAGTAACTACAAATATGTTGTTTCTTTCACTACAATATGTCACTCAGTGCCACATTGCATGTTCGTAAAATCTACTGAAACTTGAACTATCAAAAAATAGTTGTGTTACGTTTATTGTAGTAAGATCAATGTTTATGTTTGTTGCGAGAACCATTAATGTAAAAGTAATAAAGCGAATAATAATAAAAAACTAATCAGGAATTATAATATATGAAAAGTTGGAAAACACTCACCCTCTCAAGCAGCGTAATCAAGTAGGCTGGCGGATTGCATTGGAACTACTGAACATGAGAAGTAGAAGCATCGTCATCAGTATTATAACCCAGTGGACAAGAATCGTAAAAAATTGATAGCATTAGATATGTTTCAATAGTTGTCTCGTGCAACCGTGTTCGCAGTGGTGAAAAAATGTGTTTATATTTGGAGAAAGATCGTTCGACATCTACCGATGTAATACATGTATGATTAAAATAATCTTTGAACTCAATTAATTGATTAGTCGAAGTACCATTACAAATTTGTTGTAATGTGATAAAATTGGAATCTTTCTCTAATACACGCTCCAACATTTTTAAAACGCGAATATTTTTTGCGTCATCTATAATGCGTAGCAGAGTATGTTGTTGTAGCCCTTGTCCATATCTAAGGTATATAGGTAAGACAGAGATCTTAGTCAGCATGTTTAAATGATATAAAAGGGGTACGCGCTCGTACTCTTTAGAGCAATAAGAACTCAGACTCTCACGCGTGAAGTGTTACTCTGCCCAATTGACTACCGAATTATAATTTAATTATATACTAAATTCTATAAGTATTCTATTAGTATAATATTATATTGTACTTAAATCGTGTTACGGAGCACACTAATAAAAGCTGCCCTGGTGTCAGAAATTGTCTTTTTTTTTAAAAACAACTCATGTGTTATAAGGAATACAACAATGTACTTCGTCCAAAATGTACTTCGTCTTCTATTTGCAGTGACTTCACTAAAGACAACGCTCTATTTTGTAATTGTTCCAGTGCATCATGTAAGCATTTATGGTAGCTATGAATACTTTGTAAATCTGTTTCAACAGAAGCATATTGAAATTTTGACTGGCTCTCCTTGATAGCTGCAGCTTCGGCAGGATTGAATTGTAGAATAACAGCTTTTACTTTCTTGAAATGTTCAGCATAGTAAAAAGCTGCCTGCAACCAGATTCCCCAGCGTGTAAGAATCGGCTGTGGTGGTTCACGAATACTGGGACACTGTGCGTGAAACGTTCGAAGACGTTTTGGAGATTTGAGAAACACTTTCTTTGTACTTGATCTTAATGCATCTACCTCGGGATAACATTGTCTAATAGTTTCTGCCCCAAGATGTAAAGCATGCACTTTACAAGTTACATATAAACAGTCGCAACCGTGTTCAAGAAGAGAACGGCCTACCGCACGCATTGTCGCTGCACCATCGCTCATAAACATCAACACTTGACATGTTGAGACTTGAAAGTTTTTTAACGTAATAAGTATCACAGTCATAATTGCTGCACTAGTACACCCTTGTAATCTTTTGCTGGCCAGTAACTGTTTATGTTGATCTAGTACACGAACTATAACATGTATAATAAAATTTCTTTTACAATCTGTTGTCTTGTCAACACAAAACCAAAGCAACTGATTTTTTAATGTAGATATGATTTTATTTTCCACCTCTTTGCGTACAAATAAATCATGCTTACGTGCTGTTGCCGTAGTTGGCAACTTCAACTCCGAGTTGTACTTGTTCCAAAAGTTCTTAAACGATTTCTTATCCAGTATGTTAAATGACAAATTACATATTACCATCATCTGTGTTTTGCACTATTTACATGCTTCCTACAGTCGTTCTTTTGCCAGCACATGAAAGTTGTCTCGCACACTTTACAAACTATTTTAGCACCGTCGTACAACAAATCCTACTTTATCAGCAAAGGGTTGTTGTTTAGCCTTGCGCACACTCGACACTTTTAATTAAAAATTTTCTTGCATAACTAGTATTCCGCTCGCCTGATTTAATTCACACGCACGCGCCGCGCTAGTGATGATGAATATGTACGAAATTGAACTGCATTGCCACCCGGCAGATGTTTAGGCATCGCATCAGACAGGCGCGCGCCGAGTTCCGTTGGCTGCTCCAGCTGTTACGGCTATGCTGGGACGACACGATTATCTTAGCTTATTCATAATTCTTTGCTCATAATTAATTCAAAGCCAAATTACAAGTAACCGATTTCGACAGGCGAACTACATTTAATTACGCATGTAGCTCTACGAATTTGTTGCGAAACCTACATGCATACAAACAAAATATACACTTTTTTTTTTGCATCTTCTTCATATTTCTTTTCTATGTTGTTCTTTTTAGCTCTAACTATATACTTCCAATGCAGCACGGCGTTCCTCAGGAATCTATCCTGGGGCCATACGCAGATGATATTTCTATTCTCGTTGTACCTCCTGTAACGGACTGCAACATTGAAGACCTGCGTAATAGACTAATGGTTGTCTTGAGTACCAGGTTCACTATGAACAAACTTGCTCTTAGCCTCGAAGAAACAATGTACATCGTTTTCTATAATCGTCAGGAACTTATTACAGCATTTAGACAATCGTTCGTTAACTGGTTCACAAAGTGTAAAGTTTGTTGGTGTGCCGCTTGAAGCAACGTTGGAATGGACTTGTAACAATTTATCGTCTAAATTGTATAGTAAAGCCTATTTATTTAAAATCTTACGCTCAGAGATTTTAGCTTCCTGCATGAGGTCTTCGTACTATGCTGAAATACAAACAAGGCTACAATACGGTATACTACGGTATTTCACACAATTTATAAGCGAAACTTTAGATGACTGCGGACAAGTTGACGTTATCTTTACCGACTTCCCACATGCATTTGATACTCTCAGTCATGAATTACTTCTATATAAACTGGACTCGTTTGGTTTAGCTCCCAACTTCTCCTAGTTAATTAAATCTTACTTGGTAAAAAGAACTAACTATGTATTTTATAATGGATTTAATTCGTTTGAATTTGTATCTAGCAGCGGTATCTCACAAGGATCCAATCTTGGTCCATTGATGTTCATTCTATACGTAAACGACCTCTTAACATCCTTATCTTGCCATGTCCTCGCTTATGCCGACGATGTTAAACTGTTTTGTAATATTAACTGCCAACAAGATATCGAGAGTCTTCAGACGAGCATTAATATACTGACCGAGTGGTCAAAATCCAATACACTGACATTAAATTCTAGTAAATGTAATTTTATGTGCTTCACGAGAAAAACAAATCCATATATCTCCACTTATCAAATCAACGATATTTCCATCGACAAGATTACCAATCTTAAAGATCTAGGTGTCACTTTTGATCCAACTTTATCGTTTAACATACATATTGAACAAATTTGTTCATCTGCCTCTAAAATGATGGTTTTCTTATGAGAACGTCCAAATACTTCAATGACGCACTAGTGCTAAAATCCCTTTATTTTGCATTTGTACTCTCGAAATTGGAGTATGCCTCTATTGTTTGGCATCCTTTCTATATGTCCCATCAAGCTCCAATTGAACGTGTTCAGCGTCGATTCCTCAAATTCTTGTCGTTCAAAGTTAATGGCGAATATCACGCCTTGGCATACTTCTACAACACTCTTCTCGAATCGCATCAATTTCGTTCATTGTCATCCCGTCGTGATTACCATAGCGCCCGATTTTTACACAAATTATTAAATGATAGGATCGACTGTATGCAGCTGGTCTCCCACATAGGATTCAACGTACCTCGAATAGCATCTCGTTATGCTCCAACCTTTACTATGCCGACACCGAGGACCAATCTTCGTTTGCGGTCGCCAATCTATCACATGATCAGGAACGCTGAGAAGATATTTAGTGATATTTTCACCGGAGAGTTGGCGCCATGATACACGAAACATAATAGTTTTTTGTATAGTTATGTCATGTTTTTAAATCAATATGTATTGTGTTCACAATGTGTATGTTTGTCCTATAATTGGGTTTACCTGTTGGACAATAAACATTATTATTATTATTATTATTATTATTATTATTATTATTATTATTATTATTATTATTATTACTATTATTATTATTATTATTATTATTATTATTATTATTACTATTATTATTATTATTATTATTATTATTATTATTATTACTATTATTATTATTATTATTATTATTATTATTACTATTATTACTATTATTACTATTATTACTATTATTACTATTATTACTATTATTACTATTATTACTATTATTACTATTATTACTATTATTACTATTATTACTATTATTACTATTATTACTATTATTACTATTATTACTATTATTACTATTATTACTATTATTACTATTACTACTATTATTACTATTATTACTATTATTACTATTATTACTATTATTACTATTACTACTATTATTACTATTATTACTATTATTACTATTATTATTATTATTGCTATTATTACTATTATTACTATTATTACTATTATTACTATTATTACTATTATTACTATTATTACTATTATTACTATTATTACTATTATTACTATTATTACTATTATTACTATTATTACTATTATTACTATTATTACTATTATTACTATTATTACTATTATTACTATTATTACTATTATTACTATTATTACTATTATTACTATTATTACTATTATTACTATTATTACTATTATTACTATTATTACTATTATTACTATTATTACTATTATTACTATTATTACTATTATTACTATTATTACTATTATTACTATTATTACTATTATTACTATTATTACTATTATTACTATTATTACTATTATTACTATTATTACTATTATTACTATTATTACTATTATTACTATTATTACTATTATTACTATTATTACTATTATTACTATTATTACTATTATTACTATTATTACTATTATTACTATTATTACTATTATTACTATTATTACTATTATTACTATTATTACTATTATTACTATAATTACTATTATTACTATTATTACTATTATTACTATTATTACTATTATTACTATTATTACTATTATTACTATTATTACTATTATTACTATTATTACTATTATTACTATTATTACTATTATTACTATTATTACTATTATTACTATTATTACTATTATTACTATTATTACTATTATTACTATTATTACTATTATTACTATTATTACTATTATTACTATTATTACTATTATTACTATTATTACTATTATTACTATTATTACTATTATTACTATTATTACTATTATTACTATTATTACTATTATTACTATTATTACTATTATTACTATTATTACTATTATTACTATTATTACTATTATTATTATTATTATTATTATTATTATTATTATTATTATTATTATTATTATTATTATTATTATTATTATTATTATTATTATTATTATTATTATTATTATTATTATTATTATTTTTATTATTATTATTATACTATTGTGGGGTCCATCATCTGGCGCACAACAAGTCTTTCTAGCGCAAAAAGAACTACCATAATATTCGATAGATTAAATCACAGTCGGAGGTGTTTATAATAATAAAACAACTTAAAATTACATTTAGTTAATCTTTTGGCACCTAGTTAAAATACAATATACTTTTTAATATTATTTTTAGACAATTGAAGACAAGCAAAAACTTATAACTTATAATAATAATAATAATAATAATAATAATAAGAATAATAATAATAATAACAATAATAATAATAATAATAATAATAATAATAACAAGAATAATAATAATAATAATAATAATAATAATAATAATAATAACAATAACAATAATAATAATAATAATAATAATAATAATAATAATAATAATAATAACAATAACAATAATAATAATAATAATAATAATAATAATAATAATAATAACAATAACAATAATAATAATAATAATAACAATAATAATAATAATAATAATAATAAGAATAACAATAGTAATTTTTTTTTTTTTTTTTAATTCAATATTTTTTTTCCTCCAAACCTCCACCTTAATCCAGGGAATCCTCCCGCACGCCCGCACTCGGTGGTACGGTCGAATTCCCCGGGGGTCCCTCACGCGGGAGAACAGGACGCAGACACAGCCCCACGCGCGCCCTCCGGATGAGGGGCACGCCCGCGACTGCCACCACGACAAGTCTCCCCAAACAAGCAATATTTCCTGGCAACACGCATCCACAATTAAGCAAACAAATCTGCAAAATTGGGCATGTCAACTACATAACTGATACTAACCTAAGTGAAACATATCACTACTCCGAAGGATTAATAACAAATCTTAACATAACGCAAATAAACAACTGCTACTAAGCAAAGCTTGACAGTAGCAAACATATTGTTACTCGATTCGCCGCCATTGCTAGGTACACAAAAAAAAGCGCCAATCAAACCAACTCACTATACATGTGTATCCCCTTGTATACTATAGCAAGGAAAAAATCATCACCCAACTAGATATCATTCCAATCAACCTTGCAGTATTGCACTAAAGATATTAAACACGTTCCTATAACTTTAATTTGAACATCAAACAATACTATTCTTATAGATAAAACTAAAAAACTAAAAAACAAAGTTCCATGTCGGCACAACGTGACCGCCCCATTAGGCACTTGATTCTCCCCGTACACCGAAGGTAAAGAACCCAAACTAAACACTGGTTCAAATCAAATTTGCGACTTCTTATATTTAAGAATGAACATATTCTTATAAAACTTTTCTTGAAGATCATACTGAAAACTAAAAGGAAAAAAAACGGAAACAAACGATGCCGGCGCATCGCTACTCCTGGCTGCCAGCGGGCAAAACTGACAATAATATTAAAAACAAAGCATACGATTCGCTTTCACTATTAGATACATAAGCAGCAAAATAAATCAAATCATACAATCAGCTTTTCCCCGTCTCCCAAAGACAAAGTAAAGTCAATACAGAAATTAGATGCTGCATAGTAAAATAAACATATTTTTATAAAGCTGTAGGTATCGAGTTTTCTTTACTTATAGATAACCAAAAAAAAAAAAAAAAAAAACAAAAACGGACAAAACAAAAAGTCCGTGCCGGCACAACGATGTTCCCGCGTATGCGAGACCAGGTGATATCTATACAAAGGTCATTGACTCACATACAAGTACAAAAAATTATCGTATTCTATTTTACACTCCCAACTTACAAATATAAAGATCACAAATTTCAATCTACTACTCAAAAAAGGAGATTTATTTTAACTGCAATCACAACCGTAGATTCACATCATACAATAGCCAGCTCTTAATCATCTTTTTTATCTGGTTAAGTGATTGCAAACCTTTTAAATTGTTAGGCAAATAGTTAAATAGTTTGGACAAAAAACCTCTTTTTTTCGGAGGCCGTATTTATTTGAATGACGTGGAACAGCTAATTCACCACTAGTAAGTGCTCTTGTTCCGTAATTATGGTTGCGTAGTTGAAGCGAGTCCTGCGTAAAGTAATTATTGATGTACATCCGAAACATATACAGTTTCTGTATAGTTAAAATTCCCATATTTTGATATCTTACATCTACACTCTGATTGGAGCTCCCAGCAACATTCCTAACTATAGAGTTCTGTGTCGATTGCATGCAGAAGCATTACCCCACACAGTTATCGCATAATTTAGTATAGATTCGACTAGAGCAGAATAGATTAGCATTAAAATATTCTGCGGTACTATGAAGCTCAAATAGTAGAAACTGCAGGAAAAATACTTTAGTTTCTTATGAAGCTCGTTAATGTGGGTCACCCAAAGGAAGGAATCATCAATAGTTAGCCCTAAATATTTAAAATGTTTTACAAGCGATAAACTATTACAGTCACAGGCACTATCAGCAGCATTATTATGACCCAAAATATGCAAGCAAGCATCATTGTGAACTTTTACAATAATTTCGTCGTTTAGCCTTTTGTGCGGGGACGCAATATACATAATTTTAGTTTTTTGCGAATTAATGAACAATTTTTTATCATGGGCCCACAACTGGAATTTAAAAAAGTCTTCGTTTAGTTTATTAACTGCGGAGCTGAGATTCTTATGAGCAGAAACTATTAACGTATCGTCCGCGTATAGGTAATGATCACATCTTTTAAAGCAGAACATGACATCATTGACATAAATTAAGTACAGCAGCGGCCCGAGAATGCTTCCCTGCGGAACTCCTTTTGCAACAGAGTTGCTAGAGCTAACGGATTGGTCAATTTTTACTTTTAGTTTTCTGTTCTTCAAATAACTCGAAAACCACTGCAAAACCGAACCACGGACACCAACCTTGCGAAGCATAGAGAGTAATTCACTGTGAGCAATACTGTCAAATGCTTTACGAAAATCGATAAACATGCACAACACGTGCTTCCCGTCATTTAGCTTACTATTTATTGAGTCCGATAAGTTTTCTAAGACTGTGATAGTTCCTTTATTTTTCGAAAGCCGTATTGGTTACTGTTTAAGATATTATGTTTTTCCAAATACTCACAAAGCTTGTCCGCAATATATCTTTCAATAATCTTATCGATGACTGAAAGGACAGATATCGGTCTGTAATTGTCTAAGACATCTCTCCTTCCTCCCTTATATATTGGAGTAACAATTGCCGTTTTCAATTTCTCCGGGAACTGTCCAGAGCAAATACTAAGATTCACCAGCTTTACCAATGGATGTTTTAGAAGATGGCAGTATTTCTTTATATCAGATACTAGAACACCATCCAAACCAGGTGTTTTTTTGTCAGAAATTTTCCATATCACATCCATAAAATCCTGTTCACTTCAATTAGTGGTAGATAAAAAGATTGACTTTCAGATCTCTCATACTGGAGATTCCGGTTCTTCATGAATGTCTTAAACAGCACTTCTCCACAATCATATACAGAACCAACTGCCCCTTGGGAGAAGAACGAAGCAAAGTCATTTAAAATTACTTCAATATTATTATTGAACATTCCCGGATAAAGAGTTGTTCTCGAATTCCTCCCCATCAACTCGTTAATGTTTTTCCACACTCTTTTCATATTATTACTGTTTCTCTGGAACTGTCTAATATAATAATTCCTCTTTTCGTTTCTTATTAAACCACTTATCCTGTTTCTAAGAGTAGTGTACTTCTGTCGAAGTACATCTTTTATTTCTGGGGCCTCTGTAGATCTCTTCCAAGTCCTATATGCTCTATCACGTTTTTTAATCTCTTCGACTATATACGATGTTAGCCATGGTTTTATAGGATGTTTTCTACGATAGCTCCCATTAGAGGTTTTAACAGCATTACATAGTGCATCATTATAAGATCCTAGAAAAAACTCATACAACTGCTCAACATCATCAATACTGTCCACTGCCGTTCTATTCAAATTGATATCCAACAATTCCTCAAACTTCTGATAATCAACATTCATTTTCTGATAAATTCTGACAGAATCTCGGGTTGGTTCTACGCATGTATTGGGGAATTTGAGAGCTCCAGCAACAATGTAATGATCAGAGATTTTAGCCAGGATAATTCCAACACTAATATCGGTAGATTTACTCCTAAAATATAGGTGATCTATACAAGATTTCACTATAGTACCACCTCTACTTTCTTCTCGAGTAAAACTAAATACTTTTCTCATGAAGCCAGAGCGTGATAATATATTCTCATAACGATTAACCAATGCGTTGGTCCTATTTGTATCAATATTAATATCACCAACTAATATCACGTTCTTTACTACGCAAGAATCCAAATATATTTCTAGCTCATTCAAAAATAAATTCTTATCCGAATTTGGAGGCCTATAAAGAGCCATAAGTTCAAAAATTAGTCCATTACACGAAAATCTAACAGACACCGCTTCACACATCCTGAAATCCGTCTCCAGCGCGACGACGTTCAAGTCCGTCCGATAAAATATAATTAAACCTCCACCCGCACGATCAAGTCTAAGTCTTACAATTTTATCAAACCCGTGCACCTCAAACAAGCCGGCGCACCGATCGTATTCCCATTGAGTAATATTAACTTCGGCCAGAATTAAAAAGGCAAGACTATTTGCATTGTCTCGCAAATAAACACAGAGTTCATCAAAATGTTTTTTAATAGACCTGATATTTAGAAACAGAAAACCAAGAAACTCACCCAAGTCCTCGCCAACAGATCTTGACCAATCACTTACGTCATCAAAAACACTATTAATTTTATCATCTTCGATATGTTGCAAGACATAATCAACATCCATAATAGTAAGTATAAGATTCAAACCAAGTTCAGCCAAGATCACTAGTTTATAATCTTCTCTAGGTCCTGGTGACTTCTTACCCTAAAAATCCTTGATCCCTCGTTCCTACGTACCAAAATCTGGCAGTCCTGAGTCCATACATACCTCCATTTTGACTCCTTAGCCCTTTGTTTAGTTTCCCATAATAGCTTCTTATAGAAGGGAGACAAGTATTCGTAGATATAAATTCTTTTATCCGACAATCCGCCCAGAACTTCTTTATTGGTAATTACAACTCTTCTCTTTGCTTTCACTTCGTTACAGACTCTGCTGGATTTAAATTGCACTACAATAGGTCGCGGTTTACCTCCCATACCATTTCGAACTCTACGAATAACTTCTATATCTGTCTTCTCCAATTTAATCTTCAATTTCTCAGCTAGTTCCATGAATAGATCTTCAAGTTTCTCATTCTGTGATTCTTCCAATCCATACATCTCCAGCTTGCTTTCACTTTCCTTTGTTCCAATACTAATATTCTGTTAGACAATTCCTCAATTTTTATGTCTTTATTTTTATTCTGAGTAAGCGCTATATTCATATCTTCCTCAAGCTTGGTCAAACGTGTCTCAATCAAATTTTGACCGGATTTTATATCATCGTATTGAGCCGAGATAAATTGTTGGCTTTTAACAATTTCAGTGAGCTGTAGCTGCAGATCCTTCAGAATTGTTTTAATTTCGGCCATTTCCCTACCTACTGAAGCAACTTGGCTGCTCGCGACAAATGATTCAGCCAAAGTAAGGTCATCATCCCGCTTTTCTAATTTCTTCCTATCTCTGCAGGTTTCACATCTCCATTGCATCTTTTTCCTACTGCTCATTCCATTGTAAGTAGAGGATGATATGGAGCACTCAAAATGATATCCAGAATTACATCCCTGGCAGAATACACAATCACCCTCGTCCAGTAACTCCTTAGAACATTTGTTACAAATCATTTTAGACACCCCTGTATAATATCGTGTATAAACGAATATCTGTTTTTAGAATAAACAAATATAAACAAAAAGTCAATGGTGCGTTTAGCTCACATGGAACATGTGGAAACACTTTTTCGGAAAACACAAAAACAGTTTTCAAGGTACGTAAGAACTCTATTGGGAGTTATATTTAAAGTAATTTCTCCAAATAACAGGAAAACGGTTTTAGATAAACTGACGATTATAACGCTAATCGATAGAATAGTTTTTTCTCTATAGGGTGGTATAAAGTAGCACCAGATAACATAGAACACACGCACATTAGAACGCGCACAAACGGGAGAGCAACGAACAACGTCCGTCCCGGACGACAAACCGAACAACAATGTAATAATAATAATAATAATAATAATAACAATAACAATAATAACAATAACAATAATAATAATAATAATAATAATAATAATAATAATAATAATAATAATAACAATAATAATAATAATAATAATAAGAATAATAATAATAATAATAATAATAATAATAATAATAATAATAATAAGAATAAGAATAATAACAATAACAATAACAATAACAATAACAATAACAATAACAATAACAATAACAATAACAATAACAATAACAATAACAATAACAATAACAATAACAATAACAATAACAATAACAATAACAATAACAATAACAATAACAATAACAATAACAATAACAATAACAATAACAATAACAATAACAATAACAATAACAATAACAATAACAATAACAATAACAATAACAATAACAATAACAATAACAATAACAATAACAATAACAATAACAATAACAATAACAATAACAATAACAATAACAATAACAATAACAATAACAATAACAATAACAATAACAATAACAATAACAATAACAATAACAATAACAATAACAATAACAATAACAATAACAATAACAATAACAATAACAATAACAATAACAATAACAATAACAATAACAATAACAATAACAATAACAATAACAATAACAATAACAATAACAATAACAATAACAATAACAATAACAATAACAATAACAATAACAATAACAATAGCAATAACAATAACAATAGCAATAACAATAGCAATAACAATAACAATAGCAATAACAATAGCAATAACAATAACAATAACAATAACAATAACAATAACAATAACAATAACAATAACAACAATAACAACAATAACAACAATAACAACAATAACAATAACAACAAAACAACAATAACAATAACTAATAACAATAAAACAATAACAATAACAACAATAATAACAATAACAATAGTAATAACAATAACAGTAATAACAGTAATAACAGTAATAACATAATAACAGTAATAAAGTAATAACAGTAATAACAGTAATAACAGTAATAACAGTAATAACGTAATAACAGTAATAACAGTAATAACAGTATAACAGTAATAACAGTAATAACAGTAATAACATAATAACGTAATAACAGTAATAAAGTAATAACAGTAACAATAACTAATAACATAATAATAGTAATAACAATAATAAACAAATAACAATACAATAGCAATAACAATAACAATAAAACAGTAATAACAGTAATAACAGCAATAACATAATAACAATAAACAATAACAAATAACAGTAATAAGCAATAACATAATAACAGTAATAACAATAATAACAGTAATAACAGTAATAACAGTAATAACAGTAATAACAGTAACAACAAGTAATAACAATAATAACATAATAACTAATAACAATAACAACAATAACAACAATAACAACAATAACAACAATAACAACAATAACAATAATAACAATAATAACAGTAATAACAGTAATAACAGTAATAACAGTAATAACAGTAATAACAGTAATAACAGTAATAACAGTAATAACAGTAATAACAGTAATAACAGTAATAACAGTAATAACAGTAATAACAGTAATAACAGTAATAACAGTAATAACAGTAATAACAGTAATAACAGTAATAACAGTAATAACAGTAATAACAGTAATAACAGTAATAACAGTAATAACAGTAATAACAGTAATAACAATAATAACAATAATAACAGTAATAACATAATAACAATAATAACAATAATAATAACAGTAATAACAGTAATAACAGTAATAACAGTAATAACAGTAATAACAGTAATAACAGTAATAACAGTAATAACAGTAATAACAGTAATAACAGTAATAACAGTAATAACAGTAATAACAGTAATAACAGTAATAACAGTAATAACAGTAATAACAGTAATAACAGTAATAACAGTAATAACAGTAATAACAGTAATAACAGTAATAACAGTAATAACAGTAATAACAGTAATAAAAGTAATAACAGTAATAACAGTAATAACAGTAATAACAGTAATAACAGTAATAACAGTAATAACGTAATAACAGTAATAACAGTAATAACAGTAATAACAGTAATAACAGTAATAACAGTAATAACAGTAATAACAGTAATAACAGTATAACAGAATAACAGTAATAACAGTAATAACAGTAATAACAGTAATAACAGTAATAACAGTAATAACAGTAATAACAGTAATAACAGTAATAACAGTAATAACAGTAATAACAGTAATAACAATAATAACAATAATAACAATAATAACAATAATAACAATAATAACAATAATAACAATAATAACAATAATAACAATAATAACAATAATAACAATAATAATAATAATAACAATAATAACAATAATAACAATAATAACAATAATAACAATAATAACAATAATAACAATAATAATAATAATAATAATAATAATAATAATAATAATAATAATAATAATAATAATAATAATAATAATAATAATAATAATAATAATAATAATAATAATAATAATAATATAATAATAATAATAATATAATAATAATAATAATAATAATAATAATATAATAATAATATAATAATAATAATAATAATAATAATAATAATAATAATAATATACATTTTCCTATTAAATGTAAAATAATAATAGCCTTTCCTCTTCTGCAGTAAATTGTGAACCCCATGACAAAATATAATTAGTAAATAAATTTCACAATTCAGAGTTACGAAATGTATATGTTTTTACATGACTAATTAAGTATGCAATTCTCACATTTCCTCTTAACTTCTACAATGTGGAAAGCGATGAAAAGTGCTACTGTGTTTGTTGAAACTTAGTCCAACGTATTTACTTTAAAATGAAATATCTTCTACACAGGTGCTTCTCCATGCTCATCATAAGTATTACAACAATGCCTTTGTTTTCTAATAAAACACTGGACCGACATGCGGGCCGCAGTTTTCAAAGTAGAACCGACTCCCCGGTTGCGGTAAAATTCCCATGTTTCCTGTCAGCTCCAATTTTTTTTCGGTCGGTTTAAGGCACTTCTCATTTTGGCATTTCCAATGGCCGAAACGGTATTTCTCGGTTTTTTCCGCGCACGCTACGTTATTTATTTCACAAAGGGAGTTTCTCTGTTGGCCAATTTTTTATCGACGAGTCAGACCCTCTTTTTTTTAACAAACTTCGCACCAAGTTTCACGCCAATGGCCGCTCCATCTTGATCTGTATAGCCTCACGGGATCCACATATACGCACGCACGCCGCCTCTCAGCAAGAACTGTCACCGTTTAGGTGATGACCGTTGCTGCCGTTCAACAGGCAGCCCTCCATATATTAATTCCCTTGAAATAAGCGACGTCTGCTATAAATTTACTAGTGAATTGCTGATTCAATCGTCATTAATCATATAGCAGTATTTACGTAAAGTGTTTTTCTCTTAGTAAGAAAGAAAAAGATTTCAGTGTAATTTAAATTATATATTCTATGTGTGCAGGTTACGAATGGGTAGGATGGAGGAATGACACACCTGGAATGGCGGGCCATCCTTTGGAGCTGCTGTTCGAGTTTGATAAAGTACGCAACTTCTCCGCGGCACATCTACACACGAATAATGTATATACAAAGGATGTTCAGGTAGCTTTGTTTACTTTTTATAACACAAAACATATCAAATGCCTATCATGTATACAGGGTGATCAAAATTAACGGGCCACTGTTGCTGTCTCCGTTATCATTATCCTACATTCAAAGACTGATGTATTCGAATCAATTAAGTCTATTTTGTTAAAGGAAATTCCTTTGAAACTACCATTTACTTTGTTGTTCTAACTATATAAAAGATGTGTTCATGATACAAATTATTTCAATAAAACATTTATTAGTCAATTATAGTATTTGATTGAATGAGTAATTAACATAGAGTATTTTATTCCTTCAAGCAGAACATTCTCTTAACTTAAGAATTGAAACTGTTGATGCAATCATACATTTGGTTGAGTTATGTAAACCTAATAATTATACGAATAAAATGCTTGTAATCATAATTATTTCCCGCAAATAACATCGCGAATAGAAAACCATATAAAATAACTAGTAACAAAGGTTGCGTAAAGGATAAAATCCACAACACGATTAAAGTGTTTTAAAGTGTCTAAGCACGTAGAGCTAGGAATTTAAGTACATACAGTGTGTCCCTGGATTAACGCATGAATAGGTATGGCAGACAGAAAATTATTGAACTGAAATTTCATCTTTTGGGTTTCCATTATGTTTAAATAGTAAGTTGTGCCATAATCTTATTGCCGAAGAATCAAGTAGATTTTGGAAATTTACAAAAAAGTAATTTTTTCAAATAGTAAAGCGTATTTTCTATAGGAGATACGATAAAAGGGTTATTAAAAGACAATGCTTAGAGAAATAAATTATGCTAGTGTATTTAGAGAGTAAGCGTTTCTACAAGAACGGAAAATTTTTTGACTAATTAAAAAAACCCTTTTTTTTGTAAATTTCCAAGATCTACCTTATTTTTCGGCAATAAAATTATGGCATAAATTACTTACCATTCAAGCATGGCTGATCCCCAAAGGATGAAATTCCAATTCAATAATTTTCTGTTTGGCTGTATATAGCGCGTTTTTTTAAATCTCTGATTTTTGATTCAAAGGAACTGCTATTGCATGGTTGATGAACCATTTCATTTACTTTAAATATAAAAAATAAAAAATGGTTATTTGGTTTCAAA